>JAOXYF010000013.1:11666285-11682229 GCA_028565775.1 Sternarchorhynchus goeldii
GGGGAAGCAAGGTTATAGACACTGGAATACACCACTGCACAGATTAAAAGAGGGATGGATACTGATAGGGATGAATGGCAAACTGTTAAATACACAGAATAATGATCACTGATAAAATGATAGAAAATTGTTCTAAGAATAAATAACAGATGGAGGAACACCTTTCTATGCTTAACGTTGTAAAAATCGAGCAGTGGCTGTTCCCATGCCGACCTGTCGTAAGATGCTGAAATGTTCCTTCCATGTTGCTGCTGCCTTCCGGAACGCTTCGTGCCGGCGAATCAGCTGCTCGACCTCATCAGTCCCACTCTCTGCCTCCGTGCTGACTGGACCCTTTGATGACAGCCATGCTGGCTCAGCTGGGTTTGGAACAGAAGATTCTAGTCTTTGTTGCACTTTGTTGCAAAAAGAAAAAAAATTACATATTATGTTAGAATTATGCTTTAACTGACATGTTTCTCATGCTTTATCAGACATATTTCTAATGGTTTATCAGACATGTTTCTAATGACATATCATGTATGTTTCTAATGGTGTATCAGATATGTTTCTAATGGTGTATCAGACATGTTTCTAATGCTATATCAGACATGTTTCTAATGCTGTATCAGACACGTTTCTAATGGTTTATCAAACATGTTTCTAATGCTGTATCAGACACGTTTCTAATGGTTTATCAAACATGTTTCTAATGCTGTATCAGACATGTTTCTTATGGTTTAGCAGACATGTTTCTAATGGTATATCAGACATATTTCTAATGTTGTTTCAGACATATTTCTAATGGTGTACCAGACATTGTTTCTAATATTATATCATACATGTTTCTAATGGTATATCAGACATGTTCCTAATGGTGTATCAGACATATTTCTAATGGTGTATCATACATGTTTCTAACGGTGTATCAGACATGTTTCTAGTGGTATATCAGACATGTTTCTCATGTTGTTTCAGACATGTTTCTAATGTTGTATCAGACATATTTCTAATATTATATCATACATGTTTCTAATGGTGTATCAGACATTTTTCTAATGGTGTATCAGACATCTTTATAATACTGTATTGGACATGTTTCTAATGGTGTATCATACATGTTTCTAATGGTATATCAGAAATATTTTTAATTATACCAGAAATATTTCTAGTGCCTCATGCTTTTTGCTCACTGTTTAAGATGCTAGTTGTGTTGTGTTGTGTTGGGCTGTGTTGGGTTGTGTCGTGTTGGGTTGTGATGTGTTGCATCGTGTTGGGTTGGGTTGGGTTGGGATGTATTGGCGCTTTTGTCTTTACCTGTTTTCTTTTGTTCTAAATGGACACTGGAGATCAAAATTAGAGAACAACACACAATTTCCTAAATGTCAAATGGATGAAATTATCCTAACAGGAGTGAAATCGCAGTATTTTAAGCTTATTTCATAAATTGTATATATTCTAAAGCACAGCATAAAAACTTAAATTATATAATTGAAAAAAAAACACTGATTCAAAATTAGAGATCACTTTCAGATACCTGCAAGTTATTGGTGTTAATCTGGCACCTGGTGCTAATTTTCTTAATTATCTGACAAACCCTATTTAACTGGCAGCCTAACTTTCCAGTTCTCACTGACTTTGCAGTGAGCCATTCCAAAGTGACTTAAACCCTCTGGCAGCAGGTTGTCCAGATAAAGGCCAAAGGGGTGACCCCATCAGCTATAGGAAGAGAAGTCGGTTGTTCCAAGTCTGTGCTTTCAGGATTATATTGCGTCTTTACAACATCACAAACTCATTCAAGTCCCCCAAGAAGGCTGGTCGCCCATGAAAGACAAATGCGGACAGGATAATGTGGAGAATCTCCATGGGTAATCGGTTCAACACTACAGCTGGAATCGTTCGCCAGTTCATCACTGACCTGGGTAAGGATATGTTTCGTCATACAGTGTCTTGACGTTTAAGAGCATTTGGACTGAAAACCCACTCTGCAGTGACCAAACCTCTCAATAGCAGATAGAATAAAAAAACTAGACTCACCTTCACTGAGGAGCATGTTGTGTGGACGGAGGAGAAGTGGTCCAGAGTTCATTTTAGTGATTAAAGCAGAAACATTATGTCCATTGACAAACTGAGGAAAGACTGAACCCAAAGTGTGTAAAGAAGTCAGTGAAAGGTGGAAGAGGAAGTGTCATGGTTTGGGGAATGTTTTCGGCAGCAGGAGTTGGACTGCTCATACAGCTACATGGAAGAGTGAATGCAAGTGTGTATCAGCACCTTCTTCAACAACACGTGGTTCCCTCCTTGCATTCATCACTCAGTCAGCCAGCAATTTTCATGCAGGACAATGCCCCCTGTCACACAGCAAAACGGGTAAAGCAGTTCCTTGAAACTGAAAGCACTGAAACGATGAAATGGCCAGCCCAGAGTCCTGATCTAAACCCAATAGAAAACCTTTAAAAAATCCTTGGTGACAAAGTTATGGCCAAGAAACGCACAACAGTCACAGAACTGTGGAAGAGACTGGAAGAAGTGTGGACCAAAATAACTCCAGAGCGGTGGGAGAGACTAGTGATGTCCTGTGGCTGCAGATGTGCTGAAGTCATTCAAAGCAAAGGCCTGTACACTTCCTACTGATTACTGACTGTCGTAACCTTTGGAAAATTTAGTTGTAATCTTTCTCTGTGCTACAGTCATTGCTCTAATTTTGATCACGTTTTTTGCAAAATAAAGGTTTCATGTTGATATACGAGTACTTTGGTTATTTTGTAAAACATTGTTCTAGGGGCATAGTGTACCCCTTACAAAAAATCCTTCAAATGTCGATCAATGTAGGTTACATTATTTCTGAAAAAATCAAGTGTTCAAACATTGTTCTCTAATTTTGATCTCCAGTGTATACTAAAGATGTGCCTCCAAAAGCCAGTTAAAATGATTAGCATAATATTATTAGTAATATTTGTAGTAGTATTATTAGCCTAATATTACTAGTGATATTCTTAGTAATATTATTTGCATAATATTATTACTTATATTCTTAGTAATATTAATAGCATAAGAATGTTCGTACTGCGCTGAAGTTTCTCCCAGTTCTGCTCCCACTTGTCATTCAGATCTTTCTGTTTTGCTATAACATAATCCAGTTTCTCCTTCACCTAAACAAGAAAGAAAGAATAGATGAAAGACAAAAAAACAGAGGAAGAAGAAAAGACAGAAAAGGAGCGAGAAGGATGAGGAAGAAAAGAGAAGCTGAACAGAGAAGGTGGTGTGCTGAACAGAGAAGGTGGTATGTTGAAGAACAGAGAAGGTGGTGTGTTGTTGAACAGAGAAGGTGGTGTGTTGAAGAACAGAGAAGGTGGTGTGTTGTTGAACAGAGAAGGTGGTGTGTTGAAGAACAGAGAAGGTGGTGTGTTGTTGAACAGAGAAGGTGGTGTGCTGTTGACATACATATACATAAATGTGTTGTATTGGCAAAGTTAATGTATTTTTATGTGTTTGTGTGTGTGTGGTTATGTATGTATGCACACAAGTTTGTGTGTGTGTATGTGTTTGTTTGTGCTTGGAGTGATTTAGTGCACTGCAAGTTTTGTGTGAGTGAGAGTGTGTGCATGAGAGAGAGAGTGTGTGTGTGTGTGTGTGTGTGTGTGTGTGTGTGTGTGTGAGAGAGAGAGAGTGTGTGTGTGTGTGTGTGTGTGTGTGTGTGTGTGTGTGATGGAGAGAGAGAGAGAGAGAGAGTGTGTGTGTGTGTGAGAGAGAGAGTGTGTGTGTCTGTATGTGTGCAAGAGAGAGAGGTGTGTATGTGTGTGTGTGTGTGTGTGTGTGTGTGTGTGTGTGTATGTACATGGCTATTTAAATGTGGTGTTCTGCTTAAGATAGAGAAGAGAAACTTGTTATTAGAAAATGATACTGATTTCCAGAACTGGATAATAATGAGGGATTGACTGGTTGTACTGGTGAAGACCACAGCCAGTAGATGCCCCAGTGATCTAAAACGGCTCTCCAGCCTGCTGGGGTGGACGGATGCTGATCAGCATCACTGAACATAGCAGCCTACTACTCTGACCTCTAAAGTGACCTACGGTAAGGTTCTCTCCTCGCCAACATGGGAAGGGCACGGCCTACAACAGAGACGTTAGACATTAGGGCTCTGTTAACAGCCCTCGCTCTGGACCACAGTATGGCTGGGCAATGTGGAAAAAAAACTATAATGAGATCATGATGTACTTTGATGTAGACTATATTACAACAAAATGGAGAAGGTTGGAGGTTATATGCTCAAAGGCTGACCTGCTTGGGCCGAGATTATTTACATTTCTTAGGTGTTTCTCATGAGTGCCCATGATTCATCAAAACACCCTGCACAACACAACATAGGATAAAAAAAACAAAACAGAATTGTTAAATGACTCATTTACATACACCATTCTTCACCAGTATCAATCTCGCAAAGGTCAGTATTGTGATTAACAAACGATGCATTGAGAAGTGCTAGACTACAGTAATGAGCTATTATCTAATATTAGCCAGGGACCACATATGTTTTAAAACGCAGCAGTTCTGCACACGTGTGCATGTGTGAACACTGGCTGGGAGAAGCTACCTGTGAACGTTCTCAGAGGTGTTAAGAGCAGCAAAATGTGTGCGTTTGCAAGTGTGTAATGTGATACTGTGTTTGGACTTGGGATATGTCATGACATATGTCTCTAAAAGAGCATGCACTTGGAGCTGTGTGTGTGTGTGTGTGTGTGTGTGTGTGTGTGTGTGTGTGTGTGTGTGTATGTGCACAAATACATAACCCTGCTGTCACTACAAGCAAACCTACATGTGAATCCCCTGTAGAAGTGTGTGGTAGATCAAAGGGTTTCCAGGAGCGGCTTTCCACAAGCTCAGCCTCACCCTGCCTCTCCGTGGGCACTCAGACAGACAGGCCTATGAAAAGCAGACCTGGATTTGATGAAACTTTGCTCAATTATTGATCAGCCTCCACACCAGGGGGAGGCAGAAGCGAGGCGGCTAGATGGATGGATGGGTAATAAACCAGGACCCTGGGAGAGTGCTGCTGTTGTTGCCTTTGCCAAGGTCTCCACTGGTTTACAGTAGCCAATCGGATGTGCCGTGAGTGTCCATGCAGTTCTCTGTGAAAGGTAACTGGTGATTGATGGACCTTCAGCGTGTCCTTAATACATAGCAATGTACATTCGAAATACCTCCCGCGGTCTGAACCAAAGTAGACCCTTGTGTCAAGTATGTGATCCAAATTCTGTAACATCGGCACGTTCTCTTTTCAACAGGGCCATGGATCAGCAAGTTGAATGAATCGGTTCAGCCTTGTGCAATAATGTTACTATATATAGCTGCTGTATAAGGTGAGTGTGTCACTTTGTATTAATGTTTTTAATGCTGTTTGGATGTACTGAGTGCTGCAGCAGGGCCGTGACAGTTAAGCTATATATATTCCCAAAACAATACACCCTCTCACTGTGACACATTTAACAAATCAATTACCGGAGTCTCCCTGTGATACCTTGGATAGAAAGGAGGAAGACAAGGCAGGAGAGGACAGAGTGAGAGGATGGTGATAACAGAGAGAGAGGGAGTCATTCTGGTTCTTCTGTCTCTGTCTTACTCTAATTAGACAGATGAGTGTGAGCAGAATCCCAATTGCACACAAGGAGAGACAGATGCTTGGTGTGTGTGTGTGTGTGTGTGTGTGTGTGTTAGGTGGGTGGAGTAGAGCAGTGAGTGGGGAAAAAAGCAAGAATATTTAATACATGCGAGAGAGAGAGAGAGAGAGAGAGAGAGAATAAACATAGAACATTCTTGTGCAGCAACATGGCGGTTAGTTGAAGGCTCCAGCGTGTGGGAGGGAGGGGCTGGACAGAGAAGGGTGCACACGCGAATTACAAAACTGGGATGAGAACAGGAGCGTGAGTAAGGGACATGCAAGAGGGAGAAGAGAGAAGGGAGGGATGTGTTGGGCCAAAATCCTGCTTAGTACTTGATTAAATGTTCCATACTAAGTCCATGTTGGGTTAGCGAGAAGTCAGACTTGAAGGAGAGGCATGCTTAAGTATATAGAGGCATGCTTAAGTATATAGAGGCATGCTTAAGTATTTAGAGGCATGCTTAAGTATATAGAGGCATGCTTAAGTATATAGTGGTCTTCCAGCTTGGAGAAACATCAAGTGTGGCTATTGCCTGCTTAAACTGAAGGCAAACAAAGTCTCGCCAGCATTCAGAAAGACATTCACCATAATGCTATCCAAAATGGCAGAATTACCCAGTACAATCTGGACTTCTAAGAGGGGCACATGAATATCGTTCTAGTGGCCCCTCATTTACACACATAACAGCACACAGAGCTCACAGATACAGCTTGGATAGCTCAGACATCCAAAGCAGTGTATTATATAACACTGACAAAATGTGATTATATTTTCTTCTCTCTGTTCTACTGACTGTTCATAAGATATCCTCACCTCTCTGCAGTGATTTTGGAAGCGGCTGAAGAGGATCTTTCATACGTCTTGTTCTGATTGTCAACAACAGCTTCCTGAGTCACTGTTCACTTTCTAAATTAAATAACAGTTAAAGCAGTTCTCAGATAAGCTGTAGCATAGTGTGAAGAATAGCAAAAATAAAACCAGATCTTACTTCATTTTCCCACATTGCCAGACTTGTGCTACTATAAATAAGTGTGCATGTGTAAATCCTGCAGCTCTTTGCCTAAGAACACCAGCTTGGGGCAAGAAAAAAAAACAGCAGGTGTCTTTCTTTATTGCAGAGGTAAAGGTGTTGTCAGGTGGGAGCTCACAAGCAGCAGACATGCCAGAAATCGCAACCAAAAACCTCCAAAATGATTTCATCACTTAGCAAAGTCGCATCATAAAAAAGAACGAAGGTGAGAGAGTTGCTCTGACAGACAGTGGCTGAGTATACATTACACTTCCTCTGAAATGCGACAGTGACACCTTTTCTTGTGACACCTGTTTACCTGTACAACGGCACTATTTCAGTGTGGGGGGAAAAAAAACCTATATATTATTTAGCCCTGTCAAAACGAAGAAAAAAGAGAAAAGAGCAGAATGAATCATAATTACTGTGGTTTTACAAAGAGGATTTTTTTTTACCTCCTCTGCAGTGATATCTGGTCCAACCTGCCAGGGTTGGTTCTGCTCATGTACTGCACCTTTGGACCTGTCTGGCTGAAGGCATGGCTCAGCCCCCGAGGTTTGGTCCTTATCTGCTAGGGCCCCACACCCCCACACTGGGCCCTGCACCAGAGCTTTTGCTCCTGCCTCATACGGGATCTTACTTTGAACAAATTGACTTTGTGGGAAACATATTTACGTGCATATTTTCTCTCACCAAAAGCAATGACTTAATGTATCCACAAGACTCCTAGCAAAACGACAAGATGAGGGAACAACATTTAGGGAGTCTAATAGTTAGCAAATCAAACAGTCAAAATCAAAGTGGCAACACAGTTGAATTTCAGCAAAATTGCAAACATCTAACCTCTAATTCTAATCACTCTAGTCACTAAACCCTAGAATGTGTTTCTTATACAGAATGTATGCCTTACACATCTTGCACAAATTCTGTACAATTTATGACACATGCATAAGGTAATGCACAAAGACATATCACAAGATCTGTATTAAAGAAAGCGTGCTAGCATCAGAAATTGAATTTTTATGGTTGAATTGCGTGCTCCGTGAAGCCTAGCACAAAGCTATTCAGTGGAAATGATAACCAATAGATTCTTTTTTTCCATGTTGGAACATTAATTGCTTCTATTTTCATTCTGAGAACCGCCTCCTGGTATTGCTAGCAACAGTCCGTTTACTGAGGGCTTCCTTTAGAGGTTTACTGAGGGCTTCCTTTAGAGGTTTCCGAAATGGCAAGATGGAGGAATCACTGGGATGTGTTTTTACCTGCCTGCTGAAACCTGTGCTGGGGCGGATATATACTGGCTCCTGCTGTGGAACGCACCATTGTTTTTACACTTTTGTTAGCAATATGAAATATTGGTGCAATTAATATCTGCATGTCCTATAGCACCACTTTGTATAGCACAGTTTACAATTCTGTTTAAAAATGCTGCACATGCCCCCCCTCCCCCTCCCCTCACAGACCTCATAGATACCCTCTCATCACTCCAGACCACTGTTGTTACTGTAGCAACTGATTCATCTGACTGCAGGTCTCTCACAGCTTTGAGTGCATTCCTCACTGAATAACTGCCCCTGCAGAAAGCCCCTGCTCCTAGAGAAGAGAGGGGGAGCAAGAAAGCACAACCCTGATAATACAGCTCATCCATTAACCGTGTGGATCAGATTCTCATTATTACATGTATGTCACAGATCTGCCAGAGGTGCCGTGTGACACGGGCAGCAAGACGTTTACATTGTAGTTCACTGAAAGCCAATTACCTACTGGACATTGAAGAACCAGATAAACGCAATTCTTCTTAATCAGTGGATATAACATATGGACCATGCAACATGCGTTGCGTAATTGGACAGACACTTTTATTATTAGTGACAAATTGATTATTTAGTTGCAGGAATGTGAGCAGAGATGTTTTTTTAAATCTAATAAAGCAGTTAAGATGAATGAACAGAGCAGCTTTAACAATACAAATCTTTACCACAATGAAAAATGAGGTGTTGTTGCAACCCCTGAATATAGCTGCAGAGTAAAGCATTCATCTGTTCTATTATTAATTACCCTGTGAATTTCTAAATTACTGATTGTTGAGATTCACAAAAAAAAAATCAACACAGAACATGGAGCAAGAGGCAGAAACCTCAGGAACATGCACTGTACCGTCTGTCAGAGACTCACTCACAGTGATATCATTGTATTTAAACACCAAAAAAGAAACAACACAGTCCAGGACCTGGGAAAAATACCTTGGTTCTGTTTTAGCTGTAATACATTGATTTACTTAGTCTGTATTTTATTAGCTAGAGACTCAATAGCACAAATCTCATCAAACAGACTGTCTGCTGTCTTTAAGTATCACGGATCATTATCCTCTCGTCAGTCTACTCTTGCTTTATTCAGTTTCATGAAGGTGATTATGGCAAAATCTTTTTTAGGTCATGTAGCTCCTAGTTAATAATAGATGTGGAGGATGTTATGTTTAGTGCAGAAAAGAATAAACTAGATGTTTTGTGGATCTTGTTAAATCTGTAGCAACTGCACCCTTTAGCATTATAAGGTTAACAAGGGAGGTTTGGCAGTGGCATTTGTGTTGAACTGCATGGCCTTTGTGCTAAATAACAGCACCTGCTGTGATCTCGAGCAACCCTGTCTCATTTAGTGTTTATCTCTAACAACTGAACAGGGAGAGTCGCACGGAGAGTCGGGCAAATTAATCTAACGAGCTTTTTCGTTAAGTGCGAGTACTCGGTCTTCAGCAGAATGACGATATTGAGATCTCGGGGCTAGGCACAGACATATGATGAGTGAGTAAACGAATACCAGATTAGTGAATGAAAACATGGTTATTCATTCCACAGAGGGAGGAGGAGCTTATGTGATGCTGCCAGGCATGGAGGCAGAACAAGTTAACTCAGGGCGGAGCAGGAGTTATTTGGGGGGCGGGGCATGGAGCAGTGAGGTGGGAGTGTTGGTCACCACTTACTGCAGAATGTCTGTCACTAGAGGCTGGCCCCTCCCCCTCCTCCCCCACTCCACTCAGAAGAGGATTAGCTTGGGCCACCCACATTTTAACTTGTCTGCCATTAGTTATTGATTATGTGCTTCTACACCAACACTGTGGAAGAGAGCAGAGCAGACGAGGGCTGGACCACAGGCAGCCTGCAGTTTGTATTGGGAGAAGCGTGCCAGGGATGGTGGGGTGGGCCACAGGCCGCTGCACTGACAGTAACTGGCATGCAGATCCTCTGCGGTGCTTCACAGGCTTCCCTCCATGCACGTGTGTGTGTGTGTGTGTGTGTGTGTGTGTGTGTGTGTGTGTGTGTGTGTGTGTGTGTGTGTGTGTGTGTGTGTGATATACATTAGCATGTGCACACGTACCCAGCAAACATTGTACTCAGTCCTGCACTATCACCAGCCTGTCGTTGCTACGGAAACACACAGGGCACTTAACGCCTGCCAGCAAAGCCCTCAGATGTGCACCAGACATGCCCAGCTCTCCACCAGAAATGACTGGAGCTGCAGCGCCTAACGGGAACGGAGGCTGAATCACAGAGCATGCAGTTGAGGCAGGAGAGTAAAACGACCTGGGCTTGGGAGCGGTACCGATCCAAACCCACTGAGAGGAGGTCTGCTCCCCCAACCCTCTGTTCCTACTCACGGCCCCCCGGGCAGCTTCCGCATCTCCATTCCATCACGAGGCCCTGTGAGCTCTCCAAGGTGCTGCACCTCCCTTGAAGGCCTGCTCCCTCTGAACTGCTAAATAAAGGTAACTCAGGAAAGAGAGCTCGTCTGGGTTTGTGCTGAAGGTATCAGTTCAGGGAGATGCATCAAACGATGACACCTGACCTTTGGAACAAGCCTGAGTAACTCAGTGAGTCCATTAGGTGGACTGAGCATGAAAAAAAGGAATGACTTTGCTGTAAACAGCATATCAATGAATATCTCCTGCATTCCCCAACATGTCCTGATGTTATACTTGGTAATGTACCTAAGAGCTCTTCATAGTCCAGCTGCTCATCATATTGAATCAAACAATAACAATATGGTACGATATTAGACTGAACAAGATATGAAAAATATGTTATGATCATGTAAACAGCACAACCCAGCTGTCAAAGTCTGATAAAGGTATTTAGCTGATCCAAACTAGACATTTAACCACCCAGATCTGTCCACTAGTTGTCAGGTTATGATTTTGTGACATTTCACATCACTGCCCGCAGTCTGTATTTTTGTGTATGGGCCATAATAGTAGAGGTCAGAGAACAGTTTTTTTTTTTGTAAGTGGTTGTGTCACAGCTAAATGTATAAGTGTGTTACAAGAGAGGCATTTTATACAGTAATCCTGCCTGACTGGGCATCTCAGGAAAACATCTCAGGAAAGCATCATGATTCAGCCTAGTTTCTTAGGCAAATTAAGATCGTGGTCGAGCTATTATGGGTATGTAGATGCAGCTATCAGTGCCCTTCTAGAAAGTCTAGAGTTAACCACTCCCTTTACTTCTTTAATTAGAATTAGAGTTAACCACTCCCTTTACTTCTTTAATTAGAATTAGAGTTAACCACTCCCTTTACTTCTTTAATTAGAATTAGAGTTAACCACTCCCTTTACTTCTTTAATTAGAAAGAGCATGATTGCCACCCATCCTGGATGGTGTTTGTTTTTGCTCATCATCGTTTCATTCATGAGCAGAATTGCCTATTTATTTATTTTACACACACACACACACACACACACACACACACACACACACACACACAAAGGAGAAGATGACAGTGGCTGCTCAATGCCTGGAGGCTGGACTGAAGCTGAGAAGCCAACGTCCATGCAAGCTAATCTTGCAGACCACACAGCGTACGTAGCAGTCAGTGCGGTTGACACACTGACCTTGACACTTAAAAGAGGAACTGTTTTACGAAGATGAGCCCCTGCTTTTAATTTCCATGTGTGTCTGCCGTGGTGCTCAGCAGATAGAGCATTACAATAGAAACATGCACTTCACTAGCCAGAATAAAACAGGCTCTTTTTCATCTTATTTATTCAAGGAAGTGGCCCAAAAAGATGTTGCTATATAAACCACTGCAATTCCAGAACTTTCTGTACATTTACCTGCATTACTTGTTCTCAGGAAAATTTGTTTTTTTCCTGATGAACAGGGACATGCTTCTCTGTTTAGAAAAGCCTCCGAATCGTAACAGACGAGCAAACAGCACGGCTTCACCAGGAGAGAGCGGCCGCATTAAACTAGCCCTTCGGGGTGAAATGTCCCTGTTTTTACACTTGTAAGGTCACTCTTGTGGGTGAGCTGTGCTTTCTAGTGAGCTAAGCACTCTGGATGAGAGCAGGGAAACAACACCAGGCACCTGAATGTTCACACACGTCTCCCCGAAGTGCCACCAGCACTAAAAAGAAGCTACATGTATTTAAGAATGACGGTGGACTAAAAATTCCTCAAAGCTATGAAATACTCCTCTCAGAAGTCCTGCTGCGACCCACTGTACTAGCACAGCTTTGCAATGACCTGAAATGAATCCGCAAACGCGTATTAAAACCCGTTGAAATTTTCAGGCGCGTCTGCACGTAGCCACACTGGCTCATGGGCAACACTGTTTCGTATCTTCTAATGCAAACATAGCAGGCTTTAATGCTGCGTTAGTGGTCAATAGCAAAGGCAGCGTGCGCTCAGCTCGGCAGGGATATTTGCTGGTGCATTGAGTGGGCACGCCGCCTTCTGGCTCTTTTAGATGCTAATGCCAGTACCACATTGGGCAGCTGCGCTCTTTAAGCCAGTGCTGTAATTCTCGTTGATGTTCGCGTGGCAAATCTTTGATGAACTCGGTAGTGGGAGCGTCTCAAATCGCCACCACGCTCACCACACCCCCCAACTCAAAACACCCCCCCCCACCTCCCACCCCGTGTGCCGCTCTTGCTTGCTTTCTCATTCCCTCTTGGCCCAATGTGGCAACTAGGGAATGGAATTTCAAATGGACAATTCGAACTCTGCTCTAGCCCACAATGATTGCTGCTCTGATAGGTCCCCCCCCGACACTCCTCTACCACACACTCCCTCTCTCCCTCCCTCTGCCCACCCCTGCCAGTCAGCAGCAAGATTTCAATGACCTCTCACATACCTTCTTTTTTTCCCCTCTAAGAGCCCACAGCCTGTTTTCATCAGTGTCACCCAACAGCGGCACAATTAGCAGCGCTGACATGACCTTTCCCCCGGTTCCTGCTCTCCCTCCGTCGAGCTCTCCTCCCACCATACACCTCTTCCTTCAACATCATCTGTTCTCTGTTCATCTTTCCCTTCCACTCAACTGCATTAACCTTTTCACACAAAGTCCACATTCTGCTCTGGGCATGTTTCAAGTCCTGATGCTAAGAGAGTGAGAGAGAGAGAGAGAGAGAGAGAGAGAGAGTGAGCGAGAGACAGAGAGAGTGAGGGAGAGAGTGAGGGAGAGAGAGAGAGAGAGAGAGAGAGAGAGAGAGAGAGAGAGAATAGGAGTGATGGAGCGAATGTGAGAGAAGAGAGAGAGAGAGAGAGAGAGAGAGAGAGAGAGAGAGAGAGAGAAAGGGAAAGTGCTCTTCTAATGGCCGTCGAGGAGCCTTTTAAGTTGTTCCCTCCAAGCCATCTCCTAGCCCCAGCTATAAAACAAGTCCATTAGTGTGTGGGCGGCTAAAGCTTCACTCCACCCGAGTCCATTTCCCTGGGGCTCCCTTCAGAGAGTTTAACGCTCTGAGATCTTTTACGCAGCCTTGAGGGCACAAGGGGGACCTGCACCGTGCCCGTGTGCCCGCATGTAAAGACCTCCTGCGCACCCTGCCGTCCTCTGAGACAATTAGCTTGACGTTTCTGGACGTCTCCGCGGCATTTGTGTGCACGGCAGACGACTAACCGCGCGGTCTGCCCTCAACTGGGAGCTCGAACCAGCAACACAGCCTCGAACCTCTCGCCGCCACCCCACGCACTCTCCACACCCCACAGGCAAAGCCCTGCCTAATGCCTGTCCCGTCCCAGCATCTCCAGAGCGCACTGCTGCTGTTAGCCCCCTTACCATGTGCTGTGATGCAGCATCTGACAGTTGAAGAAAGCTCTAAATTTAGAAGCAGAAATGGGGCGCAGCCAGGACAGGCCAGGAGTTGGCCCCGGCCCATCCTCTAATGTCAGCTCTCCTTCACACGACGTTTACAAATCGTCCATCTTCGACTGGCTCTGGCCTTGCGGTCAAATTGGGCAGCCACTCATGGACCATTCCGCTACACACACCCCAATACATGCTTATCTCATTACTCATTATTAACATGGGGCCCCATTTACCAATGGAGCCCCACATCTGCTGTCCCAATAAATCAACCAGTGACTGTAGAGGGGACCTTTTACCAGCACACTCAGTGTCCATGCAGTACCTAGGCAGCATGAAGCTCTTTATCTGTGCCTAGATCTCTCTCTTTTTATCTCTCTCTCTCTCTCTATCTATCTCTCTCTCTCCTGTCATAGCTCATATGCCCCATGTCTCTGCTGTATAGCTGCTGGTTAATGTATATACACATCGCCGGTGGAGCACACGAGGGCACCGATTGCAAATGATCTACACGACTTTAAGTGTCGGGGACATCCGTCATTGCAGGGACATCTGTCAGAACGGGGCGCCTTTATTTACACCCTGCACAGCTTCCGCCCCGCCGCCGAGACAAACCGACGGACCGCTCTGTTTTTAGAGCCAGAAATCAGAATAATAAAGAATACGACAAAATAAAAGGTCGGAGGACTTTTAATTTGGAAAGACATCCGTCTGGGGTGTGTGTATGGATGTGTGTGTGGATGTGTGTGTTTGTGATGGGGGGGGGTTGTTGATGTTTTTTTGGTTTATATCTGGTGGAAACAGTTCAGTGAACCACACCCTCCTCCTTCCCCCATGCACACAAACGCACACTCAGATGACCACACCCACAAACCATCTGTTGGATAGTTACTTGCACACACACAAACATGCACATTAGGCTTCATTCATGCACAACACTGCTCGTACTGTCTTGACCCACATTCAACACACCAAATCACAGCGCACACAGTATTCTTTATCTTCGCAACCAGTACACGTAAGTCTGTGTGGCTGTGCAGGTACAGTACTGCTCCGTTGTCCATTAGCTTATATCCTAATAATGCTAATTAGCACGTTCGGTTTCACCATGCCCCTACTCTGATCTGATGGAGAATTA
Organism: Sternarchorhynchus goeldii; assembly: GCA_028565775.1. NCBI lineage: Eukaryota > Metazoa > Chordata > Actinopteri > Gymnotiformes > Apteronotidae > Sternarchorhynchus > Sternarchorhynchus goeldii. The sequence continues at coordinate 11,681,155 of JAOXYF010000013.1, forward strand.
CTTTAATCATTCAAAGCCAAGGACGCCCTCCTCTCTCACGGTGCTCCCTTCACCTGAGCCAACCCAGTGGTGTGAAGGCGGGGCTTCCTGGCCTGAGTGACTACCCGCTGCTTCTGGGTCGCTGAAGGAGCCTTCGTTTCTCCAGGTCTATTAAATGCGTGCAGCTTCCACGTGCTTTTGTCATGCTTGACATTTCAGGAAGTGTGACCTTCCATCAAGAGCTTATTCCATCAAATCGTAATTAAAAATGGTTTAGCTTCATGTACCTACTGCATCTCTCTGTAATCCAACTTTGTCGATTGCATTGAATCTAAACATTTTCTTCTTTTCTGGCTTTTGATTTTCTGCATAATTGTCTTTAACATTGGAACAACTTCAGTACACACCAATGAGTTTCATTTTTCATTTGATACAGCTAGAGTTGTATGTGTGGAGGGTGGGGGGCTGCATGTTTCACAATACATTGTTACCTAAACATTATCGCGATACTGGCCTTTGCAATACTGATATCGTAGAAGACTGCAATATGTAGATTCCTCGAACAATTCCTCACAGTTGTTGAATATGTGCTGCGCACATCCAGAAAGATCTCATACATTCCAGAAGAGCATTCCTGATGAACCCGGGCAGTCACATGATCAGGTCACATGAATTAACAAATGTAAATAATTTTGGTCAAAATTATCCTGGCCAATATTGAATCATGACGCATCAACATTTCAAACATGTTTTGAACATGTAATATATTACATATATTACCCCTCTATTCTAAAAAAATCTCTTTCCATTGCTAGAGTGATAACTATCTACCATTTGGAATAATTCAAATGTTTGAGTCTTTTTTGCAAATGCTGCAATATTTATTGCAAAAACCTGAAATACTGCAATGTGAATATTTCACAATGTCGTCCAGTCCTACTGTGTGGCAAAAGGAAGATGTGACAGTTTTGGGTGAGTACTGGTGTGAGGTAGCTGTGTTTGGACACACTCTGTTTTGGGTGAGTACTGGTGTGAGGTAGCTGTGTTTGGACACACTCTGTTTTGGGTGAGTACTGGTGTGAGGCAGCTGTGTTTG
>JAOXYF010000013.1:11701452-11745088 GCA_028565775.1 Sternarchorhynchus goeldii
AGCTGATCTCTGCTCTGCCGGTGTTGGATTTTCTAAGGCAGTGTTAGTTTTCTAAGGCCAGAATAATTTATAATACATGTAATTGTTTTTGTTGTGCTTTTTCTGGTCTGCCAAAATTAATTTCCATGAACCCTGTTTTTGTTTGGTCGTTTTATATACTATATACTTATGTTTCTTTCTCTGTAGGGAAAACACAAAGCACGTAATTAATTTCACATTACAGAAGAAACTTGACGGCCTGTTTCACTGCTATGTAAACAACTAGTGGAGACTGTGGAGGAAGGAGTCTAGTTACTAATGTACTTTAGCTGCAGCTTAAGTAGGTCATTTCAGGAGTCATGCTACCTTTAAATGAGGAAAAAAAAAACCCTTCAGCTCTGAAAGGAACCTCAACTATGCCGTTGGTTCCCAACATTTGATCCTACTTTGTCTTTTATTTATTTATTTAACTTTTATTACCTCTTTAAAAACTGAAGTGGCCTTAAAAATGCTACAGAGTGATTTTTTTTTTTCTTCATTGCTGGTAATTGTAGTTCTTTAGGATTTTCTCCACCACTGTGGTTGCATGGCACATTAGTGTAGATTAATGGAACATTGCAAGGCTAGACAGTGTGTGTAGATCAGACAGTGTGTAGATCAGAGTCTGTCCTGCTTTAGGGCAAAAACATTCATTGTGTCTCGTCATGCTAAGGGTGTTAATTTGTTTACACTTCTTCTGTACATTCTCTCACACACACCTGAACAGCTTTTCTTTGCCGAGCCGTCCATGGCAGAGCCGTTTGTTTTGGTGTGGCCTGCCTGGTAACTTAAGCTTTAGAGTCTCACTCTGATGAGCTTCAGTGTGTCTGGCATGGGTTCCGATCCAATGTGCAATGTTTCGATCCGTGCAGTTTCTGGTCCAGAGGACGGAGGTCGTTTACGGAGATCGCGTCCACGCCGAAATGGGCCAGCTGAGTTCTGCAGGTTCTGATCCGAGCAACTTCATGTGTCTGTGGTTGTGTCCTACCCAACTTGGTGCAGGCCCTGTTTAATGGCTTCACAATAGGTGCTGTGCGATTCCTCCGACTCATAAACCCCCCTCTCTCTTTGTCCGTCTCTCGAAACCTCTCGGTGTCTCTGTGTGGGAAGAGTGTACTGCACTGTGCATGGTGAGAGGGTTGCTAAAGGCTCTTCACATGAGAGTGTTAATGGAGGAAGCCTCAGTAATTGCTCCTCATTTCCCCCAGTAAAACATCCAACTGTTCTGCAGAGGATCTGTGAGTGTAGATGTGTGGATGACATCTTTTTGGAAACCCCCTGAGTTTCAGAACAGGTTAACAACCTGTTTGTGATGTCACAATTATGGCTCTTTCTTTTTACTGTAGCAGAGGTAAGACATTGGTGCATTGTTGTGGAGGTTGCTAGGCAGCAGCCTATTGTTGGTTAGTTCTTTTCTACCAATCCCCTGCATTACCTCTTGTTCCCACAGAGCCCCCACTCTCTCGCTCTCACGGTGTACTCAAGGTGTAACTGTAGCCTGTTAAACTGGAGTCTATTTTGATTGAGGAGGGTGGAGATGAGAGCTGCCACAGTCGGAGAGCAAATCCTCACTTTCTGACATAACGCAGATACAAGCATTAGTCAACGGTACATGTGCTTTAGACTGGGTTCGGTTCTGGACTGGCAGTTGGACTGGCTATGTGGAATGTGCAGGGTGTTGTGGTGCATGGAAGAAGGTTCTCTTTTTCTCGTGGTTTATTGGACTACTCAGAACCACTAGGGTTTTTGAGCGTGTTTTGCTGTAGGTCATTTTCAGATCCATCCTCTCTCACACGTACACACACACACACACGCACAGCCTTTGGAATTCAGGTGGGCTTCCCTGCCTGCGGAGCCTTCCAGGCGTTTCTGGGGCGACTCTAACCCTGTCACTCTCCGAGCAGAGAGGGGGCGTGCTGGGGCGGGGGATGAGCAGGGGTCAGGAGTGAGCGTGCTCTCTGTTTTAGCCCTGCGGAGCTGCACGCACTCCAAACACACTCGACACAGCTGGAGTAAAACCACTGACTGCAACAGACACTAGCGCAGCTGTGTGTGTGTGTGTGTTAGCACATGTGCTGTGTTGTGCAAAATGGGTGCCAGTCTGGCCGTGGGAAACCTCACAATCCCTCTGCTGTGATCATGTATGTCCACATAGCTGGAATCTTAGAAGCCAGCTGTTCTTTCCACGCCAAGCCAGATCGTGTCCGATTCGCAGTATGTGCTCAAGTACTGGGGGGGTTGGACTAAACCATTATATAACACAACTTTTAGTGACTGTTAAATAATTAAAGAAAGAGACCAACCCTTAAACTCAGTTTATTGTTCCTGCTAAATAAACTTTAACAAACGTTTTTCTTTATTTATCAGCATCCTAGATTACAAGTTCATTGTATTGTGCATCTATTGGTGCTGGTTGGCAAGTTTGTAAATGACGCTGGAGCTGCGAGCTGGCCTGGGATCAGTGGGCTGGGCGGGGATGGCTCAGACAATCCCAGCTGGTGGAACAGTTGTACAGACTATGCAGCTGTTGCCTGGTGATGGAGACCAAGGGCATCCCATAAGGCGTTTTGCTGATAACAGTAATATTAGATGCCGAACACAGTTCAGTGCCCATGTAGATGCTCAGGTGCTTGGTCATGTGCTTTTCCAGCATTTGCTAGTTGGGTTGGTTTGGGATGTCCTTTTGGCAAAGGAAACGGGGGTTGGTTGAAGTTCCATCCACCACCTCAGGCTGCGGAGTACAGTCTCCTCCAGGTGAGAGTGGAGTACCTCTGGGATTCAATCTCAGCTGGTGGTACAACACCCTACTTTGTGGAATCTCCCCCACCTTGGTGCTCCCTAACCCTAACCCTATGGCAGACTGGGTTTGCATCCATTTGTGTATCTCTCTCTCTCTCTCTGTGCTTGTGTACGTGCATATGTGTGCGTGTGCATGGCCGTGTCACCAGCTGGGTGACTCACTCAGGGTCATTTCCGAGTTCACCACTCCATTAATGTTGTTTCGCCTGCTGTGTTGTGACAAACCCCTTTATTTCTGACACACTGTGACCGGATAAAAGCAGCATAACTAGAACAGCCAACAACATTAACAAGCGCTTGCCTCGTGTGTCTCCTGCACAAGTCCCACACACACAGACTGGCTTTATGCTCTCCGGCGCTGGACGCTCTAACGGTCTCCCTGAGTTCACGGAGCGTCACGTCTGAAATGCGAGCTCCACTTCTTTCTAATTGCATTCCTGAGTTTTCGGATTACCTTTTAGAAGGACTGGGAGGGAAGGGGTTGTCCTGATATAACACCTCCATTACTCATTCTTTGTGTGTGTGTTTGTATGAGAAAATAACAGCATGTTCTCTGTGCAGTAGGACGGAGACAAAGGCAGGTTTTTTCCCCCCATCTGCTCTCCCTCTCTCACAGCCGTTGAGGGATTGTGCTCAAGTTTCACCTGCTCCGGGGTCGGGGGAGGGGCTCTGGGGTCAAGGGGGAGGGGTCAGGGGCCGTGGCCGACCTGCAGGGCAGATGGTAGAAGGAGCAGGTGCATCTGTAGCTTTGGGCAAAGACTGTGTGGGTTGAGAAATGGCCCAGAGATTGGATAGAACATCACACAACGCACCAGGACTTCATTAGTACATCTGTCTCACTCTCTGTCTGTCTGTACTTGTGTCTCGGCAGAAATGAGCGTGCACGTTGGGTCAGTGCTCTGGGCCAGAATAACACGGAGAAGAGGAATGCTGACCGAACAGGTGCCCATTGTTGTGATTTCAGGATTCTTTATTTTTGAAATTTAGTTGCATTCAACTAAATGTTTTATCGTAGTTATGGTCTCATAAAGGGGGCTGTTGAACATTGTGTTAGAGTTGATGTATAAACACTTTTGGTGGTTCTTGCATTGAACAAAGCAAAAAATTGTCTTGATAAACATGTTAATTGATTTACTGGAAGTGAGAATCAGCTGACAACCTTTTACCTACTCCCAGAGAACCAGCACCTCCTGCTGGTCATGTTGTGTAGTGCAGTTTCACTATTTATTAGTGTCAATAGTACAGCATGCATTTGTTCAAAAGTTTTACCTTATTGTGTAGGTTTAGACAGAGTATTTATGCATTTACATTACACGTATGCATTTACATTTATAGATTAATGACGTACGTCCACAAAGAGTTCAGGATGTTCTGGGGCAAATGCCCAGACTGGTACGGTTAACGGCAGTGGTGTGTGTGTGTGTGTGTGTGTGCGTGCGTGCGTGCCAGGCTCTGTGCAGGTGGAGGTGATCCGCACATACACAGCGCGGCAGCCCGACGAGCTCTCACTGCAGGTGGCCGACGTCGTTCTCGTCTCGCAGAGCGTGACCGACGGTTAGTATCAACTCGACCCCGCAATGCTAACTGTCTCATTATTTTTAAACCACGCTGTACAAACAGTCAAGGTAAATCTGTTAACACTGTGGGCAGACGAACGAAAAATCGACACGTACTCATCAATTAATGCCATTAATGGGTTAATTCACATTAGGCCAATTACTTACATTTTAAATAACTATGAATGTTCCTAATGAATATTAGCTGCTGAAATGAGCTTATTTAAATAACTGGTCCTCACCAGAATCAGTAACAAACATGGCTTTTTTTTTGTTTGTTTTTTTTTGTTAAGTTCACTGTACCCTTTGTATCATGTTCCTCCTCCTGCCTTTCAACAGCGTTTCTCACCCCATGTTGTCTGGATGAAGCTCTCTGTTCCGTCAGTGCGCTCTCACTACACCCGTAAACCCCCACCCCCCCTTGCGTCTGTTCCCCACCTGGCCCCAGGCGTCTCTTTTATCCGGCTCCGGTTCGCGTCTCCCACACCACAGCCTGAAAAAACTCCCCACTTATAGCTCCCTGTGCACCTCTACGCCTCATGGGCTGATTCAAAGGAGCTGCTGGCTGGGGGGGGGCATTAAAGAAATCAGTCTGCAGTGACCGTTGATGGTAGTGACTGGTCCAGAGGACTCAGGTTCTGATGCCACAGGGTTAAGGGGCATCTAGTAGAGTCCACTGTGACTGATAATCGTTTGCCAGCTTTCATGTTGAAAGGGCACTGAACCCAGAATAGGTCATCAAAGGTGCTCCTGAATATTTAAACACCCATTAAATATACAGGAAACACTTGAAAGCAGAGTCCTCCTTCCCCCTCCCAAAAAAATGTTCTGCATCAAAGTGCTCTCTGTAAGGGTTTCCCACAACACGAGGCTACGATGCAGAAATGTCGGAAATTTAGTTTTTACTGAAACTCGGTATCTTTAATAAATGATATGCAGCGTATATGTAATTGTTAATATATTGATGTGAATGTTGTAAGGTGATCGCGGTTACTCCTGTGCTCTCTGTTGCAGGTTGGTACGAGGGAGAGAGGCTGCGAGACGGAGAGAGGGGGTGGTTCCATTCAGACTGTGCTCAGCCAATCACCTGCCAGGCCACCATAGAGAAAAACATGCAAAGGATGGACCGCCTACAAGGCTTGGAGACCAATGTGTGATCTCGGTTTTTCATAGCCCTCCCCACCACAAGATCCTATTGGGCCAGGTCTCTGTGGGAAGTTACTAGAAATGATCAGTTACTGGAAAACTTAAGCCATGTATAAAAGGTTGCTTTTAAGAGTTCAAGCAAAAAATTTGTAGTAACATCTCAGCTGCTCAAAAGGCTGGAGAATAGGTTCCAGGAAGAACAGTTTTAGCTAGAAACATAATCTACCAATAGGCCTTCTTTAAGCATACTCTTTCTACTGCTATGGATTGAGTGATAGATGCTCTGTCCAATCACTACTGAAGACTACCAGAGCCAGCCCTCAACAGGCTACACACCATGTGATTCGGCTTTGGCGGAGGCGTCGTGGAGCGTTTGGAGAGGTCCTCTGACCATCCTTGTTAGCAAGGAACAGGGGAGAGTGGTGACCTGTGGGTTTTCCACAGGGTGGTACTGGGCGAAGTGGCTCCTGCTCCCTCTCCAACGGCCACATTCGCCTGTGTGCCTGTAGAGTTCCTTCCTGTGCTCTGGCCGACCGGACCGGACCGGACCAGGGTGGGCTGAAGGTCCAGCCGTCGCAACCCAAACACAGGAGACAGTCAGGAAGAATAACACACAAGCTCTAAAACTCCTCCTAGAGAACCAAGAGAAGCCTCGTTAAATGTGGTTGGTTGGTTTGTGATTGATTGATTTTGTTTTTATTAATATGAATCCCTGGGTGAGCTTTATGAATTCTTGAATGCCGTTATGCAAGTTGTCTGTACATAAGCTTGTAACTGACGATGGCGTTGGAGTGTAAAGGGAAAAAAAAAAAAGTTCACGGCTCAGGGAAGATTTCTAGTTTTGAAATTTGCTCAGAATACAGGCTCCAATGACAAAGCGCATGAATGACAAGGACCTCTGTGATCACAACGACAAGCTGTCTGGAGCTTGGGATATGTTTATCTGAAGCTCAAGAGGAAATGCTACACTTCAGAATCCCCAGAGAGAGGCAGGTTCTGGCAGGACTGTTCTTACGTGATGGCTTATCAAATGCCACTCACCCACTGTAACTGCCACTCAGTGAGGTGCACAGGAATCAGGCTTCGGGGGAGCAGAAACACAAGCATCTGAACTGTAAATCTGTTGTAAATATGACTAATCTCAGTTTTAACATGTACCTAATCTATATACCTTGCATAAATGATTTTCCTTTGTTTTTCTGAGTATTTTGTGCATGTTTGCATGCATGTGTAAGCAAAAGCTTAATGGGAGTTTTCATTGATCGGGAAGGTGGGATAAACAAAGTGCGAAGACGAACAAAAATGAACAATAACACACGAAAACCATTTAGTTCTGCCATTGAGTCCTGAAACGGTGAACCTTGAATGTATCTGTTAGCCTTAGGGAAAGACTTAACACACCTGTACAGTTCTCACTCACGTCATTAAAGGTGCAGTAAGCAGTTGTGCTGCATGAGCTGTGGCAAAACCAGTCGTTTATTTCATAAGGATGGAAAGTGGCGATGCTCAGCCACACTGGAAATTGAAACCATAACTGACCAGATGGGAGTGAGGGGGGGGGGGGGGGGTCACAAAAATGGAAATGAATGGGGAACAGCACTGTGCTACCCACACGTGCTCAGGACCAGTGCTGGCTGCCCCTCCGGAGCGGTTCCCGCCAGGGCACCATGTCAGGACTCTCCTGCGTGGTGATGAGGTCGACAATGGCAGAGATGACAGCGCAGTCGCTGGATCTGCGGTCGCTCCAGTCCACGGGACACGGCCGTCTGATCTTCTCCTCCAGCAGCACGTACAGCTCCTCCTTCAGATTCTGGAACACAGAGAAAATCGGCTGTTGGCACCTCGCTGAGGCAAGCAGAACCGTAAATGATATTACAAAATGAGTGAACAAATACGCATTTTATGTTTGAAGTTCAGGAACAAGTGGTTTTGAGGGACACGCCTCACTGCTGAGATTTGCAGCTCCCATTTGCTTTTATGGCCTGGAGACAACAGTGTTGAACGGCTGCAGACCAGCCTCAATCCCACATGCAAGCAGATAACGAAGTTATTAAAACCAGCAGGTTTAACAAAGTCTGGCTACCGAAACACAAGCCGAGCAGTACAGCACAACACGATGGTGTCCGCATGGATTTATACGTCGTCATTAGATCTATTCAGCTCTCAACCAGCGCACTGAATATCGAGGACTGAATATTGAGGACTTTAGCTCACATGCTGACAAACAGAATAAGCCCTGCCCAACTCTTCACATAAACACTCCTGGTACAATCCTGTTTAACTGGTATGTGTGTATTTTATAAGTGCGTGAGCTCTGTCCGGATTGGCAGACCTCTGCCTCTCCCCATCCCCCGCACCGGGCGAGCGCAGGCTGTGATGTGGAGTGTGACCCCGCGATGAGGTCATTTCCTGCATCACCACCTGCGCTGATCAGCCAAATCTCATGGCTCAGCACGCTGCCCTGGACGCTTGAGCTTAAATACACCACCACCACAAACAAAGATCCTGAACAGAACTGAAGCGACTCATTTTCTGACTTCTACCAAATAAACAAACATTAAAGCAGGAAAGAAAACAGCAAACAAGCAGAATACAAGCCAAATAAAACCCTTCCTCTCCTACAGACAGTCCTGCATGATAAACTCCACCTGAGCTGAAACTGAGAGGGGTGTGAAATCACACACACATGCACACCCCCCTCTCCCCATACAGCGCCGTGTTTATGTGACACACAGAGTGTCTCCTGATATCAGAACCCAGGGCTAATGGTATCTCTCTTCTGGTATCTCTGAGCGATTCTGCATTGACTGTTCATAACGGCAGGCCCCCTGTTGATTCCAAACGCACTCTGCTGTGCTCATTCATCAGATTTCTACAGCTTCATACAACAGAACGGCTTCAGACCGTGAAGACAGCAGAAGAAACATTTCAAAAAACGGGGAAGAAATTGTCAGCCTGCCCAGTCAGTTTCAAGTTATAAAAAAGGTGGTACATTTTGTGTGGATTTGGACTTGTGAAGGCCATCCACAGTGCAAACACGATGCTGTAAGCATCTTCGTGTTCTGCCCGTCTGATCAGGGCTACACACTGAGCAAAGGATCTGGATTCCCTTCAAATCTCTCATCCTGACTGTGAATGTTTCTTTGAGGACAACACTGGAAAACGGGAGCTTTACTCTGGTCTCGCTGTGTTTCTACACTCGCCTGGTAATGGCCTGGACTTTATGAGCTTCAGACACTGTTTACATAGCAACACTGCCTTGATGGCCTTGGTAACATGCAAAAAAAACCAAAAAACAAAAAACAAAAACCCTTCAAAGGCCCCAGATCACTGGTACCCATGCGCATATATCTATCTCTCTCACACACACACACACACACTCATAGAATGACAAACTGAAGTGGTCTCATATTAATCCCCACATAGGGGCAGTGACTCAACTGTAAAAGTAATTACAGCTTGTGAAAATAAACTAAAATATCTAATAAATAAATGAAAGTATCACTTGGTTTGATAAAACCAAAAAAACTGATTCCCAGTGAAATAAATCTATAACAGGAATAAGTTCAGCAAAAAAAACCCCCAAAAAAGTGACTATAAGAAATGTGTAAGTGTACAGGATGTAGAGGGTGACAGGGTGGTGAAGAGGTGTGGCAGAGTGGCGGAGGGGTGGTGCTGGAGGGGTGGAGCAGGGTGGAGAGGGGCGGAGTAACATACCTTGACCAGATGAGCAATGCGTGCAGGGGACTGGAAGACGATCCAGTCATCCACGGCGATGGTCTCCTGCTCCTGGTCCTTCTGGATAGAGATGTCCCCGCCAAAAAAGAGCAGGGAGAATGGGGAGACCTCCGTGCAGTCGTAGAGGAAGATCTACAGCGGGGGCGGAGCAATGGAGCAGACGCAGCACAGGGGGAGGAGACAAGGGAAAGAGAAATTCAGAATCAGGGAAGAGTTATGTACAGTGAAAGTAAGGAGAAGTGTAATGATCTCCAGACATTCCATCATTTATCATCCCTCTCTCAAGGGTACCGCACGCACACACGCATGCGCACACGCACGCACACACACACACACACACACACACACAAAAAGGACTCGGAAGTGTAAATTTGTGTGAAATAGGAATAAATAAAATAGGAGTGGTGAGGATTATGTGCGTGCACTCTTCAGTTTCTATCTGCCGCACGTGTGTGCGTGTGTGTGTGTGTGTACTTCCTTGTGACCTCCACAAAACTCACCTGCATAAAAACCTCAGTGTCACACCTGTGATGTCATGAGTCACATTAAAGAATTAAATTTGGCCACAGATTATTTTCCAAACGCATACCAACCAGTCGGTAGAGTTAACTGCAGGTGAATTATTCTAAAGATAATATAATGGGTATTCAGCATGTAATACTCTACGATAAACACACAAGAAATATTAATGTTAGGGTTTATTTAGGGTTTAGGGAAGGGTTTGCCCTTCTACACAGCACTGCACATTCAGTCAGATCTACATCAGACCTCACCTCAGTACCAATTGTACACAGTACTTTACTTTCACTCATATATATGTTAATCAGACCTCACCTCACTACCTAGCTATGCAACACACCTTTGCCAGATGGACCAAAAGCAAGTTTGAGATTATGAGAGACAAAATTACTCAACAACTAGATGCAGTTTCGGGCCAAGAGTGTGTTGATTCCACACTGTGAATTTTGTTAGTCTGTTAGCTCCAGTAATATACAAGTGGTAAAAGGAGCTAAATTTGATTAATTTAGTTCAAAACTGTTCCTTTAAAGCCATACCAATGACTGAAGGGTAGAGTTGTTAATCGGTGTGAAACTGCTGGGGACGGACACTAGCACAGAGAAAGGCCACCGTGCTGAGAGAACTACACACTCAGCTTCTTCACGCAATCTTCAGCCTAGCATCTCTGCACCTGTTATCCCATATAGACTTACAGTCATTCATCAAAACTCATCACATGGGTTGGAGGAGCCAGCAGGACCTAGCGGGACCCAGCGGGACCTTGGAAGCACTTTGTGGGTTAAACGTTGGACGGTTTCCCTACTTCTCAGATGAATTCATGATGGCTCTCCGGTGAGAAATGCCATTAAACCGAAAGTCAGTCATCTCAATGCCATGCTGTAGCACAGCTGGAAAAAACCAGCTGGAAAAAAACAGAAATTTTTCTTTCCTAAGAAATCTTCGAACCCATCTCACGTTGCTAAAGAGAATGGGATTGTCCACCAGAGACAGTCTAGTTCTCTGTATTCTCCAGGATCTAAAAAGCATCTTTTTACCCATCTGCCTTACACCCTCTAGCTAACTCCTCCTCCCTGCTGCCCAATCACCTGCCAGTTCCTCTCGAATGCCCCTCCCCCTTAAATCACCTTGGACTGTTGCCACGTTCTTTGTATCCCTTGCTCACCTCTTCACTGTCCTCTCTCTCCACAACCATTTGCTATGTAAATAACATCTCTCTCGCCCTCCCTTCCCCCCCGCCTCTCTCTCTGCAGCTTTGTTCTCTGCTGAGGTACCTGATGCTTTTGTTTGTTTTGCCTCAAGTCATGGCCCTTGCAGACCCTCGAATGTGGCCCTGCCCACACCACCTGGGCGGTCGTGCTACATAGCGCAGACAGAGAGAGGGGGGGAGAGAGAGAGAGACTGTGGGCTCTCTGGCTGGGCTGGCAGCTTTGATCTAAGGCAAAGCTGTGTACAGGCGGGACTCGAAAGGCAAACACGTTCTGAACAGAAGATGGAGCTTTTCTTAAAACACAAGCTCACATCCACTTCAAATGCCTCGTCAAGCCCCTACCCTCCCGATACACTCGAAGAAGATATGCTAAGAAGACTGGAACAAAACACTGAGGTTTACTGTTCTAAATGAACACAGAGAGAGGGAGAGAAAAGGAGGGGGGTGAGAGAGACAGACAGAGGGAAAGAGAGAGAGACAGAGAGAGGGAGGGGAGAGAGAGAGAGTGAGACAGACAGAGAGACGGAGAGGGAAGGGGGAGAGAGAGGTCACTTGGTAACTCTGATAACCCTATATGACCCTAACCCTAACCCACTTTATGGATGAGGTTGTGAGTGTGGGTGGATGTGGCTGGGGCCGTGGGTGGGCGTGGCTGTGGGCGTAGCTGTACTCACACTGCTGGTTCGCATTTTCAGGTGATATATGAGCCAGGTGTAGTGGAACTGAGTCTCCTCTGCGTTGACAGATTTAGGATGGATACACACCTTTCCATCAGCCTTAGTGTACACTTTCACTGGCCTGTGATGACGCATGCACGCGCACACACACACACACACACACACACACACTTCAGCAGCTGACATAGAACATACATCACAGTGACACAGTGCTATTGCTCACACTGACAGTCAAACCTGATTTAAGATTTGAGTTCAATACCAGCCACAGAAGCGACTGAACACAGAAGCGACTGTGGCCATGGTAACAGACAGGCGACTGTTACACCCCACCAAGCTCCTAAACCCATCACATTAAAGGGAAGGACTCAGAGACCCACACCACTCTGCTGTGGGGAGAGGGTGGTGCTACTGAGGGCTGTGTCTTCACTCAGAAATGAGATGAAAGGTGAGACGAATATGAGACAAAAGCTTGGTACTCGAAGAGAAAGACTGCGAAGTTTCTCTCGTACATATTTGCTCTCTTTTCTCACTCTCCTCGACAAACAAACACACACACACACACACACACACAGGCAAACACACGGACACAAACACAAGCAAAAAATAAAAACAGCCCAACAGTGGCAAAAGGTTTCTAAACCAAGGATTGCGGCCGCAGGGAGGGCCTTCTCCATGGCAACGGTTTCGCGCCTGCAGGTCCGGCGGGTTACGGCAGGACTCACATGGGCCTCTTCTTGTGCAAGCTGGGCCGAATCTTAGCCACTTTAGGGTAGAGGCCGGCCACCATGACCGCCTTCAGCAGCTTCTCGTTCTCTGCGTGAAGAGGGGGAGAGAGGGGGTGCCCGTCAGAACACGAGCGTGCTGGCAGGGGAGCCCCGCCCTCCAGTGGGAGGAGTTAGATGTAGGAACAGGACACCAAAACATGGGTCAGTGAAGAACAAATGAAACTGTGTGGGTGTGTGAAGAATGTCAACTGTGGACATGCTCTATCAGAGAGAGAGAGAGAGAGAGAGAGAGAGAGAGAGAGAGAGAGAGAGAGAGAGAGAGAGAGAGAGAGAGAGAGAGAGATGTGAGACGAGATCTTTCACCAATGGGAATGTGTGTGTGTGTTGTACAAGTACTGGTGCTTTGACCCATAAGTGCACCGTCACGTCCTCCGTCAGCTAAAAGGTGCCTTTTCATCCAACCATGTGCTGCTAAGCAACTATAAAAGTCATCAATAATGAACGTGCTGCTCCTCATCCTACAACAGACCCAGGGAACTCAAACGTGCTTCAACACTGCGCCCTGGCCAGCGGGTGGAAAATACCGCCCTACATAACCCCACCCATGCGGGGAGATCTGCCTGGAGACCCGCCTTACACGGTCACATCGCTACACGCTCCTGTATCCCTGTATGTCTGGGGCTGGGGGCAGTCACGGCAACGCACCAGAATTGATGTTGGCGCCGGGGTTTTTAGGGTCCTTACTGCTCACAAAGCCTGCGGCCCACAAATGTTCAGCAAACTGTCCCTTCATGTTATGTAGCATCTGATAGAGAGAGAGAGAGAGAGAGAGACAGAGAGAGAGAGAGAGAGAGAGAGAGAGAGAGACAGAGAGAGAGAGACAGAGAGAGGGAGAGAGACAGAGAGAGGGAGAGAGAGAGAGAGAGAGACAGAGAGAGGGGGAGAGAGAGAGAGAGAGAGAGAGCGGGGGAGAGAGAGAGAGAGAGGGAGAGAGAGAGAGAGAGAGAGGGAGAGATGGAGGGAGAGGTGGAGTGTGAGTGAGGGAGGGAAAGGTGGAGAGGTGTGATTTTTCTTCCACTTAGTGTCACAGGTGAAGAATAAGGAGACAGGAAAGAGTAATGCTCCCCAACGGGACTGCTGGGAAAAAGAGAGAATCATTTCAACTACTGTTTTATTATAGTGACGCCTCTGGAGTTACGGATTGCCAGAAAAGAAATAAATATAAATAATTGAGAAGCCATAAAACAGGAATACATCTTCTGAGATGAGGGGGAAGAGGTTAAACAATGGGAATCATGGCATAGATGACTGATACATTGGTTTGAAGTGTGTAATTGTGATAAAAATAAAAAATCTGTGTGTGTGTGTGTTTGGGTATGTGTGTGTGGTGAAAGCAAGGACTTGAAGTTAATATGTCTCAATGTGTCTTAGCCCTGGGAGTCAGCTGGTACAATACAGATCTTGCAGTGATTGATTAGAAGGACTGGGAGATTAGCCTGAGAACACTTGCGTGGTGCAGTTCCAGGAGCATCTCTCTCACCTCTGCTCCCCATTCCTTTACATATCATTGGTAAGGTTTTCCATACTCACTCCAGCCCACACAAACATCTACAACCTGCTGTGTTTTAGCAAACAATGCAGCCACCATATATCTTCTGTCGCTACGTTATTACAAACATACAGTACTGTAGACTGTTTGTGGGTCAGTGAACTAAATCAGTGGTGTTGTAATAAATCCAGCCCTTGACAACCCATGCATTATCACCAAACACCAGAGGTCAGCTGACCCGATTTTGGCTTCTACAGTGGAGTAACATGAATGCGATCCACTGTGAGGCCGGTATCCAGTCAGATAACTTTAACAGAAATGCATGTCAGGTTGTGCCGTGTGCAGGGATTCATGCAATCATGCACGTTTATGCACATCCTTATGCTGATTGCTGCTGATTGCTCCATCAAAGGTCTGAGCCATATCATCAGGAGCTCCTGCACTCCCAGCCAGAACATACTGGCCAGGCCCCACCCCCTAGAGCCCACGCCCCAGGCCCCACCCCCTAGAGCCCACTCCCCAGGCCCCACCCCCTACAGCCCATTCCCCAGGCCCCATCCTGACCAGCTTGTTGTCCATAAGGAGCGGATGTGGGGGGGGGGGGGTATGCTGTGAAAATTGGGTTTGGTGATTGAAGTGAATCATTTTTAATACAGTGCTAGTTTCAAACAAACAGATGAAAAGAGGCTTGCCAATAATAACAAATGTCTCAGCTTGTTTGAAGTGCTCACTTTGATTACCTGCCATTCTGTTTTCTCTGGGCTTCTACTCTGCTCACCTTGCCCTCTCTCTCCCTCTCTCCCTCTCTCTCTTCCTTTGTCTCCCTTTGTCCGAACATTTGTGCAAACCCTCTCTGTGCATACATGTTTGAACATGCTCTCCTCCTGCTGCATGTAATGTAACTCCTGCTGGCTGCCAACCCATTTACTGCCACACCGTTCACTGCCACCCAATGTTCTGTGGGCAGCTGATAGCCCTCAGCATTCTCCACAAAACGACTGGACGAGGAAGCGTGACCCAAGGGTGGAGGCATGTGCCAGTCTCTTCCTACAGCGCCACGCATGGGTGCAGCTTTCCAAAGCATGCACTGAGCCTTTTCATTGTGTGCATGCATGCGTGTGTGTGTGTGTGTGTGTGTGTGTGTGTGAGTGTGTGTGGTGGGGCAGTGTGTACTCCAGCAAAGCACATCCAGACAACATGGAGCCTGGCCTTCAGCTTGCATCAAACTGTGTCTGTTCTTAACACTGCCTCAGTGCAGACACTGGGGTGGGAGTAGACAGTCGGAAAAACCAAAAGTCCAAAGGGAGATAGTGGGAGGGAGACATGTTTGAACTTCAGGAGCGGTGCTCAGACCTGATTAGACAACACCATCTTACTCACCTGCATGGTTCTATTATTTGCTCTACACTCATTTTGCTGCTGCATACAACTCATATCAGGCACACGCGCACACACGCGCACCCACGTGCACTCAGAAACACACCGCATGCTAGTTTGCTGCCTGTGTTCTATAAAGGGGTCATGAGAATTGTCCTCCATCTACAGCTAACACCTCCACCTAACACCTCCACCTAAACAACACACACGGTGCCTGTCCTCCTATTGTCCTGCACACTGCGTCGGAGAGGATACGGATTTGGCCCTTAACTCAGGCCATCTGCTCGCTCACACTCCCCCACTTCCGCAGCCCCCCCCCCAATTCCCTCCCACGTGCCCCTGTCTCTCGCCCTCTCGCACACACACCATTTCTCGCTCACGCTCTGTCTCTTTCACTCTCTCCTCCTTTCACTCACTCCCTCCCTCTCTTGCTCTTTTGGTGCCAGCCAAGCATCTGCACAAAGACAAGCCCTGTCCATCGCCAGGAAAAGGGGAGGGGAAAAAAAAACCCCATCTCTCCTTGGATGTCTGTCCGCCAAGGTGTCCAGGCTTCTTCGAGATAGAGATGGTCGGGCTCTCTCCCTCCCTCCTTATCAGCCTCCTCTTCCGCTGTGCTGGATCTCCTCACGTCTCACTCTCCCCATTTAGGGGAGGAAGTGGGGTAATCGGGCAGTGGGATGTGCTCCTGCGTGGGACTAGCCGCTCCCCACAGCCCTTCCTCCCTGGGTCGTTGACCCACCCAGCCATCTGATCGGTGCAGCTGGTCTATAGCTGGAACCGCTGCATGCTTTTACAGTTTTCCTCACTGGTCCCACTGTGCTTCTCTCCACCAAACTGTTACATTTCCTATTTGCCAAACTTGGGACAATATTCAATTCCTAGCCCCCTGTGCCAGGTTTACAGCTGTGTCCTGAAGGCACCTGTTTAAAAATAGCATCAGGAAAGAACTTGTGAAAACAAAGAGCTGCTCCAGTGATCTATCATGACCTCTGCTCCAGTGATCTATCATGACCCCTGCTCCAGTGATCTATCATGACCCCTGCTCTAGTGATCTATCATGACCCCTGCTCCAGTGATCTATCATGATCCATACAGCTAAGTGAAATAAAGTCTTTAGTATGTTACAGACTAGTGGTATTTTACAACTGAAAGCCTGCCGGAGATTAGAACATTAATGGACTTATTAGAAAGATAGATGCCCTGTGCCTTAGAGTGAATCTGTGATGAATGGTCAGTTCTAATAACAGGAAGAGAGACCGTGCTAAAGTATTACTCCAGGCACAGAGAGGTACAGCTCACCGTGGTACTACCCTTGAAGCGGTAGGAAAAACATGTCAGCTCAAGCACCCCATTAATGTATTAACGCACCACTGCATCCAGTGTGCGTTCACATTCTTATAAATATTCTCTAGATCCAGGACCACGTTTATATATCTGTACCTACACAGCACACAATGTGTCATGTATTTTACATGAAGCAGTCAGCAAAGAGCCTTTTATCCTCATTGATCCTCATTTTAAGCTTCTATCAGAGTGATCAGAGTACAGTCTGAATGACGTCTATTTTGTTTAACTATGCTATATCTGTGCCAGCCTAACATAAGAGAGTGTGAACAAAAACCTATACAGTTTAAGAGACCTGCTGGAAGCAAGTCTGTACTCAGGTGTTGCACAGCAGGGTAGCTCACTGTCCGTTCTGCGGCGGCTCTCAGGTAAGCCCTTACTGACCACGTCTCTCTCTCAGGTAAGCCCTTACTGACCACGTCTCTCTCTTGCTACCTCACAGGCCCCGGAGGTACTTGCCAGTTACTTCCCGGATGGATGGACCGGTTCCCGCTACCTGCGGTGCTGTCCATGGTGCTGCTTTTGCCTGAATGAAGGGGAGAGTTGGACCAAACCCATGCAGAGTGTTTGTTTGTCTGTTTGTTTGTTTGGTTTTTAGCTGGAAGGAAAATAAGGGGCCTTAATGGGGCGCTTCATTGAGTGAAAATGCCATTTAACTGGGTGAGCTTGAGAAGGAGAAATGCTTTGCTGGGTGTCTTGAATGAGTTGCTGGGTGTCTTGAATGAAAGAGCGGCCCTAGAGAGTGAGGGAGTGTTTTATATAGGCTGAAAATAGCACAGTGAATCATCGCCTTGAACAGACCTCTGAGTTTTGCTGGCAGAAGAGGCACTACTGATAGTTCAAGTAAACATGCGCTAAGCCAGAGAGTCTCCATGCTCCTCGAGGAAATTCCATCCCAGTTCTTCCGGAGCAGCCGGCTGCTTGGACGCACGTTCAGGCAGCTCTCTCATCAAGATGTGTCCCGCATCACTCTGTCACGTGCGCACATCGATCGAACTGCAAACCCGCTGGTGGCTCACGTTCCCTGCAGGCTTTCTGCACCGGAACACGCAACACAACAGGCCGTGGGTCATAGCAGAAGTATCAGCTATAAACCCTACTGGGGTTTAATACCCTACCTCATCTAATAGGGGACACCTTTGTTTAGAGTTATAAGAGTCCCCATTCCTGCTTTCCCCAAGATGACTGATCTATTGCTATCTATTATCTATTACCATGTTTCCTTGAATCTGGAATGCTTAGCATTGGTAGCTAACAACTGCAACCATGCATTCAGATACTGTCCTCCGAGATCAGAGCAGCTGGGAATAGCTAGCCGAGCCTCTATGCAGACATCCGGTGATTCCTAGGCGACACATTGGTATTCCGGCCCAGATAGCAGGCCGAAGATCGGGGGCCGACGTAGAGCTGCCAGCTGCACCATGTCACCCACGCCTCGAGCAGGGACACGCTGGTGAGTTCTGCTCTAATGTACGGAAATAGCTCATTATGAATTATACATCTGGTGAGGCGGAGCCTGTTCACCCTCTCGTACGAGTGGGTGGCAGGTGAACGGCTGCGTAAGCATGATTAGAACGGGACTGATAATATTCGTCTGTGGTAACGAGCAAGGCTGAAGTGCAGCTGGCCACGTTTGACCCGTCATTGAGGATTCAGGATGGTTAAAGGTGCTTCTGGGAAGCAGAGGAGAGGCGTCTGAAGCAGAGGAGAGTCGTCTGAAGCAGAGGAGAGGCGTCTGAAGCAGAGGAGAGGCGTCTGAAGCAAAGCCCTCGCTCGCCTTGTCTTTTTTCTGAAGGAGTCAAGCATGAGACGGAGCTTCACGTCCCGTGAGAAGCCGCCAACTGCCTCATGCCAATTTGGGACCGTCCCCAGTGCATTCTGGGGAAGAAGATCAAGAGTTTTTTTTTTTTTTTTTTTTTTTTTACTGCACACTGACCTGAATATCTGAGATGGGAGAGACCTGGATTTAAAAACAAGCTCTTCCCTGTTGGAGCGTCAGGCAGGCAGCACGTTGTCCAGGCGGCCGAGGTACATCACGCCCAGGCAGGGCAGGGGAAAGACGGCAAGGGCGGAGGGTGGTAAACGAGAAACATGCAGTAATGAATGCACTGCTGAGAGCTACAGCAGCCCCAGATTCACAATCACTGGGGGAATCAAAACGCTTTTTAATAATTCAGTATGAATAGAGAGAGAGAAAGAGACAGGGAGAGAGAGAGAGAAAGAGAGATGGTGAGAGAGGGAGAGAGGGGGGAGGGGAAATCATACATTAAATGAGCAGGGAAAGGAAATGAGAGGAAGAAAAACATGCAGATAGAAAGAGATCTGCTCTCATCACACCGGCTCGTGTTTTCCAGAAACGCTTTAACCACACAGCTTACCGCACCTTCACCGACGCGTTCGCCAAAAACACATGCCGTAGTTCACCTTTACATAATCACCTTCACATAATCCCACATAATCCCTACATACAGTTTTAGGTAAAATAGCGCTCGCATCATCGTTGGCGCGGCAACATGCCTTCCGCCTTTGGCAGGCGAAGCTTGCGCCTTTGAAAGATGCCAGAAAAGTATAAGTGGCGATAACGCGATAAGAATTCAGATTTAGAGCCAATTTCTGCCTAATGCAATCAAGCACCATCCACAGAGCTGCTAGCACCTGCAGATCTTGTGGGGTTTGGAGTTTTCAATTGGGCATTTCACCGGTACAACAGCGTGTATTTATTTCCCTCATCAAGGAGAGACCATAATTGTAATTGGATTTGGCTGCAGGGGGAACAGACAGCGCGTGTTCTGGCGACAACCCCCTCCCCCCCCCCCCACACACACACACACATTCTGCCTCTCTCCTCCGGTTACTGTTTTTAATTCCTCTACTCTGGCAACAAGGTGAAAAACACTCGCCAATTAGCCGGAACCCCTGTGATTATGCTGCTCATGCTAACAAGTCCCATTTCCATCAATTCTTTATTCTGAGGCCACACTCACACATACACACGCATGCCCACTCACACATACACACGCATGCCCACTCACACATACACACGCATGACCACTCACACATACACACGCATGCCCACTCACACATACTCACGCATGCCCACTCACACATACACACGCATGCCCACTCACACATACACACGCATGCCCACTCACACATTCCCTCACGTTCACACATCTCCCCAGGCAGAGGTCTTGGAACAGAGACTGTGGTTAGTCTTCTTGGTGTAAGCTCTCTCTCTCTTCTTCCACGTCATGATGGCAGTGTCTCACTGAAGGACACCTGAAAAGGCTTGAGGTCAAACCACAGCAACAAAACTTCTTTGCCTTTCTCTCTTCTTTTTTGTTTACATTTTATAACCCTTTCCTACTTTTTCCCTCTACTTCACAGAAGATACGTTCCGCCTTCAATGACTCACGAGTCTGTGCTCATTGTGGCAAGATGCCATTCACCTGGAGGCACCACGTTTACAGTAGTGCTCAGCGGAGGTTCTGTGATGGGGTTGTCATGCTTGTGTGTCTGGGCTCTGTGTGTGTGTGTGTGTGTGTGTGTGTGTGTGTGTGTGTGTGTGTGTGTGAGTGTGTGTCAATGCGTTTGCTTCGGTCTATATTTACGCGATGGCTGAGGTCTAGGGGCAGGTGTGGTCATGGCCTGTTTGTACAGGGTGGCACTCCAGGGATATGGCTCGTTTAGTCTCACAACGGCTCTCTCGCTCCAGACAGTCTCCGTATCACCCAGCCAAGGATACAGCCAGCCAGGGGCCAGAGATGAGTGGCCACCCCCCACCACACACACACACACACACACACCATCACCAAGCCAGAATGACCCGCTAGCCATGGATAATGAACGATTGCTCTTGGATGGAAGAAACCTTAGTCTCATTACATCTAAAGGCATCATGGGTAGGTAATATTGACACTGCCATAAACAGTCTAGGGCTGCCGGGACACATCTTTTTCCTGCTTTTACTCCCACTTCGATCCCGGCATTCCAGAAGGCTTCCGGCTCGGAATTTGCACTGCTCTTCTACCACTGTCAATGCGCCTACACAGCATCTTCTCGGATTTACGCCGATTTGTGCAAAAGCACCGGTGACCCCTCCCCTCTTCGATGATTTGTCCTTCAGCCACGACAAGCACCATCCTGGCCGACTAGAAGCGTGGAACCTTTCCAACGATTGTGTGAGTGATTTAGGTGAAACCACAGTGAAACCTACCAGCAAACGGGAGCCTCCACACTCATATGTGATGTTTCCACACTCTCTGTGATTCACCACTGCTGCACCCCTTCGCAGCGCCTGAAAGCGTGTCGGTGCAGGCTGCTGGTAGGCGTTGTTCCCCAGACGGCCCCACGGACGGCAGGCGTCGGATGCTCTCGTGTGGGCTGCAGCTGAGATGAAGCGCTGTGCTAGTCCTAAATGCCGACACCTGTTAAAACTGGGGGAATACTCCCCAACACGGGGGTGTGAGGGCGGGGGAGCTGGGTGGTCCAACAGACATGCGACAGGGGGCTCCGGAGGAGGCATGCAAGCCAGCCAGAGCGGCGTCTGCACCTGCCCCGCCACAGCTGCCCCTGCCCTCGGGCCAAGAACCCACTGGCCAATCAGGAAGATCTTTTCTCTGGGCCCCTTCGGAAGCTCACAGCCAGGCTGTTGTGAGAGCGTGGCTATGTTTTCTCTCCTTCTTTTCCTCTCTCTCTCTTAGTTTGTGCCATTTACTGGGGGTGTTAACAACCCCCCCCCCCTCTTCCCCCACCCTGTCCCGTTTTAGCACTGAATACATCTGCATGGGGAATTTGGGGATCTGGGAATTTGGGGGTCTGGATGGCTGAGATCATCAGCAGGGTGTGAAACCTGTTCCGAGTGAAGAAGTGGAAAGTGGAATATGTTCTCGTGGGGGCCATTAACATTCAGACCTAATGCTGCCATATCAGCCATGTTCTAAATATAGTGCTTCAGTGAGAGCTGAGAGCTGGCATGAACCGGGGCTGAAATTTGGACAAACCTGCACGACAGACTACAGTCATTAGTAAATGACAAAATAGACTGTAACAGTAATGGATGAATCAGTCTTCACTTCTTGAATACTGTGCAGGACAGTATATTCTTTCATCACGATTTTGGGGTCACATTTCCGTCACCACGATGGTATTCAGCCTCGTCCTTACTGAGAAATGCAGGGCTTGTTCATAGGGATTTTCCATATGAACTGAAGCATTTATCTTTTGTTCTCTGGACTGAGCTGTGCTGCATATCTCTTCAAACCCTAGAGGCAGAGAGCAAGCAAAGAGTAGTTTAAATAATGAAGCTTTTTTCCAGGAAACCTTGGCCTGGGAGGCACTTGAGGGAAGAAAACATGGCTCACCCTTTGTCTGTCTCTCAGCCTAGTTCCTCTGAACCTTAATTCATTCAAAGCTTCAAGATGTTATTGACTCTGCTCTGGCCTAACTGGGTGGGGTACAGCAAATGAGTGTGAGTAAGAGAGAGAGAGATGGAGAGAAACGTAGAGCACGAGAGAGACAAAAAGAGAGACGTAACTGATTGCAGGTTACTGTGCTTGTTTTGCTTCATGATAGTCTTATAATCAGACTTCTATCTATCAGCATAAAGCCTGGGCTACATAGTTTATTCACATGTTCAAGAATAATCTGCTTCGACTGGAAGGGGCTTTTTGAATGATGTGCAAAACAACCAACTATGTGCCTTTCTGAAACCATACAATATAAAAACAGACAACCACCATAGAGGATAAGAGAAAAAATTGTAAATGTTTGCAGAGGGCCAGCCACATTTCAAATGTAACCCTTTTCCTGGGTTTTGGCAGTAAGCATGTGAGTGTATCTCACCTATTAGCCAGGCAGAAGACAGTAAGCTCATGCACGCTGTGAAGACTGTAAGCTGAAGCATGCTGTGTTTGGGATAGTTCATGAGACACCCTCATAATGATTCCAACATGGTGAGAGAGTCAAGAAGCTGGTTGATAGAGCTAGTCGGGATTTACCCACAACTAATCCAGAATTGATTTTTTTGGGGGGAGGTGGGGGTTGCCTGAAATGCAGGTAAGACTTTGTGTTGAATCACAATCCAATAAAGTAGGATCAGTAGCTGTCCTGAAAAAAAATAAATTCAGAAGCACATCATTATTGTTGAGAGTGGATGCCGTGCAGGGGAGAGCCAATCACATGCTTAGAAAGAATCCAGAACACTGTGGAAGCTCCTAGTGCAGAGCCCTTCGTGCAAGCGGCTCTCTTCACTACCTCGAGGGTCACTACTCTTCCTGTGAGTCAAACCTGCTTCAGCTGAACCTGCAGGAAACAGGCTCTACACGTGGTCCTCTTCATATTACACTCTCACCCTCCTCCATTACCCTGTGCTCTATTGCAATCATATCTAATGTTGGCACGCAACCTTCGTCTTCTCCCAGCATGCCCCTGTTCTAGTCGGAACCTCACAGTGTGTCTGTTGTCCGCTCCGAGCGAAGCAGACCATTATCAAACGAGGGCGTGCACAGAGCCACTGAACTGCAGATGGAAAACAAGGGCTGGATTGGCCAGGCTCCACCCAGTCGGGCGAAGGGCGGTTGCTGGGTTCCTGCATGACTGCTAAGCTCCCAGTCCAACAGGAGAACAAACAGAGCAGGGGGGTGCATAGAAAACCACATTCCTGACATAATGTAAGGACTATCCTTGTACTCTCTCTCTCACCCACACTACATCCCTGTATCCAAAACTGAATATGCATCACAGAGGAACTCTACTTTCTTATTTTCTTTGTTTTACTTCTATTTTTCTCTCACACTCCATCCTCCTCCTTTTGTCTTTCTCTCTCTCTCTCTCTCTCTCTCTCTCTCTCTCTCTCTCTCTCTCTCTCTCTCACAGCTAAACCCATCGGTATTCCTGCCCGGCTCCATAGTGAGCCATGTCTGGGAGTGGGGTGTGAATGAACAGATGCAAACAGGAGGAGCGAGACAGACGTGAGCCTCAGGAGGGGATAAAGGGGGATAAGTGAGTGGCTCCTGAACCCGCTGGCCCCTCTCTCTGTGCACCCGCTGGCCCCTCTCTCTGTGCACCCGCTGGCCCCTCTCTCTGCACCCGCTGGCCCCTCTCTGTGCACCCGCTGGCCCCTCTCTCTGCACCCGCTGGCCCCTCTCTGTGCACCCGCTGGCCCCTCTCTGCTGTTATTTTACTCTTTAAAACAACTGATGCACCTGTGCTACTGGATATCAAGACAAATCGGTCTTAGTGAGAGGGGGCTTGGTCAGCAAGTGCAGCAGAAAGGCCTGGAAAGTCAGCCATCCTCGTTCTGGATCTCTGTGGGTCTCTCTCTCCCTCTTTCTCTCTCTCCCTCTATCTATCTATCTATCTATCTATCTATCTATCTATCTATCTATAACAAGCAGATTTTGAGTTAACAGGTAATCACATGGCAGGAACTCAATGCATTAAAGACATGTTAAGACATGTTAAAGACAACCTACTGAAGTTAAAATCATCAGAGTGGGGGAAAAAAAGTGATTTAAGTAAGTTTGAATGAGGCATTGTTGCTGGTGCTAGATGATCTGAGAATTTCAGAAACAGTTGATCTACTGGAATTTTCATTCAAGAACCATCTCTAAGGTTTATAGAGGGTGGTCTGAAAAACAAAAAATACCCGGTGAGCAGCAGTTCTTTGGGTGAAAAGGCCTTGTTTATGCCAGAGGTCAGAAGAGAAAGGCCAGACTTGTTTGAGTTGATAGAAAGGCAACAGTAACTCAAATAACCACTCATTACAAACAATGTATGCAGAAGAGCATCTCAGACAGCACAACACATTGAACCTTGAAGCAGATGGGCTACAGAAGCAGAAGACCACACTGCGTGCGACTTGGTCAGCTAAGAACAGACAAATGAGGCTCACAAAACTGTACGGTGTAAGATTGGAAAAACTTTTCTGGTCTGATGAGTCTTGATTTCTGCTTGCTGCAATGTTCAAATGGAGGATCAGAACATGAAAGCATGAATCCATCCTGCCTTGTATTAACAGTTCAGTCTGCTGCTGGTTGGGTAATCATGTGGATATTTTCTTGGCACACACTTGAACATGGTTTAAGCACCACAGTCTACCTGAGTATTGTTGCTCATCTTCTGATGGCTACTCCTAGCAGGATAGAGGGACGTGGTGGAATGGGAAGTTTGCGTTGTTTAACTGCATGATGCTGTCATGTCGGTATGGACCACCATCTCTGAGGAAGGTGCACAGCATCTTGTTGAATCTAGAAAAGTACCTCAGCAGCTCTTGCCGTTCTCTTAACCAGCTTCATGAGGTGGTCACCCGTTATGGCCTTCCATCAGTCTTGAAGAAATTCTCACATCTGCAGAGCACTTGTAAGGCAAGGGAATAAGGCTCTGAAAGAAAACTATTATCTATAATTCATTTTTGGAAATCAATTCATATATAGGCTAACACTTTTCCCAATTTATATTTAAGCATAATCCAATAGAATAAAATTATTTAAAAACATACTTTGTCCAAAATTTTGACTGGTGCTATATATACTATATATACATGTGTTTGAGTGGGATCGTGATGGTGTGTTGGCTGCTGGTCTGCTGTATGCTTCTCTGTCACCGACAGTCGTCACCTCCCTTGGGAGAGTGAGAGTGTGTGATGGAGGCTCTGACTGGGAGCAGGTCGGAGATGGTCCCTGCGTGCTAGCGATTCACTGTCTGTTTCAGCTGTCTGACTGGAGATCAGGGCGTTCTTCAGCGCTGTCAACAGCTGCACGCTGGTGCGAGCTGCCAGCGGGGACGGGGAGCGATTCAAAGCCAATCCCATCCGCTTTTTAGGGCATTAAAATCACACCTGCTCCCATGTCTCATCTTACACTTTAAACAATTATACAAAAACACTGGCCTGCTTCACAATTTCAGATCAGATCCTGTTTGAAAGTGTAGAATGAAAGTGGGTAGACCTTTTTCAAACTATCTGGCATTCGTGGACTTTAATCTGATCTGATTAGATGTGTACAAGACAAGAACAAACCATGCATCTACCCCGTTAATGTAGTTGCTAAACATCTCAAAGTCAATTCATTTTCTCTCAGCAATGGTGATCAAATAACTGGTTTTTGGTACAAAGCGTCTGATCATTTTGTAATAACTTGCCTTAGAATGACTATCATACATCATGCCACTTCTTCTTGCTAATGTCATTTGTTTCAGTTGAACAAAGTGTTGGAAAGATCAGTAAAGCACAAAACAAATCCGCCTGTACTGCAGGCTGCAGTGAAAACACATCCAACTGATTGACTTTAGTAAATCTCCCCCCAAGCAGGAAGTGACCCCATATATTCATCACTGCCCACGCCTCCAGAAAACCCCGTCCCTCTCCCACCTACTCCCTGTGGCTTCAAGCCTGTACACGTAGCTCTTTGTTTTAAACCCGTGTCTGTATGTCACAACGTGTTTCTCCGGCGTCCACTCCTGCGCGTCCCTGACCCGGCCCTCGGTGTGACGTCAGGGTCCTCTGTGAGAGAGGTTCACAAACACGTTCACGTGTGCAACAGAGGAGCCGTCCATGCTGCTCAAACCCAGGCGAATGTCAAGGATCTCTCGTCTGTCAGCAAAACAATCCAGCAAACAATCCAGCTCGGGCTTCTGTACACACACCACACACGCAGCACGGCCCCGGCGGGCGTGCTCCGTTCTTCAATGGCTCGCTCGACCTTTTTCGAGTAAACAAACTATCTCGACATAGAAGCGACGCGTTTGTTAATGGCTGCCTTTCATCAGCGGTTTGTTTTGGGAATTAGAGGATAGTCGTCCATCATCGAGCTCTCGGCACCCAGCCTGCCTGCATCTCCTGTTCTAAGCCTCCCGCTGCCTCTTCTGGCGTCCGACGCCGAGACCAGCACGGTGCTGTCGCTGCCCAACCCCCGCGGTCACGCAGATCCACTGTAAACAAGCACAGAAACATGCCTGTGTGTTGTTTTTCCATTAATGAACTGATCTCCCAGGACTTGGGACTAAATCCATTAAAACAAGACATGCCCTGCACAGAGCTACCCACGCACACTGGGAGAGATCGGGATGGGTGGGTGGGGGGGGGTATTAACCAAGGGCAAGAGGGGGATAATCGCTGTGTTTATTAATTTTGAGGCTGGCTGGGTGCTGTCGGAGATTGCTGTGGGGTTGGAGAGAGACATGAGGCTCAGCAAGTGCACGGCCTTCAACATGAGCATTACTGAGCTAGTGTAATCCTCCCATCACGGGGGGCACAGAGGAGAGCTGAACCCGCACCTCCCTCCCAACATTAATGGAGGTGAGAGCACTGATAACATCCAGCCTCACCAAAGGACACCAGCTATTAGTGAGAGATTCCATTCAGATCCTCCCTGTCATAATATCCTGTCTCATTAATGGGAGGACAGGGGAAAGGACTGTTCTGGGTTTCGGGGTGAGGAGATACAAAGGAGCATGAAGGCAGGCCAGGAGAGGGTAGTAGAATAGAGAGAGGGAGGGAGAGAGAGGGGGATAGAGTTAGAGAGGGAGAGTGAGGTACAGTAGGGGAGAGAAGGAGAGAGAGGGAGAGAGTTAGGGAGGTAGAGGGAGAGAGAGGGAAGGGGAGAGGAAGAGAGGGAGAGAGTTAGGGAGGGAGAAGAAGAGAGGGAGAGAGAGAAGGAGGGAGAGGGATGGAGTTAGGGAAGGAGAGGGAGCGAGAAAAGGAGGGAAAAGGAAAGAGTTAGGGAGGGAGAGGGAGAGAGGGAGGGACAGAGACAGTAAGAGACAGCAAAGTCTTTTGTTCCTTCTGCCAAAAATAGTCCATATTCTGGGATATCTAATATCAGCTCCTTGCTGTAGGTTCTATAATTGAGCACATGAAGCTAAGGGACTTCCAGCTGATGCTGTGTGAGGAAATGAACACAAAACAAACAGTGAGCTGGACGCTGCTAAAATACCATGGTTTGCATATCCTGACAGATCTGAATAATTCAGACCTGAGGTTGGCGTGGGTAGAATCCCAGACTGATCTTAGGGATTGTTATGAGGAGTAACCATGCTGAAGGTCACTTCCAGAACAGAATGTTACTGTAGATGATTAGAGAGGCTTTGAGTGAATGTGAATGTATCACGGTATCCTTGTGTGTGTGTGTGTGTGTGTGTGTGTGTGTGTGTGTGTGTGTGTGTGTGTGTGTGTGTGTGTGTGTGTGTGTGTGTGACTATGTGTTTGCTTGCATGTGCCTTTTAATGTGTATGCTTGCATGGGGTGGGCCCTCTGGTCCTCTAGGCTCTGAGCACCTCTCAGTACTGCCGGCCATCACATTGACATTGACCTTTACATCGCAATTAGCCACTTAATCACCTATTAATTATTAATATTAGAAAAACCAACGGTGCTTGGGGTTGTTTGTCTCACTCACCTCATTATCATCCGCTAATGACCAAGCAGGAATCTCATTCCACTCCAAAGAGAAAAACGGATTTGTGCTGAGATTTCAGGTGGATCTAAAGAGCAAGGGTTGAAGATGCTGTTTGAACACACACACACACACACACACACACACACACACACACACACACACACACACACACACACATATACACACATACAAACGCACAGCTTGAAGGGTGATTCAATGCACTGATGGAGTGTGAGGAGATCTCCATCTCACCGTTGCAGTATACGTTTCTTTCCTTAGCACGGTGTGTTACACCGAGCTGGCAGGCGCGCCAGACATGGGGCAGAAAGTGGCTCTGGAGAGAGCGGCATTCCTGATTGCGTTGCCGCGAGATGCCTCCTGACGTGCTGTTAATTACTTAGCAGCGAGAGGTGAGACACCATGACTTCGTAACTGTGAGTGTAAAAGGGAAGGGGGAAGGGGAGGGGTGGCGGTAAGGGAGGGGCCATGAGCCAGGAGGGGCGTGGTCTGCTTTGATCCCGCCGCGATTCCCCAAGTGCCACGGCACAAATGAGGTACTCGGCACACGCGCGGCGGCCGGCACTCTGCACCGCGGCCCCGCCGTAATTGAAGCTCAGCTCTGTGATAAGAGGCGATACTCAGCCAATTACAACAGATACTTGTGGACAGGCAGAATTTGAGGGAGCTGCAATCTGCAATCTGCAAATTAGTTTGTTTGCCGCATTTGTATGGAACCCATTGCTCGAAAATCTCACAGGTCAGGATGTCAGCTATGTCCAAGCGAAAACAGACAAAAACGACCTCTTTGGTAAAAAACTCAGTAGAGCAGCATACATATCACATATAAACATCAATGCTTAGAGGAAGAACACTGAATTATATACGAACTGCAAGAACACCGAATTATATAAGCCTTGATTACGCCTGCTTTGAAACATAAATGCAGCAAAAACATTTCATGTTTTTCTGTCCTGTTACGTTAAATGTCAGTGTTATGAGAGCATGGAATGACTGACAGCTATAAATGTTATGACAAGATGTCAAGATTTTTCAAAATATGCCACCACGATGGAAATGCACTGCTCCGCTTTAAGATGTTTTCAGCTGAAATGATCAGTTTCTTGTTGCATTAATGAGCTTAAAGAACACGGATTGGCTGTGTGCTAACATTGCGTCTTGCTCTCAGGACTGCAAAACAAACCTACAGTGCCTCTATTAACCACAGTCTCAGTATAATCCCAGAGTCAATATACCCTACAGTGCAATGCAGATGCAGGGCTGTTTAAGCGGCGCTGAGTGTTTGAGGTGCAAATTTAGACGGAGGGGTGAGAAGAGGGGCTATGTGAGAGGAGATGAGAAAGAGAGCAAGAGAGAAACAGGTAGAGAAAGGGAGAGAGGGATAGAGAGAAAGAAAGACAGAAACAGGTAGAGAGGGAGAAGGAGAGTGGGAGAGAGGGAGAGAGGGAGAGAAATATTGAGAGGTAGGTAAAGAAGATGAGAGAGAGCAAGAGGTGTGTAGGAAGGGTTAGAGAAAGCCAGAGCAAGAGAGAGAGCGAGAGCGAGAGAGAGAGGGAAGGAAGGAAGGAAAAAAAGAGAGGGAGAGACAAAAAGAGAATGAGAGAGGGGGAGGGAGACAGAGAGAGAGAGAGAGATGTCAAAGAGAAGAGAGAAGCTGAACCACAGGTGTTCTCTCGTCTGCTTTCAGTACATGCCCTTGCACTCATTACCAGCTGCCATTCACGTCTCCCATCCATCTGGCTGGAGCTGCCAGTCCAGAGCACAACATAATATAGCCATGCTCCATGCTCATGGACACACAATTGCCTCTGATTCACCCAAGACTTATTATTTCTCTGTAATTTCATTCGAAGTGTTCTAGAACCGATTCTTTTATATTCCTATTCAGAGCTGGAAGATTTTATTTGTTCGTCATGGAAACAAGGTTTGAGACATTTCAAATAAGCTGATACAGGCACAGAATACACTTGTCATCGCATGTAGATGGAGTATTTCAAAGGGTGACAGCTCAAAGACTGTCCTTTCCGTTCTACACTTCTCTATGGTGTGGTGGTCTGTGCTGACGGGACAATAGACCAATTATGCAGCTTTTCCATGTACTCCAGATACAAATTTAACATTTCTTTGCTGTATAAAAATATTTTAAAATAAGATGCACTCAAACACACATAAGGAAACACACATAAACACAAGTGTTAATGCATATTATAATTGCTCTTTGACACCTTTTGCAATCATTAAGAGTATTATTATTACACTGCAATTAATTCCCTTCATACCTCCCATGACACAGTAAATTCAGAACAGTGTTTCTCCATATATCTCTACAGTAAGACCTTATGTTAACGCTGCTATTCTACCTTCTACCACCTTTAATCAAGCTTGCTGGAGGATGCAGCAAAAATTATATTTGTAACATAATATTTTATATTATAATATTTTGAGAGAGCGTGCATGAGAGAGAGAGAGAGAAAAATGGATTAGTATCTATCCATATCAGTATGTACATGATCTTATTTCCATCTCAAATGTTACAAAATCAATAAAACAATTTATTACATGCCATTAAATGTTAAATGGTTATGGAGAGGTAATAATTTAAAAATTAGATACGTCCTGTCCTTTATGACAGTATAAAGTCACCTCTGTGGAATTGAAAATAAAGAAGTGTGTGTGTGTATGTGTGCGTGTGTGTGTGTGTGTGTGTGTGCGTGTGCGTGAGCATGTATTTGTGTGCATGTGTGTGTGCATGCATGTCTGTGTGTCACAGGAGCAAAAACCACAGAAATGCTTTCTAAAGTATATATATAAAGTCCAACAACATTAGCCAGGACTCTTTTCAGTCTGAAGAATGTTAAGGTGAAGTTTGTTTAAATAGCACACAGCACTATATGGAATCAAGGGGCATACAAAATAAACTACATAAATATATCCAGGCTATAGAAATCACCTTCGTAATGGTTCCTATCCACTTAAAGGTCCAGTCCACTTAAAGATAGTTGACCTACTACCTGTAACCTATTCACAAGTTGCTGTAAGTGTGGTGATTTTAGGTTATGCTTGTTATATTGATTTAAATAGATTGAGTGGGTTGACACTGATCAATTTGCATGCTATTTAATACTGAAAAGCAGTTTATATGGGCTTCACCGGCTTACACAACACAAAAGTTTCCATGTCAGCCTACATTCACAAAACTGAAGTGGGTTTCAAATGTCTTTACTTTTATTCCTCAGAAGTACCTGTAATGTGTTCAACATTTACGAAAAATGCAAGCATTTATTTAGACAAGCATGATTCTGAGCTTTTCAATATAAGTCATTATTATGCATGTAAGACATTTTATTTTAGCCTTGAAGTAAAAGGACATAGAGTACAGAGCACAGCACTAATGACATAAACCCAAGTGTCCAGGCTCAGGCCCAGGCATCACTGACCACATATTCACCATGGTTTACCATGGAAATGAGATGGTGTTAGATGAGCTTTGGGTTCAATCTAAGCAATTCTAGTCCATGAATATTTTCTCCAGTAAAGAGAATTGCAATTCTGATTTCAAAAACATTTTTTGGAGTAACTGTAGATTTTGCCTTCTAGAGTGAAACCAAGCAATGGTTAGACCTTGACACTGGAGATTCCTTTGGTGTCAGTTTGAACTGCTTCCCAGTGGATCTTACTGAAGTATATGGGTTCCACATGCTGAACAACCCTCAGGTTCTTCCAGGTTCTACACATTCATATCACATCATGACACATTTACCCATGGGGGTCTGAGCCAGCAGGGGGCGCCCTCCAACACAGGAATCAGGAGTTATCATCTGCACATCTGGCCTTGACACCCAGACCACTGCCACACAGCTAACGTAAAAACAGGAGCCAGTCCCATTGACAGAGAAGGCACTACCCACACTGCGATCAACCACCCAGAAACACACATGACAGTGTGATATCCACAGAGGACAATGCAAGTATTCATGTGCAAATGATGCATTCATATAACAACTCTTCCCCATTTAACCAGATAAGCTGTCAATAAGACCTTAAGACATGACTTAAGGTCACCTCCGAAACACCCTCTTTGTGTGCATGACGTAAGGTCACCTCTGAAACACCCTCTTTGTGTGCATGCTGTTTACATTGCTTTTAAGCTCTGAGTGCATCTGAGTGAGTGAGTGAGTGAGTGAAAGACAGAGAGAGAGAGTGTGTGAGAGAAAACGAGAGATGGAAAGAGGTGTTAAAGATGCTCCAGCACTTCAAAGTGTGTTATTTCTAATGCACTCAGTGCTAGTTGTTTAAGGATTACCTTGCAGTGCAAACATGCCTCATTATATTCATCTCCCTGACAAACTATCAAACTGCAAGTAATGAACTATCACTGACACAAGCTGTGAAAGCAAAATAACGCAAATGTTGTTGTTTTTTTCAGCCTACCTATATGCCTCGATCACAGCGGCTCAGGTGACTAAATTGGACAGAACTGTAGCAGTAGGGCAATTCTGCCCTGCACTCCAAAACATTAGCTGATCCTCCAGGTATGCAGCACAATTCTAAGTGTATAAGAGTGTACATACTTCCATATTAGGATCACTACACTTTAACCATTAGTCACTTGGAAATAATCACATGAGCAGAGGTGGGTAGAATAGCTCAAGCGCTGTTACTTTAAAATACTAATTACTCACGTAAAGGTAAAAGTAGTTCCTTTAAATGGTTACTTATGTAAAAGTAAGAAGGTATCTAGAACTGCAAAATCCCAGTCAGACAGAGCACACAGAAATCAAATATATCTAAAACATCATTTCCCTTCAAATTAATTGTAATAAAACCTGCTGTAGTCACCTTCAAATGATGTACCACCTCTCATTGTTTTTCTAGGTTATCCTTTTCTTTTAGTGTGTTATATAGAGCTTTTTGCATATAAACAGTCTGCAAAGTTACTAAGCCCAAAGTGCAGACCTGACTGTGTAGACCTAACCCACAGAAACCACTTAGCTGCCTAAAATGCCTCATTGGAACTTCAGCCATTTTCTTTCTTACTACATGATGCAATCTTAGAACTCTTTCCACACTCTCATACAATACTTAGAAAGTACTGGAAGCCAGGAAGAGTTTGTTCAGTTTGGTATCCACGTTGAGAAGACGCTGTGTTCTGCCTTGTGAAGGGAAACCTCTTTTGTTTGCACTCCCAAAGGTTGGACCACAAAGACGTCAGTGGTTGAAATTCATTTTTACCACTGTTCCCTCCACTGCGCCAATTACTTTACTGTGTACCTGGCACTTCATGGTGAACTACTTCAAAAACCGTGTGCAGTTCGATGCTGGATTTCCACATCTTTTACTCCTGAAGGACGGGGTAGTTTCAGCTTTGTGTGACCCAACAAAAGACGAATGTGTACAACCTATAAGTATATATGTATTATCAGAGTACTTGAAAAGCCCTCTACTGTTATCTCCAATACTTCCTCTTCTTCTTCTTAGTATTATTATTATTATTATTATTATTATTATTTGTGGAATTGTGTTATTTAAACAAAACAAGGCAGATACTACAATAGTTCAAGTGTGTAGTGGTTTGCTGTAGCTAACGCACCTAGCGCTCAGCTTTACGCTTCTTGGTTATTATGGATAACTTGACAACCGATCTTGGTGTGTTCTACTGGTTTTGCTAGTGAACTGCATTCCTACTTTTACATAAACGTATGGGGAAATATTGCGGTCGTTTTGTCCATCACTAGATGTCAAACAGTGTTGAAGTGTGGAGGTGGGTTTATGATTATAAGCTGTAATGTTAAGGTTGAAATCAACGGTTGCAGGACGATGTACAACCTGGAAACCACTAGACACTGTAATCATTCCTAAGGCAAAGTACAGGTTGAAAATAAAGTGTGTCTAAATAGAAACAACACAAAAGAGTTCGACTGCAGAAAATCATACCAATTACTAGTCTAACCTTTCCTCAATCATAAACTTAACGCATGAACAGAGTGGGCGACCTGACCAATCAGAGCAGACTGCGCTCATCGGGTGGGCCGAATGACGCGAGATCTAGCATGAAAAAAAATTGCGTGAAAAGAAATAGCTAGAGTATGAGAAAAAGAAAGTGTTTTGTAACATTGAAACATGTAAATTTATTCTAATAGACGCACAAAATAACATTATCAACATTAGGAAAATGCGCATAAGTCCCCATTAAGGTACTTTTTAATTAATTTAACGCCAGCTAAAAGTTTGAAAGTACGGCATGTGGTTATGAAAACATTGTTCAAGGCTGACTCATTAGCTATTTGTGGCTAGCCAAGTTGCTTATAGATAGCTAAACAACTGCGTATATAGGTGGTAAAAAGAAATGTCAGTATAAAATCAGCAACAAACCTTAATCTCTCTCTCTTTCTCTCTCTCTCTCTCTCGAAAGAATGCCCTACCATGGGCCATGCGCGGCTGGACGACACGTTTATTAATTACTTTTTTCTGTTCGTAGCTAGTTAGTTTATACATTGCTAGTCATTGCATTTCTGTCAAAACATCCTTGGTATTGGATTATAGCGTTTTACTTTCATCCTAAAGCACATTAGACATCACAGGTTTTAGGCACAGACATGTAAATGGATATAGCTAGATTTCCATATATTTTATCATGCACACCATTGCACAATGCTGCCTTACGCAGGAAATCGTGCCTGTTCGTTGTATGTTATGTCGATCTACTTGTTATTCGGTTTCCTAACTTACTGAAGCAACGCGGTGGCACTAAGCGGTCATATTTAGGCATGTTAACAAACCCTCCTACACTTGACAGTCCTGACCGTGGCAACACCGGGAGTTAAACAATCCGCACACCTTTAAAAGTACAATTTGTTCAAAATGTTACATAGGAAAAGGTAACGGAGTAAATGTAGCCTGTTAATTTTTTAACAGGTGTTTGACCATATTCTACATGTATTTTGTAGAGGTATATATCTTTAAAATATACATTCAGCAGTTTGTAATTAAAATTGTCGACTTTGTTATAGACTATAGCTCATCTGTTGCTATGCGCAATAAATATTAGCCATCGTCCAGCTCCTTATCAATGGGTTTCTAACCACAGGAGTGTTGTTGGTTATACATTTGGGTGGTAGTCCACTCTCGACCCAGCAATGACACTGACAAGTGTAAGAACTTCAGCAACATTTCTGTCTGACACACAACACCCGCTGACATACCACTACCACATCAGTGGAAATGATGAAAACCGTGCACCATTTTATCCTGACAACTGCGGTCCTGCAGTCAGAAACTGACCAGTGATGAACAGGGTAGAGGATGGCCGACAAGCTCGGTGGCAATAGATGGCTACAGCTTTCAAATATACACCTATGAATTACACCTGTAAGATAGGCGTACCTAATGAAGTGGCAGCTGAGTGCTGGTGCTGCATTAATGTTTTTTTTAATAAAGGAATGGTAAAGTGGGGAAGAATTGATATTAAACCTGGATCATACATGATGAATACGCGTGTGCGTGCGTGCGTGTGTGCGCGCGCGCGCGAGAAGGTGTGCGTGTGTGTGTATGCGTGTTTACATATAATAACTGTTGTCTTAAAAGCGGCTCTTGGTAAAATGTCGTTTTGATATTAGAAACCACTGGCAATAATTCCCCTTTTCCAATATGCTGTCAGTCGGTTTCCTGATTCGCAATAGGCCCTTCGGTTGTTTTGTGTGACTAGAAATAACAGTCCGAACTAAAACTAAGACTCCAAACTAGCGAACGGCTTTGATCCTTTCAGACGGACTGAAAGCGCAGCGCGTGACCACGGCATCAACCTCATAGAATACAGCGAAATTTGCGCGCCTTCCTCCAAAAAGCGCGGGATCGTGTAGTCAATAGTATACTCTCACATAGAGCTCGTAAAACTTTTGGGATTAAACAGAATTCCTAAAGCAAGACTCCGTTTTTTGTATGAGAAACATAAGGTTGAGACGTGTCTGCCATACGTTGCCAGGTGAGCGGTATTAATGGCTGTCTCACTTTGACAGCGCAGCTACAATAATCTAAAGACAGCAACTCTTATCCGAAGATTACGACCAATCACAAACATGTTGATTTTACTGTTTGATAATGGTCTTCCTATCCTTTGCTGTAGTTCTTAATTTTTCATCCATTTTAAATACTGCTCCAATTTAAAAGTGCAATGACCCAGGAAAAAAATATTCAAGCCAACCCGATAGCACAATGCCTTCCAATGAAAGAACGGGTCATAAACTGCACTGCGGCATCCATCATTAATATCTTAAGAGTAATATTTCGTTATGTGAATAAATATTTTATCCACGATCGTCTTGTAGAGGCTCATCCAGCATACGCGTACCGCGGACACTAAGGCTATATAATTCCAAGCAAATGAACGTTTACGAAGTTGTAAGCCTTTACATAAACTCTGAACGCCTCACATGCCAATAAGCTTATCCGTCTGTAATACATCGATTTGAGGCAATTATCTAGAACCAGAACAACACCCATTACCATAGGGTGCGAAAACCTAAATGCAGCAATAATGTTCGTAAGAGATGCTTTTCCCCAGTGAGAGATCGTAATGTTCGTAAGAGAAGCGTTTTCTCAGTAAGAGATCGTCGTACAGTTGCAGCAAATTGACTGTCAATCAACTTCTGAAAATTACATAAGAGCAAGTTAATAAGTTAAAAATTCGACTTACCCCGTCTAAACATGGCGGAAAGTGTTGATTCGTTTTATGCCCCTCTGGGGTTCATCTAGTCTTGTATTCCCTCCCGAACGTGATTTTTATCACTGTCAATATGAAGCAAAGGGAATTTTACAAATGTTGCTGGACTTCAGCTCAGTACGTTCGTGGTGGAAGATCCTCCGTCGTGGTGGACTCCGATAGCTCAGGAGAGTTCTTGCTGAATTTTAATAGAGTGAATCTATAGGGATGTAGCCTGTTCTTGTCCTGTGCGGTCCTTGGCAAACTGAGAGCAGTCCAGCGATAAGACACATGCTGCAGTCAAAACTGTCTTCTTATTCATGTCACTCAAGATACACTAGGACCAAAATATAAGCAGAAGATCCTGGTAGTGCAGTTAATTCGCTGATGACCCCTCTAACTGCCCGGGGATAGGTACTACGCTCCAGGCGCGAAAGAAAACGCACAACAGTTATACGACGTTAAACCTTCAGATTTATACGCACTGTTAATGCGTTTTCTGACACCATATAATGCGATTTCGGATCAGTTCGCTAAACCTTCTTTCCTCTATTATGCGATGAAGCCTTCTTTTGAACTATCGCATGCGCTCTTAAAATTAGTCAGAAACACTCCGCGGGGAGGTGTCCGGAGGTGTCCCGGTGCCGCGATGCAGGATGTCGACTGACTTACCTCTCCGAAACCATTGCCTTCAGATTTCCCGTTTCGAGTTATTGACAGGTAACGACATTTTAATCCGCGCTTAGACCGAAATTCGTCTCTTTGCACACTGCGCGCGTTGGCTCAACCTGTTTATGTGCGGATAGCATAGGCTGAATGATGGTAAGGTCCTGTTCCTAGCGAGACGGGTGGAGGAACGAGATATGCATTAGATCAACACCAGCGTCCAAGAAAATCATCAACTGGCATTTGATACGCTATTTGGAACGCTCAAGTGTGTGGTGGAACTCTACCCACTATAAAAATGTAACTTCATACGAATTGTTCCTTTTCACTTTCTGTAGGCCCTATCTAAATGCATATTAAATTGAATCTCTCTCTCTCTCTCTCTCTCTCTCCCTGTCTCTCCCTGTCTCTCTCTCTCTCTCTCTCTCTCTCTCTCTCTCTCTCTCTCTCTCACGCTCTCCCTTTCCAATATGGAGTCAATGTGTAGCTTCTTGAGTGAAATATGGATACTAAATTTATAGAATTTAAGGAATTTCCAAGAAAATGAATGACTGCTTTAGTTCCCTGAACGTTTTAGATGTTTTATGTCTTCCCTGGAGATTTGGGAGAGGTGTTGTTTTATTATAGGGACGTCTGTTTAGTATCTGTATAGAGTCTCTGTGGGCATTGGAACATTTTATGTTAAATCAATGTTTGTATGGCAGTATTACTCTGCTTGATTTCATTTTCTCTTTATGGTTGAATTTCACATGCACAACTCATGCAGCCAACATGCAGACACATTAAAAAATGTTCATTTATAAATGTTATCTCTATTTCGGTCGACTTTAGACTTCATCCAGACTCCACATGCCTGTTGTTAGGGGTATGTGACATGATATATATCACAAACACTTAGTGGTTAAGAAGACAGGACATTTCATTATCGCATTTATCTCATAGTGATGTCATAATTGTTTATTGTTGATACTGATGCTCCTGAGCTCTTTTTTTTCACAAATAAAACACCTTGTTACTCTGTTTTTTTATTTAAATGTTGAATGCTTAAAGGACATGTAAGTCTTTTTTTTTCTCCTTGGTCCAAAAGAAATGGTTATGGAGCCACAGGATTAGAGTTTTAAATAGTTTTAGGTCTTTGAAAATTAGTGTTATGCAGTTGCTTTCACTTGGTATTATTCCTATCATGTATAATTATCAAATCAAATGAAGGTTCATTTGTCACATACACAGTCATATATGGTACAGCAGGCAGTGAAATGCTTTTGTGATGTTCAGCCACTGATATATATATATATTACCTGTTACCTGTGATATTACCTGTTAAGATGGTGCTAGTGTAAAAGTAGCGTAGCATCTTGGAGGGCACCTTGGGTTGAACACAGCAGAGCAGGCATCTATATTTGTTTTATTTGTTTGTTTTTCTTTTATGGAGATAAAATTATGATTATAATGCTTATAATAAAACAAGCAGGGCTAATTCTCACAATGTTGTGGTATTTTGATTAAAAAATAACAATAATAAAAAGTTGAAGTTCTAGAGTCCTAAAGTTCTGGTTTTAGATATAGTTGTAGCACCCTTGGCACTTAAAGCAGATATGGTTTTAATTTAAAACTCGTGCACCAAAACTAGCAGGTCAGTGCTGAACAAAGGTTGCAACAGGGAAATTCAACAGAAAAGCACAATTAGTATAATAACACATGTTGATAAATGTCACATGAATTATTGAGTGATCACTTTTTTCTTGTTTGGGTCCTTGAGAGAAACACTTCTTAACTCATAGGGGCAGCAATGAAACCTTAATTTGCCCTTCTTTCCTCTAAAACAATGAAATGGAAAAGCCTTATAACTAGACTCCATGCTGTGACACGCTGAAGGTCTAGCAGTCCTGCTGCAGACTGAAGAGGAGACTGAAGTGATTCATTTTATTACTTCTCTCTTTATTCACAACCAGGCTCTTACCAGCCGAGCAGCAGCACAGGAGGAGGTAAAGGAGGCACTTGCAATGTAAAACTTCTCGTTCAAAATACGACTAAAAACGCCTGTATATGATACAGTTAGCAGCCAAATAAAATCAGCCATCAACTGCGAGACACGACTAATCTATTGTGTAATTTTGACCAATAAGGTTTTTCATTTTGGATTGTCTGTGAAATGATGTACAGAGAAGCCTACAACAAGAGACCTAAACACACACACGCAGTGCGCCGCAGTAAATGAGACTCTCTCTCTCTCTCTCTCTCTCTCTCTCTCTCTCTCTCTCTCATTTTAACTAAAAAGAGTTGGCTGCGACGGACAATATAGAGAAAATGGGAAATACGAGAAAAAGAGAGCGCCTCTGTGTTCGGTGGCACATACTTTTTTAAACAAACGGTGTACAATCCGTCAATCCACCGCCACAGCAGTAAATTAGGAACGAGGTTGTCGATACTCGCTCCAAGTGCTCTGTGCTCTTCTGATAATGTCTTTCTGTACCCACGTGAAATTGTTTGCGGAAAGATGGCAGCGCCCAGTGGCGATATTGAAGTTGTT
Source organism: Sternarchorhynchus goeldii (assembly GCA_028565775.1). Taxonomy (NCBI): domain Eukaryota; kingdom Metazoa; phylum Chordata; class Actinopteri; order Gymnotiformes; family Apteronotidae; genus Sternarchorhynchus; species Sternarchorhynchus goeldii. The sequence goes on from JAOXYF010000013.1 coordinate 11,741,419, forward strand.
ACTAAAAAGCCAATAGGTAAACGTCGATGTGTTTTATTTAAAACGTTTTTGGTATTAGAAGGCATTTTGTGTAATTTTTTTTATCTTCACGGCTCATATTTTAGGTTTACGATATTTATGAAGCAGCGTGTTGAGGTTGAGCTAGTATTAGCTAGCAGTAGCTAACGTTAATGTAGTGGAAAACCAAGAGATGCTGTCAGTAAGGCGTTAGAAAAGGAACCACTGCTTGGTAATAGACGTTTGACGAAACGTATTACTCAGCGAGAAAAATATCTGGCGTGTAGCTGATTTTGGGAAACGAAAAAAAAAATGTTGGACTGTCTGTTCAGTTCAATTATACGTTAATAATCTGTTTTCCAATGTGAATTTGCCATTGCACTGTTTAACGAAGCCCGGGCAGTGCCACTTAGGAGTGCCTTGCCCAGGATCACAATGGCAAACTGGTCATATCAAGGATTCTGGTTCTACCAACACTTCAAGTCACTACCTAACTTGAAACCCTCTGGTTGCTGTGCTGGTTTTTCATACCTCTTGATTCTGTCAGATAGGACTGTTGGCAGATGGTGGATGGTGACTTTCAGTTTTGGTTCTCTCCAGAGCCGTTTTTTTAGTAATAACAAATACATTGTAACAAATACAATGGTTTAGACTAAGGGGAACGTTTTGGTTGTTTCTCTCCTGGTGGTGTACTGATGATTTTCTTGCACTGGCAATGTTTAGTCCTTATTTCTTTAGTCTTTATTTTAACACCCAAAGCAGAAGTTGTAGCCTGAAACTGCAACTTCATACGTAGAGTGACTGGGACTAAACACACTTGGTCACAGCAGATTTAAAACAGGACATACCAAATCATGCTTAATTGGCAAAAACCTAATTGGCAAAAAAAACCGTGTGAAATGCTTTTGCTCATCCTTTGAACTACTTGGATCCATGTGGATGAAAAAGCTTTAAAAATTTCTGCATTTTAATCACAGTGGTCATTATGATATTTTTTGCAGGAGAGCAACTCCAAAGCTGTTCATTCATGTTGTGTATCAGCTTCCTGTGTAATAACTGCTTAACAGAAGGAAGCTAAAATCTTTATTACTCTTAGGATAAAGAGAAATGTTTTACATCTAAAGATTGTATTGTAATGTTTTTAGCTACACAGTTGAATATTTTCAACAGTCTTTCTTTGTTTTCATATTATGTCTTGAATGCCTGCATTTGTGTGTGTGTGTGTGTGTGTGTGTGTGTGTGTGTGCATGTGTGTGGGTGTGTGTGTGTAGTGCGAGGCCCAAGGAAGGTTGCTAATCAGATTCCTGATGAGATTCTCAAAGACCCAGAGCTTCAGGAAGCTATTGGTGTCCTGCCAGCCAACTACAACTTTGAGATCCACAAAACAGTGTGGCGGGTGAGACAGGCAAAAGCCAAAAGAGGTGAGCTGTATGCTACTAGTAACTGATATTTTAAATAGCTTGTTCAGAATAGTGCTCCTCTGAATTACAAAGCCAAAGTAGAGTATTCTGTGGTCGTATATTAGCAAACAAAGATAGAAAACCCATAATATTGCACAAGAAGCACCTAATCCATAAATAAAAACAATAATTAGAATGACAACTAGACAGGAATGTCTTATTAAGTTGAATGTCGCATTAGGCTGAATGACAGTTAGTAGTGTTTCTGAGCTGTAAAGGAAGTCAAACAATCTATGTTTGTAGTTTGCACGGTGTATTGTAGTTTATATAGTGTAATTTGCATAGTATATTGTAGTTTAGTGACTTGGGTTCAATCCCCTGTGCAGGAATGTGTACCCATGCTATACTAATAAGAGTCTTAGGGCAGGACTTCTGAATCATGATTGAAATTGTAAGCTACTCTATAATAGAGCTATTAAATCTGTTATCTGTTAAATCTTTTCACAACTCATTTATTTCCGGTAAGATATATAATCATGGCTCATACCTGAAATAAATGGACTGTGAAAGGATTTAACAGATACACACACACACACACACACAGCTATGCTTTTTTTCTTCTTGTTTCAATTCAAATAACCTCGAACCTGCCAATACCACCTGTCTCCACCTGACTCCAAAGCTGTATTTCAGCCCATACACCACACGTGCTCTCCTGTCATTCTCAGAGAGAGCAGCCTCAGTCATTATGAAGGTACAGTGAAGGCTTATGTGTTATGTGAAGGCTGTTGCACACATCGCTTATTAACTGATATTGTAGCAGTGGCCTTTTGTAACGCTGATATAGCGCAAGGCCATCGTATGCAAATTAGCTCTCTAAGGAGCAACATTTTTTTTTTTTTTACTTGTTTGCTTTGAGCATCCTGACCAAAGTCACATGTTCCAGAAGACTGTGCAGTGGCTGTTGAGAAGCACAGTGTTTACTTAAACCAACAAATAAATACACATGTAAATTCACCCATGTTTTTTTTTTTTTTTTAAATAAATCACAATACATTGTTACATTATTAAAGTATAATATTTTTCTGCATATCAAGCTGACTGATTGGAACATAAAGCTAAATCAAGTCCCGACTAGCGAGCAGTCAGTTCTGAATTCATACCGCTTCCACACCTTGATAACACAGTGCAGAAATGACAAATTTCAGGACCTGCCTTGATGTGAGCAACAACAAGTGTCTGTTTGATGTGCGACTGCGTTAGCAGGTGGCTGGCGGTGTGCGCCTGCTCCCCCGGGGGCCCTGCCAGGCCCTTTGTCGTGTTATGTTTTCATTAGAGAGCCTGCACTCTCCCTGGACACACAGGGCAGAGATCACCTTATCGACTCCATGCCATTTTTCTACCCCCCCCACCCACCCCGCTCCTCACCAGATTGCTTCTCGGGTTCTGTGAGTTTCTATATGTCCTTGCTGTTTTGAGATATAATCAATGTAACAGTATCTTTGTTGTTTTTTTTTTAATGACACAACCCATATGCAAGGCACGTCTTTTACTGGGGCAGATCTGGAAAGAGAGGCACTACACAAACAGTAAATTACCATCAGAGCATTTAGTATGTAGTCTGTGCATCCCAAAATGTACCGTTTACTTAATGGAAACCGGAGCCAAATGGCCATTAGAGTTCAACTGACCAAATCATTATGTGTTTATTTTAAATATCCACATGAAATCAATTAAGGTTCTAATATTTTTTTTAAATAGTTTGACACCAATTTTTTTTATCAAACATAAAGCATGAAAAGAGTAAGATATAAAAAAATATATTAAAATGAGATAATAACAAATAAAATTGAAACGTAATTCAACTACCTTTTAAAAATAGTTTGATTTTTGTTTTAAATCAACTTACTAAGTTCATAGTAGTTGCACTGAAGTGTGTGCGGCAGGAATGGAAGAGATGAGAGGAAAGGAACATCTGACAAGAAATCAGCAGCGCAATCGCAGGCCACTGTGAGAATGATCCGTTTAAAATACCCTTCCCTGTTGGGGTAGATCTGAACATCCCACCGTGGTAACACAAGGCTTCTGCCATACATTAGGTAGCAGGAAACTGCTCTGTCAGGAAAACTAGTCATGCAAACTTATTTGGAGCACACTAAAGCGACATGTGCAAACGTTTTAGTTTGAATGAGCATGTTTGTTGTGACTTACGAAGAGTGTCCCAGCTTGGATGGGGATTCTTTGTTGGACATGTAACTTCAGTGTGTGTATAT
>JAOXYF010000013.1:11752636-11766750 GCA_028565775.1 Sternarchorhynchus goeldii
AGGTTGTTGGTTCTTGTTTGTTCTTCTTGTGTGTTTCCCTATCTCAGGTTGTTGGTTCTTGTTTGTTCTTCTTGTGTGTTTCCCTATCTCAGGTTGTTGGTTCTTGTTTGTTCTTCTTGTGTATTCCTCTATCTCAGGTTGTCTCAGTACTGGTCCGGGTTTCCCTTTGTCTAACGAGCTGGTCGATTTGGTGTAATGCTAGTTTTCCCTTTTGGTTTGTTTGTAGGTTTTGTTATTGTGGTTTGTATCTGTGTTCCCCTTTTCTTTGACTCTTTAGTGTCTAGTTTGGTTGTACTTGAGTTTGGATTCTTGTCTTTATCTTTAGTTAGTTTCCTTACCTACTGTTTTTTCCATGTTCCCTCCTTCCTTCCAGGCTGTAGTTTTCAGGTTTGTTTCAGAGTCTGTTTTATGTTAAACTGTTTTGTTCAGAGTTCCCTGTGTTTTGTTCTCTTCGTGTTGTCTGATTGGTCTCCCTTGTCTTGTGTTCTTTAGTATTGTAATTCTTGTTGTGATTTGGATTCATGCTCTGTGTTTGTTGCCCTGATTGGTTTAGTCCATGTATGGTTAGCTGGATGCCCCCTTTTGTGTTTTGTCCTTAGCTCATGAGTTGTATGTGTTTTGTGTCGTATAAGTTGTTTGCCGTTTTCCTGTTCATAAAGTTCTATTAGCTCTTCATACCTCTTCACTCCGGTTTGTGTTTGCACATGTTTCACCCCATCCACCCTGAAACGTCACAAACGTAGTTATTAATATGTTAAACTGATTTCAGGGTTCATGCAAAACTGGTGTTACTGAGGAAAAAGAGTTTGTGAGTTTATTATGTCTTGTATATTCTTTCTTAACACACCACTTGCACTGACTGGGTTCCGGCAGTTGAGCTCATTACAGTTTGTACAGCACAGCAACATTTTTGGAGTTGTGAGCAGTCTGCCCCTGGGGGGTTGAGAGAGGTTTGGTCCCAGAAATATCCAGCCAGCTGTGGTCCTGTGGCCAGAAACTGTAGAGTTAAATTGGTGTCAAAATGTGTGAGAGAAGAAAATTATGTTTTAAAAGGCAATATTACTTTGAGAGGACAGAAATGCTCAGCACACGGAGCTAATGAACTAGAATGCACTTATCAGCTGTGAATTTGCCGATAAGTACCTTGTGTTTTCATCCAAAACTTGAAAACCTGCTTAACAATGTAATTTCCATTCAGAACTCTTATGTGAAAAACACTGTGCTTCCATTCAAAACTTGAAAACTTTTATCAGCAGTGCTATCCACTTTCGAAACTTGTACGTGCTCACAATCTGGGTTTGCTCTCATCTCCACGTTTGCATTAAAGCGTCAGCCAATCAGAGATGTCCCGTTTTAACCAACTGCAACATGCTTTACTAATACTACGACTAATATTACAGACTTCTGATTGGTGGCAATGCGAGGGTGAATAATTCCCCCACCCCCCAGCGCCACCTTGTGATCTGTTTTCTCTGCCAGGATGGCAGCTGCACCTCGGGTAGCGATTATTAATGTCACCATATAGCTTTAATTGTTTAACTGTTGATAACTGATCCTCATCATCTTGCTATTAAATTCTCTAACATAGTTTAGCTAGCTGCCTTATATTGCTTAGTAATCTAATTAGCTAACTGACTCTGGAAACTCTCTCTACACACACACACACACACACACACACACACACATGTATGTATATATAGAGCTATATTGTGCTCGAGGTGAATATTGGTTAATTACTGTATTAGTATAATTGGATTCATTTTTTTCAGTATAGTTTGTGTAAATCATTGTCATCTCTTTGCATTGAGAATACAGAGGCATATCGACAGCAGAGCTCCTTGGCAAATCTCATACCGTAGAACTCTGTCGTAGGTAGTTATTAAGGTACTTATTATTTTAATGAATGCTTCTGATTAATGCTTTTATGACTTATGATTTACACAGTATTGAGGTATCCTCTCGGCACATAATAAACATTTTAGAAATCAGCTTGACCACATTACAACTACATGCCCAGCTAGGGGGCTTTGAATAAAGCAGGTCTTTTAACACAGTCATCAGAGCTAATTGTGTTTGTTGTTAGTTGCACTAACACTGTGTTGCACCATCCTAACCATAGGATATTAATAGTCCAGGATATTAATTGTTTTGATGAACTATTCCCCTATTCACAAAGAGTACTGATCTGGGGTCAGTTTTTTTTTTTTTCGTATTTCAGTGGTCTTACTGACAGGAGCAAAGCACTCCTGCTTCTGAGAAACTTTAAAGTGCAGACAGCAGAAACTATGTGAACCAGTTATCTTTTTAACCTAAACTTCAGTTTTTATTTTACGGTTTTAGAGTTTTACTTCTTATGCAGAGGAACTGGTGCTACAACTTCAGTAGCAAAGAGTTCGTTTACATGTAGGATCTAATAATGTGCTTTGTTGCAATATCCAATATGTATGATGATCATGTGACCATCATGCACAGGAATAATGTTAAGGAATATGAATTGGGTTTATAAAAGAGTTGCAGTATTATGTTTGGTAAGCAAGATATGAGTCTAACTAGGTGATGCCAGAAAGGTTTCAACTTGCTAGACTACATGCCTTCGTCAACAAACAGACCTGCAGGAATAAAGGAACCACGTCATTTAGGAGCCATGTAATGACTGGTACAATGAAACAAACAGCTTCCTGGAAACCTCTGATTGGCTTGAAATTTTCAGAAACATTCCAGCGTTTTACATTAAGCAAACGTGCAATGTGAGATCATGAGCACCAATGAGTTACCAGTGTAAGTAAAGAGTAAGTGTTCAAGTTTTGAATGGTACCTAAGTGTTTGCACTCTTTTTTTTATCGTTACAAGGCTGAGCAAATTGTTTTGCTGAGTAAACAATTCTGAGTAAAATTGTAAGAATACGGTACATTTACTTCTCTCTCTGTCTCTCTCTGGATTTGTGCCAATTGCATATTGATGGGTTTGTATATAATGGGGTTTACTGTATTATGAAGTAATAATGCATTGTTTATTAAGGTAAGATTTCTCATCCAGTTATTAGCACAGTGCTGTAGGGACTTGGGATTGTTAGTATCAGCAAGCAGCAGCAGTTTTTTTAGTCTCAAACAAGCATTTCTGCCCTTCTCTTAACGCTGTCCGCTCTACTCTCTGCGCACGTGTGCCGTGCACGTGTGCCACCCACGTGTGGCGTCTCCGGGGTTCCCGGTCTGCGCTCTGCGAGTGCTCTGACAAATCGCTGACAATCACATGATCTGACACACGCACTGGAAACGTTGCTGAGATCATGCAGCCCTGTCTTTAATCATATCACGTGCAAGTGTGAAACGCAAAGTGTTATGTCATACCACAGCATGTCGTGTGTGTAATCATGGCATGCAGGAGTCCAATCAGACTATGTAGGAGTACAAATGCTGCATTTAACATAATTATAGAATATAATCAGAGTATGTAAGTGTGTAATCACTACTGCTTTTAACGATAATTACAACACGTAGGACAATAGTTGCAATATGTTGGGGTATTTAGTACTAATTATGCATATAATAAATGTATGTTAAGTATGTAGGACAATATTTGCTGTGTGTATTAGTTTAATTAAATCATGTATAATCATAGCATACAGAAGTGGAATAACTATTCCTGTGGTATACACAGGCAGGCTATATGAAAGCCCAGGCCCTGCAGAACTCCCTCATGCATAGACTGCTCTGACTCGCCTCTCTGACTCTTTGCCTCACAGTGGCCCTGCAGCTGCCAGAAGGACTGCAGATGTTTGCCTGTGTGATCGCTGACATCATTGAGAGGTAGGTACTCTCTCTCTCTCTCTCTCTCTCTCTCTCTCTCTCTGTTTCATTTGCTCAGTGAAAGGTAAGTACACTCTCTCTCTTCCTTTGTCTCTCTCTCTCCCTCTCTCTCTCTCTCTCTCTCTCTTTTCCCCATCATTCACTCGCCTCTCTTGCTCTGTATTGATCCACCTGTCTTTACTGGTTCCATCCACAGAGCGGTGTTTCCTACACAGTGCGGATTCACCGTGGAACAAGCCTGAATGTAAAAAGGCTGGGTGATAGCACAGGGCCCTGCCGTGGGCGGGGCATGGCCGGGCCAGGGCCGACGGGGTTGAGGTGCCGCGGCAGGACTGGCAGGCAGTGAGGAAGTCATTAAATTTGCAAACGTTATCGTGATTCAACACTGCACCTCATAACCGGAGCTCAGCAGAAAATTAGACATGACTGCCAGCAGGAGCAGGCTATCACGGTCTCACCTGCTAGGAAGAGGAAGGGGGCAGAACCATTATTCTTCTTAATTACATCTTGTTGCAGCCTGCACTGGTGCATTGGATGCAAACACACCCATACACACTCTCGGGCACAAACGTTTCATACACACTCTCGGGCACAAATCTTCATACACACTCTCGGGCACAAATGGGTTTTTTTCAGTGTCAGAATGGAACACTTTAATTATAGACCAATTGTATTATAAACAAACATGTTTACATGCACATGGTCCTAGTATTCTGTATTCCCACAGGAGGAGGTGTGTGTGAGTGTGTGTACGTGAATGTGTGTGTGTGTGCGTGCGTGCGTGTGTGTGCGTGTGTGAGGTTGGCCGAGTTGTCCGTGTCTTTTCATTCATCCTCTCCTCGTGAGGAGCGCAGGCCTCACTCCCCCGGGACCCCCTGCGTGAGCACACTCCTCCCTGCACGTCTGCTCTGTTAGTCATGCACCATCACGTTGTGGACGGGGGAGGAGGGGGAGGGGCGTGGGACGATGCTCGATGCTCCCTGCCGCTCGTGAAGGCAGAACCGTCTGCCCTAGGCGAAAGATATGGTGGCCTGGTGCTGTATGAGCTTAGCCTCTCAGCCACTTGTAAGCCTGAGCAGGTTGTGGACCTGTGAGAATCGGGAGAAGCTCGTGGATTTCACACACTCAGATGCGTGATCGGTTGATTCGGATCAAACCCACCCGTCTCTCTCTCCACCTCCCTCTACCGCTCCTTTCAACCTGCCCGTCTCTCTCTCCACCTCCCTCAACCCTCCTCCCAACCCACCCTTCTCTCTCTCCACCTCCCTCTACCACTCCTCTATCACCACTAACTTCTCATTTGCTTCAGTCATTCCATCTCTGTCCTCAATTATCCCATGATCCTCTCTTGCTCTCGTCCGTGTCTCGGACCTCATGGGTACTGATAGCCCTTCTTTCTCCTTCTTATCATGGTCCAGTAGTCTTCTCAGTTGATGAGCTGACACTTTCACTTTCTAGTAAGATTTTAGCAAAACAACAGTACCAGGCACTGTGTAGCAACGGAACCACTGCACTCTAATGCTAATGAGAGCAATTACTGATTGCTGACTGCTAAACCCTAACCCTAACCACGCCCCCCTGCCCCCACACATGTGTGCGCCACAGGAATTCATTTTCTTCTCATCTCTCTGCAGAGAACAAAGAACAGGTGTTGCACGAACACCTGCAATGGTCGTTTAAGTCCCTGTGGGTCTCAGTGCTGCAAGATTTCATTTAGCGCTGGAGCTTCAGCTGCCCTGGGTTCTTCTGATGGACCACAGGCGGCTCAGGCTTCATGTTCTTTAGAAGAATGCTGGGTTTGCAGAAACACATGGCTACAAAAGCCCAGGCTGGAAGGCCTTGTTTTTCTCTGTAGTTGTTTGCGATGACAAATATACAGATGATCATATTCTTCCTGACTATGATCCACTATGCTGGGAGTCTTTATTGCTGCTGTTGGAACAGAACTTCTGCCAGCCGCCCACCGCCGTCTTTCCTGCGTAGAAACCTCGGGCTCTGCTCTGGCCACGCCCACCTGTCTTTGATCTCACGTGCATCTCATTAGTTTAGGGATCCCTGCCTATGTTTTGCAGCAGCACTTAAGCAAGCCCTTTATTGCTGTCCCTAGGTCCCTAGCTCACTAGCGCACTAGCTCACTTAGCGCACTAGCTCACTAGCTCCCTCGTTTTTGGTGTAGCCTGGCATTTCCGGCTTTGACCTTGTTAGCCTGCTCTGCTGAATCTCTGCTCTGGATTATCCCATGTTTACCCTGGCTGCCTGTTTTCTGACCCTGCTCACTGATTCTGATGATGATTATTGGAAAGCTCCCAGCAAACAGACTGTGTGCTAACGCCTGAGCACCCGAGCCTCTTCATTGTTACAGCACAGGATAAAAGGGAATTTCTAGATAAGGCTGGTGCACTGGACTGTGGGTTGTAAGGAAATCTGATGTGTGTCTTTGTGAGTGTGTGTGATTGAGCATACGTGTGTGTGTGTGTGTGTGTGTGCAGGCGTGTGTGTATGCGTCTGGCTGTCAGTAGGACTTGGGAAGTACAGAGACGTATTGAATCTGAGCAGATTTAGCTGAACGAGTGATTTAAAACCTTATGAGCACAAGCTGTTTGCTCTGCCTGGTCCTTTACAACAACTAGGCCACTTAAGGTGGAACTAGTTCACCTTAAAACAGTAACATGCCTATAATGGATTCATTATTCATGACTAAGTGTAATCTTGAACTCAAGAACCTCTGCACCTCTGCTGTGCACTTAAGATTCTCTTCTGGATTCTGGAAACTCCACTGTTAACTTCACCTCTTTTTATCCAGCATTTTACTTTTGGCTGAGTGCAGACTCTTAAGTTTAATACTCCTAAATTAATATTAGCAAATAACACGGATTAAGGTGTCGAGCAGCGTTTTAGAAAACGAGACCACGTCACTTCACACTGAGCCGATGTTCGAATACACCAGAGCCGTTCATTTAAAATGTGGAAAAATTGGTTTAATACAAGGGGGAAAACTTAGTGATATAGTGTGAAACATGGCAGAAAATAGCACATTAAATGAAAAAAAATGTTGTCTTTTTTTTTTTTTGTTGGTCGTTTCCAAAAAAGTTTTGACACACAGGTCCAGTGTTTCAGTGCTTCATGTGAAGATACTGCCTGGACTCAGGACAGCTGCTGGGGGAATGGATGCCCAGATGTTGCACACAGCCAAACACGCACGTCATCCTGTCATTGCATAAATGAAACATATTGCTTGCTGTTGCACATTCATTCTTCCTCAGTTGGAAATGTGTTCATTAACAACAGAAGATAAGTATGTAATATGGAATCTCATAGCAAGTTTCTCTGTTGGAAATCCAGTTTAATCACAGTAGATGAGCACATAATATGTAATGGATTGGAATATATGAAACACTGCTGCTGGAGGAAGGTTACGGGGATGTACATCATGGAGCAAATCAATATTATAGATAAAGAAGGAGAGAAAGTTGTCATGAGAGCTTGAAATGAGTGCAAATGAGCATCATTTGGAAATATCTGGTGCTCTGGGCTTCTGTCAGCCTCTTAAAAACATTTACATTGCAGTCAAAGACTCGCACAATTGCTCCTTCAGGTGCCCTGGAACCTCTGATTCCCAGCGAATTACAGTGTATTACACTATAGTATGTATTACGGTGTATTACACTATAGCATTACGGTGTATTACACTATAGTATGTATTACGGTGTATTACACTATAGTATGTATTACGGTGTATTACACTATAGCATTACGGTGTATTACACTATTGCATTACGGTGTATTACACTATTGCATTACGGTGTATTACACTATAGCATTACGGTGTATTACACTATAGTATTTGTATTGATTGGCAGACACCAATTAGTAAGGACATGAGCTAACAGTAGCTACTATAGAACACTTTGTAGAGCCCAATTATGTTTCATACGTTCATTTAAATTTTATAAATGTCAGTATTGTGAAATGGGTTATTTCCTCTTAATTTATTTAATTAATTTAGATGATTATAACATTTTAATCTTTAATATATTCTTTTAGGTGACTTGAAGCTTTTAATGTTTATACCAAATGGTTGGTCTTGAGAGCCTAATATGCTGTGTTAACCATGAGTGCTTGAGTGTTAAGGTCCTGTGGCAGGGGTCCGTTTTGCCAGCATGGTTTGTGCCAGCGTGCCACGCTTCACAAGCTGGGGTTTGTTAGCCGTGTCACATGGGGACGGCGGCACTCACCTCTTTGGTGCTTTGGTGAGTTGTATGTTTCCCAGTGAACTACAGTGTGAACTACAGTGTGAACTACAGTGTGAATTACAGTGTGAACTACAGTGTGAACTACAGTGTGAACTACAGTGTGAACTACAGCGTGAATTACAGTGTGAACTACAGCGTGAACTACAGCGTGAACTACAGCGTGAATTACAGCGTGAACTACAGTGTGAACTACAGTGTGAACTACAGCGTGAACTACAGTGTGAACTACAGTGTGAACTACAGCGTGAATTACAGTGTGAACTACAGTGTGAACTACAGCGTGAACTACAGCGTGAACTACAGCGTGAACTACAGTGTGTGTGCACACTTTCCCATATTTTCCATAAGGAACTCACATTGGGCAGAGGGAGTACCATGTCCATAAGGAGAGTCTGCCAAATCCACTTCTCTCTCTCTCTCTCTCTCTTTTTCTCAGTCTCTGTGACTAACAAGCTAACATGCCATTTCATGTGATGAGTTACCTGCCTACACGGTCAATGTGTAACTGCAGAGTGTGAGTGAGAGCAGGAATGTGAGTCACCCGGCAGTGCCCAGCTTCCGTTCACTCAGAGGAGAAGGTCAGCGTGAACATTAGTACCACCAGTGGTCAGTTTCTCCAGCTCATTACCAGACGACGTCTTGTAACCTCCGATGTCACAGTCGCCGCTACGTGTGGCAATAGCCATGAGAGACGTCAGTTACTATGGCAACGTGGCTCAGGCTCGTCAGCCATATTGCCAAATATAGGAGGAGCCCTCCTGAGAGTGCTAAGAGCAGGTTACTTTAGAGTAAGTCTGTTTCTGCTGCCATTTTCTGGAAGGGTTTAATCTAAAAGATCCAGCAGTCTTGACATTAACGAGGGGTAAATACATCGGAAATAGAATAGAATAGAATAGAAAACGTGTAGCAAGTCACATTGCTTCGTGGCTTTTTGCACATGTGTGAGCCTTTAACTCCACCCACAGGGCTGTGTTGAGGCTTGCACCAGTCAGATTCGATGGGGTCGTCTCTACCCCCCACCCCCCACCTCAAGCACCGCGGAGCTTTGAGCCACTTCTCTTCCGAGTCTCTCTGAAGGGCAGGGAGGAGCCCAGCCAGCTTCTGCAGGTCCTGTCCGGAAACAATGGCCCTCCGCCTGTCCTGGATGTCATCCAGACACGCTGCAGCCTGCTGGGACCAGGCAGTCCATTAAAGCAGGTGGAGTGTGAGACTAACAAAGTCCGGCTCTGAAGATGTCCCGAAGCACGTGCAGAATCAGCACTCTGTGTGTGTGTGTGTGTGTGTGCGTGCGTCTTTTGCCAGCAAAAGGTTGCAAAAGTCGCAGGAATTGATGAAACGCAGCAGAAGCCTTCATGGAGAAATAAAGCAAGAGAATGAAAGCAGGACTGTGGAAAAGTGCCATGATGAAACGAAAGCTAAAAATAACTAACGTGGGACCCGGCCTGTCCTGTAAGGATCCGGGGGCTTTACAAAATGACTTCCCCACGCACCATCAGGCTGGAGAGTGCTGACACTACTTTGGGACTTTTTCCTGCTCTACCCATTTGACTCACCTCCTCACTTCATGTCAGAAAACTCTAGAGTCCCAGAGTCCCACTGGTGGTACTCAGTTGTCTGGTGAAATCTGCCCCTTTTGCGCCACCTGTTTACGGAGCCCGTGGTGCACCGGCTCCACTCGCCCCGCGGATCCTGTCCTGCCCCCTGGCGCATGTTGGTGTGAACGCTGATATTAATGAGGCAGCAGGAAACTGGGTGGTCCTGCAGGGTGAGGTAGAGTGAGTGGGGTGGGTCCTGTGCCCAGGGCCACACCTCGCTCAGCATTGCTCATCACGCACAGCCAACTCCTCAAACACACACACACACACACACACACACACACACACACTCACTGTTTTCCCCCTTTCTCAGGATAATAAGATTTAGTTTAATGGATGTATGTGCACCCATACACCCTGTGATCATTTGCACTCTTGTACTTTGATGCACTTTTGCAAATCTTGGTGCCTGTATTTTGCCTTCCGCTGAGAGCCTGCAACCCACTTACCAACTTAAGCTTAATTGTCTTATGGCGCATGGAGACAATTGTCCCTGTCTTTAAAGCCAAGGCAATAAGATCAAATGGGTTTAGCGAAGCTCTGACAGCAGAAGCAATGTGTGTTTGAGAAAAAGCTGCTGGCGTCCAGCTCCTTGTGTCCAAGGAAACCTTTAAATCAATTATACTCATTACAGTTCCTGTACGTAGTGTCATCCCACAGCCATATGAAACTTAGAAAGACTTATTTCAGAGATTTAAGTGGAATTGTGCTTCTGCTGGATTTTCCCTGTGCGTTCGGTGGACACTTGTCTTTTCAGTCAGGCTCTCATTCAGTCTCGGCGTCTTTCCGCGTGGCTCAGATTACGGCCTTCGTGGAGGAAAAACGGCAGGGAGAAAGACCAGCAGGACGTTCGTACGGGCTTCGGGAGAAGGGAGAGGATCGGAGCTTGGGGAGAAGAACATCTGACGCCATAGAAGAGGCAGGAGAACAGATCCTCGAGGGCTGTTTTCGGGACGGGAGACGGGCTGATGCTGCCAGAGCTGGAGCTACCATTAAGGATTTAGAAAAAGGACGTCACATGGAACAGAGAAAAGAGATTTTAGTGCTTGGAGAGAGGGAGAGAGAGGACAGGGAGAGGGAAAATGGTAAATATAGCACTCATGTGCATTAGGCTGGCATTTACTTTCAGTAGGGCTTCGAAATTAGTTAGTGGTCTTTATCCCTCATTGTCTATGTAAGAGGTATCTAATAACGTACTGGAACGGTGGGAGGGCATGTGAGAGAGACGGGGTGAGTGGTTGTGGGGCAGTGGCCTAGAGACTCTCCAGACAGGTCATAGTACCACTGTGCTGAAGCCTATGACAGGGTTTCCTACTGGATTTCTGGAATAGCATGGAAATTTCAAAAATCTATTCCAGAAATATCTATTCCCAAGAAAAGGGAATTTGATTGTATTTGATGGAAAGTCGTGGAATATCAGGGAATGTTCTTTATAGCATCTTTGAATTTAGCTGTCAGAATGTTACATTTTCTCATAAATGTTTGTTATGGTTATTTTTTGTAAAGGTGGCTTGTTTTCTTGTTCATTATAGGTTGAGGGAATTTAGCTTTTTTGTCAGGGAATTTGAATGGGAGACAACTGGGAACCCTGCAGCCAGAACATCTCTATAAACGGTGTAAATAATGATCAGCCCTCATTTGCTGGAGTTGTGTGTGTGTGTACCCGGCACTGTTCCAACACCACAACACAGCGACCTGTGAGGAAGCTGATGGCCTGTTTCTCTGACGGAACAGCCGTTCCACAGCGGGAAGAACGGGCAGGTCTACTTTTGCAAAAAGTTCTTTTGCAAAAGATCATACTTTTGCAAAAAGTTACGCATGAGCACAGAGGCTACAGCAGTTGTGGTCTGCACACTCTGTATCACACCCCTGCAAGACTGAGGGAGGCAGGAAGGGGAATTCCCAGCATGCCATTGGTTGATTTAGGAAGCAGTGTTTATGCCTGTCTTTTTGGTAGTCAGTCTGTGTCCCACAGCTTCTACGTGTGTGCCAGGGAATTTCCTTCTCGCTGCTGAACTGTGACACGTTCAATTGTACAAGCTGCAGCTTGACCGGTTAATATTCCTTGATGTCATAACATGACAAAGCTTGAAATTAATGAATGTGGTGTACAGGAAAAGATGCACATAATACAACTCACTGCCTCTGAGTAGTACCTCTGATCTCATTACTCCAAACGAGCTTAACGAGCCGCGTTTCTTGGTAAAATTTCTACTGGAGCATGTGAGCATATTCTCCAGAAGGCAATAGAGTCACTGGTAAAACCCTATCCATCCTAACAACCTTCCTAAGGCCGGAGGTGATGAGGAGGAGGATGATTATGGTAGGGAGGGAGGAGCACATTGGCACTATTTGTTCTTGTTGACTTAATTCTGTCGACCGTCTGCCCCCCCCCCTCCCCCATCCCCCCCGGCAGTTATTGGCTGTGTGGTACTACACAGCATGGCCTGAATTACCCTCTAGGTGCAGTGGCAGATACCCCCCGAGGAGTGCATGTTGTGTAAACATTAACATCAAGCTTACCTTCACAAGCAGTAATAAAGGCTACATCCGATTGGTTGCTCACTAGTAATAGCGCGGGTGACCCCTGTGTGTCAGACTTTATGGTTCGATCTGCTAGGAGCTTTAATTCCTTCCTGGTGTGTTATATGCATTCGCACCTGTCAACATACAAGCCGATGATCACGCAGAACCGACTGCCTTAAGACTATAACTGAACAGATGTAGTATGTAGTTGCCAGTATGCAATCACTGAATGCTACTCTTAAGGTTGTTCACTCTAGGGATCACCATAGGAACATTACTCAGGATTTCACTTTTCTTTCCTGGACCAGGCCTATGGGATTTTTTTTTTTTTTTTTTTTAGCACAGTGGTGTCAAATTAGGAGTATTTGTCATCTCT
This sequence comes from Sternarchorhynchus goeldii, assembly GCA_028565775.1. NCBI lineage: Eukaryota > Metazoa > Chordata > Actinopteri > Gymnotiformes > Apteronotidae > Sternarchorhynchus > Sternarchorhynchus goeldii. The sequence goes on from JAOXYF010000013.1 coordinate 11,765,193, forward strand.
GTTATGGTCTTCATTATTACTGTATGCCTGTGACTTCAACTAACGATGTTTTTTGTCTCGAGTCAGTACTCGTAGCAAGATCTGAAATTTGTGTCATCTTTCCTAGCATGATGAGATGAATGGAGTTTGGCCCTTTTGAGTTTTTGTTGTTATTGAAGTTTTTTTGTTTGTTGTTTTTTGGCTCTGGCAACATTCCAGTATGTGGTGTAGGTTCACTACGTTTGCTTTGAGTTTCTCCATTAGGGAGAATCAAAGGACTTAAAGGGGTCCATACGCCCCTCCTGTGTCTTATGTACTTGCTTTATTTTTTATAGTTTCTTATCCTGTTTTATTTTCCGTTTGACAGATCTACACTGAAGGTTAACACAGCACATGTTAAATGCTTCTGTAATTCTGAAAGTCTCTTTGGCTGTTTTCTCTACCACGGAGTAAAGTTCTCCATGTGCCTTCGAAAGCACCAAGGTCAGGAGGTGAGAACACTGAGATGGAGCCTCATCCACCCCCTCCCCATCCATCCCTCCTACCCTCTCATCCACCCCTCTTCCTATCCATCACCCCTCCCCTCTCTCCTCCTCCTGTCTCTCTCCTACCGCTTATCTCTGACTGCTCTACTGTGTAGTTCGACTACAGAGTGACTGCCTGATTTTACACTAGCACCCTCATGCAGGAAAACTGATCTGGAGACAGTCCATGCATGCGAATAAACATTGAGAATCTGGATCAATGCAGTCTGAATGGAAAACAATCACTGGTGAATTTCTAACTGCCCATGTGATGGAGCTCAAGTGCCCCATGTCAACTTTTAGTCTCTGTCATTTGCACTGAGCTCCAAGCTGGCTTGGATCTCAGCAGTGTTCAAACTTCCAGGGCCCGGGGTGCCCAGCCTCCGCCTTGGGTCAGTTTTCCCTTTGGAGTGCTCGCTCCGATGCCTCCGCACTTCCGTAACCGCTCCCATTTCTGCCGGAGGCGAATACGGGCTGCGGCAGACGCACCGGCTCTAATGATCTTGTTTAGGAGGGACTTGTGGGGATTATCCAGCGGCGTTGGAGGAAACCATGCGCGTCTGCGCCCCAGGGCCCATCCGCAGCTGTGCTCCCGCGCCGGTAATCGCTCATCTCGGCGGCAGCCTTTACCCTGCCACCATGTTGCTCTCACCGCCTGGCAGGACCCGGGGCCCGCGAGACCTTCAGGACCAGAGAACATGCGAGAGACACGTTTTTATCAGGACCAAAGCGCCGCACAGACAGTGGTGGAGAAGCGCGTGCTCCCGCGGGTGCTCGCGTCCCTGGATGCGCTGGTTTGTTCGGAGCGCGATTGTGCAGGTGCATGTACAGAGCAGACTGATGATGTCATATTAATGATGGCATATCTGCTGATACAGACCCTGAAACAAACGGTTCATCTGTTAAACATATACACAGTGTCTCTCTCTGTCCTCTCGTCTGTTAAACATATACACAGTGTCTCTCTCTGTCCTCTCATCTGTTAAACATATACACAGTGTCTCTCTCTGTCCTCTCGTCTGTTAAACATATACACAGTGTCTCTCTCTGTCCTC
>JAOXYF010000013.1:11782857-11808771 GCA_028565775.1 Sternarchorhynchus goeldii
TGTGACGTTCAGTTGAGATGTGTTTGGGTGATACTGTGTGACGTTCAGTTGAGATGTGTTTGGGTGATACTGTGTGACGTTCAGTTGAGATGTGTTTGGGTGATACTGTGTGATTCCCAAAGACATGGCAGGTCAAAACGGTATTTGAAATGTATGCACTTTCACTTGCATTAAGATAAACATGTTTTATTAATTTTCTCACACATCACATAGGACCTTATCACATATCAGAGTTTTATATATGGAATTCTAAAGCATCTAAAAATTCAAAAGTACATTTTTAATTCTTGCTTAAAGATTTCTGCAATATTAATTTTGCTGCAGACACATATGTAAAGTTATTTTTGCATGAAGTACTGCACAACTTAAATAATTTTTTTAATTGTAAGACCTTTAGCTGTGTCCAGGATGATGTGTAGCTGTTTCCAAAATTAATTGGAACTATAAAGCATCGAGGATGTTCAAATAATATTCAGAATACCCTGCATTTGGAAACTGGTAATCAGTTCACTTTACATATATAACTTTAATATCTAATGTATCATTTACATATATAACTTCAATATCTAATGTACCATTTAATAACTTCTTGCTTTCCAACAATACTTAAAATACTGAATGTAACAAGTTATATTTTGGTGTCTTACATTATATAAAATGTTGACTAATAAAATAACAGAAAACAGGAAAAGTATGTGCTGACAGAACACATGAAAATGAGGAAGAGACTTGCGAGGTTTGAAGCCAAGAAAGAAGAGACGTGAGGAATTACAGAGACCAAAAGGACGACAGACACTTCAGTAACGCCACATTCATCGGAAGAAGTAGTGTAAAATAATTTTTAAAAGATCGGTGTAACGACATTCAGGTGAGATTTTGAGTTGCGATATGTACTGTTGGGAGCGGTGTAAAGTGCGCATGTGAGTGGAAGCATGTGCCGAAGTGTAATGAGAAATAAGGTTTGGTGGGGGGGAGGGGTGATTTAACACGGATAAAAGAGAGAAATATCAAGTGGTGTAACCGGGATGACTAATTATGTGTGGGAGGTCAGTCTGCCCTGTAGCATAAAGCCAAAACCACCTCTGCAAAAAAATAATGACAAAAAGGATCCGCAATTAAACCTCTGCAAAGCAGTCAGGAGATGAACCGTTCGATCTATCTCTCTCTTTCTCTCTCGTCGTGTTCTTTCTGTTGCTTAGTCATGCCTCAGTTCGCTCTCTCAGTCTCCGTTCTCCTCTCCACCTTTGAGAGCTTTTCTCCTGTGGCTAATCCAAAGTTAGGAAAATATGAAAGACTCCGACCCGGTGAGTCATACACGTTGCTAATAACGGTACTTCTTTAATGTGCTTCTATCTGAAGTGTAGTCCAATTAGAAGCACATTGGCTCGCTGTGAAGCTCCGGTCAGGGCATGTTCTCCTACGTCCTTTTTTGCAGGAGCGCATTCACAGTTCCAGCCATTCGTCTCTGCCAACTCGGTTAGCCTTTGTTTCCGGCGTGCCAACGCTCCGCAGTCACACGGCAGCGCCCTGCAGGTCACTGTACCTCATCCGTCAGGACTACTGAACGAGTAACTACAAAGTGGGTTCTTGTATTGTCAGGGACCTACAGGGACGCTGTGTGTTGCGTGAGCGTCACACTGCCACCTCACTGCTGTAGGCGTTCTATCTGGGAGGCCTGGTTTCTGAACAGGACGCGCGCATATTTACACGCTGTGCGCGCCTTAACACACAAACTCTGGCTGTCTAGGGAGTGAAGCTTCTCTTAGACACTCACTCATTAACAGACTCACTTTCGCGCAGCTATTTAAGAGACTCGATCGACTGATAGTTGTGCTATGGTTCACGTATTTTTGTCAATATCCATAAAGCAGTACATCTAGTGCAATAAACACTCAGTGTTTATTTTGCGTGTCTTATCCTCATTCTTCAGTGTCACTGAAGTTAAGGCACGTTGCTGCATAGTGTATTTTTAGCTCTCGTTACCTGTCTGTGTACTCGTTACCTGTCTTGTGTTCCATGCTGTTTAACGTTTAAGTATATGACCAAAGCCCTAAGTCACCTTCAACGTATTATCATAGGAAAGAGAGTATCATAGATAGTATTATACTGTCCTTGTCACTGGAAATAATATTGTGGGTAGACATTTACTTTCCCCTCGCAATATATTTCTTTTGCACGCTCTCACTCTCTTTTTCACTTTCTCTCTCTCTCTCTCTCTCTCTCTTTTTTCTTTCTTTCCTTTCTCTATTTCTCTCACTCTCGTGTCCCTCTCAGATACAGCAGCTGCTGCTAACAGGACGAATGACAGCGAGCCTGAATCGGATGAGCAGTGCAGTCTGGTCGAACAGTGTCTGCTGCTCCTTTACCTTCGTTAGTTCACATTGGTTTATGTTGCTTTGACAGCAGTCGGATTTAACAAGCAGATAATACTTCAGCTCATGAAAGTGGTTGTGAGCTAATTAAATCGACACTGTTAAGTAACCATTAAATGGTTCCTAAATGTGTTTTAATTGCCTGTCTTGTCTATCTGATGTTTCACAAAAGCAATTTAGGTGTGCCCAGAAGATAGATAAGGGAGGGTGTCTGTTCCGTCGCCATGTTCGCCCCCTAGCGACCATGGCTGTAGACTGTTACCAGTGGTGCTGTTGCTACAGTAACAATCTAAAGCCACGGTCACCATGGAGATAGCAATAAAGGAGGAAATGGAATTCGTGGTGGAAACTGCAGGTGCACTTATCCGATTGGACGGCCGTCTAAACCACTACCCACGTATGCAGATCGGAGATTTCCAGGAAGGGTGGCATGTCATCCCGCTCGGATGTGCCATGCACAGGGAACAGTAAGACTGAGCTTGCTTTGATCCTCTTCTCAGGAGCTGGAGCAATCAGCAGAGGTGCGTCAGGCGTCAGTAGCCATGACTGTAGACTGTTACTGTACTTTCCAGTTCTCTTAGCAGTAAGCAGTCTAGAGCCAAGGTATTGATGCTCTGACCTTGAGATGTTCTGCTGGCAGAGTTCTCTATAAGCAAACTGCACATTAGTGAACATATATATATAACATATATATATATATATGTAACAGCCATTCTGGACTTACACACACACACATGAACCTGCAGAACATTGAAGATTATTCTATGTTCTTTTACAGAGTGGTGTTCTCCCTAGACATTAGTAAGCATCTCAGATGATAAATAATGATTTCAGGAAGTAAGTTAACCTTCTTGGCTCAGAAGAACACCACTCAGCCTCCGTAACAGTAATGGGTTGGCCCACTTCCAATGCTCAACATTGATTGCAATGCAGATTATCTCAAACTCCTTGTTGGGATATTTGCTGCTGAAAGGGAAGTCTGTGATAGGCGAGCTGAACTGAGTTATCTGCACTGGGCACTGAGGCAGTGACGTAACGACGTATATAAACTAGCATGGAAATACCAGTGTCTTGTGTAGTGACTAGTTCACGACTAGTTACATTTGCATCACTAGGAGGGTTATCACCAGTAGAACTGTTACAGTTGGTATTAATGTTTTCACTGTTATATATACCCCTTCGTATTGGTTGAGGTAATAGCTGTGACTGATTTAACACAGGGCTCAGCTACATTCATACATTCTACAGCTGTTACTTTAACAGCAAGCTGCCTAGTGCTAAAGTACTGATGGTACATATTATCAGATCAGAAATTATTTGTTTTAATTGCAATGGCATGAAATCGAGATAAATTGCACTAAAAATGTAAAAAGATAACCCCCATTTAGCTTTCATTATTTGATCCAAGTATTTGGCCAGTTCCATATACCAGTACACTGTGAGAGGAGGACTGTTTGCTATCCGTGGTGCTGATCGTCCACAGCCCAATTCTTTTTTAAGAATTTAAAGCCCCAGGAATTAAACAGATTAAACACGACTCATGTCTGGGTCTTCTAAAACGTAAAACCACATTAACTGGATAGGTATTTTGCCTAAGATTTTTTTACGTTTATGTAACATAAGCTGTTCAATATGAATAAACCACGTATCTTTGGGGAATCGCCCATTTCAGAACCATGGACAGCAAATGTAGCGGGGCATAGCAAGTCTGTAATAAAATGATTTAGACTACACAATTACTACATAATAATTTTGACTACATAATTCTGTGAGAGCACTGTCGAAAAATTGGGCTTGTGATTTCATAATTCACACACTAAAACGGATCATTGGGTTATGATCATTTCGATTAATTTAAAATGATTACAAGTAGTTCTCTCCTAAACTTTGCTTCACTGTGCCTGTGCTGTCTACACTGTGATATGACCGCGGGTACCCAAAGCTGCGGGGTAATCCCGTGGTGATGTCACCAAAGAGATAACGAGGGGGAAGCCAGCCACAGCCGGATATAGCCCTACCCTGCGCACACCGAAATTAGAATACCCTCGTTAATCTGCGCAGCACGCGCGGAGTTATCCAGGCGAGTTTTAAATGTTCCCCACGCAGATCCACCCCCACAGTTCTCCCACACCCCCCGCGGGCTGCAAGGTCGCAATGCGGTTGATGGACAGACGAGTTCTGTCCCTTTAAGGGCCCCCGACGGGCGATTGGAAATCGTCGGCATGTGCGCAGGAATGACGCAGAATTGACTTCATCTGAAAGTACGTCACGACACTTAAATTTAAAAAAATGAGAAGATAATGAGCGGCATTGACCATTTCAAATATTTTATATTTGGGTATTAAATGCGTGCACATGCTATACACCGGTCTTACGGACTACTCTAAAATAGCATTTGACGTTTAGCCTCAGAATAGAACAGCGTGACCATGCACGTAGAAAGCAAAGCGTTAGCGCTTCAGACTGTCTCCGGCAGACAATGTAAGATAATTTGTTTCTCTTTAACAACATCCTGGGGTATTTTATTTAATTTAAAATGTATGTCTCTGCGTATAAACAGACTCTTAACTAGAGGCGCCTACTATATCAGTACAGTCAAAGTCTTAAAACTGCACAAAGAACAATCTCCTTTTAGAATTCTCGTATGTATTATTATAGGGTGGCTAGAGCAGCTAATAGTTTGGCATGCATGCAGCATCCATTCTTTGCACTCTCCTTGGCTTCTGATCTGATACAGCCCATGTGCGCAAAAGTGAGTCACACTGCAGCAAACTTCCAGCCCCTCTCGCATCCGCCGTTTAAAAATCGGAAGGCCCACAAAATATTGTTCCCAGTCTGCTTGTATCCTGGCAGATTCCAAAAGGGTTGCCCGCGGTGTTTTTCATTGCATGCAGATTTTAGCCTAGACATTCCTGGCGCTCGAGGTTTATTGTAGTATAACACACACACACACACACACAAATCATCAGTGTAGGAATGTCACTTACCTTTTTGTGAAATTCATCCGAAATATGGGCAAGGCACATGTTTGCATTTATCACCGAAGTGATCGCGTTACCTACGGTAGGAACTTCTATAAATCAATCTACTATTTCTGCTGACGAAAAACCTAGGTCACTGTAGTGTTGCCGGACGGATAGTCAATGCTAAAGAAATTCTTCCGCTGAATGTATCCACTCATCCCTGTAGCTTCGTAGATACTCCTGATTTAGCGGGTTCTCCTATCGTTCTCATTTTATAGACCGTAGTACTAGTAATGGAGATGGGAGGGGGTCTCATTCATTGAAAAACATCACCCAGCAGCCACGGCGTTGTACGTGGACTCTTACGTCACTGACAAAATTTAGTCGACAGGAGGATGCCAGGGTTTCGTGTGGAGAGAGAGGGTCAGAAAGAAAATGCGTAAAGACATTGACAACTCGAGTGCAAAGATGTGAGCCGCGACAGATATGTGGAGAATATTCCTTTGATGTAAGTTGTTCTTGTGCTTGAGTAGCTCGCCAATTTTGATATGAAAGTTCGATTCACCATCTCGTACAGCAGTCACGATGCGGTGACACGGCACGTCGACGATGTTAGTAGTTATATTAGTTATTAGTTACGTTAATTATCAGTTATGCATCAACCACAAAACCAGTCTCTCCGTATGGTTTTGTATAACCGTGTAAGAATTTGTCGTGTTTGTGCAGACATATACATTAGCTGTCTATTTAACGAATTAAAGATAATCATTTGAATTGAATCATGTACTTAATTATTTTACAAGAAATACATGTCACATGACTCATTGTCTTACGAGTCACAAATAATGCCCATTTCTGTTATTCAATCGCTATGAATTACTCTGTTTGAGTTAATGAACTTCAAATCGATCGAGTTTGCTGCGTCCGATAAACGCGGTGGTGGCTGGTGCAGTTTGGCTCGCTGTGAATCACCTCGGCACGAGCCCATTGGCTTTCAGTTGTCGTTGCCAATATCACTTTACTTTCTCACTTTCTCCCTCCCTCTCCTGTCACTTCCGCCCACTCCCTCCCGGTCCCACGCCCTCCTAAACATCATCGCCCACGCGCGCAGCCATTTCTCTCTCACCTCTTCGTTGACATTTAGATGCATTTGCATTCATTTGTCACTATGGTTCAGGTTCTCCTCCACGCCGCGCGCACGCCCTTGATGAATCACCTGTAATTTCGTAGTAGTGTCAGTGGAGTCTGATTCGAATGCAGCTGCTGTGAGAGCCAAGGTTATGTTTATGGGTTTTCAGCCAGATTTTGCACAAAATATAAAAACCGAACTATCGTGTTCAAATACGTAATAACTGCTCATTAATCGCATGACTAAATAATGCACACAAATACATCTTTGTATTCACGCTGTCCCCTTCTTCTGGGTATTTGTTTGTGTGTGTGTGTGTGTGTGTGTGTGTGCTGGTTTAAACCCGAGAGTGCAGGTGGCACGGGAGCAACAGCAGCTACGGTCTGCGTGGTATAAGGAAAGCGTGTGAGGAGAGCGCGCGAGACACGTGATCTTACAACTATTAACAAATCCTCACGTGCTCTCCTACTGGTGCCAGTAGTCGTCAGGTCTCTCCGGTAGTCGTCAGGTTCCTTATGTACTGGATTTCATATTCAATTTCTTTACGAGTAGGTTGCTTTCACTTTCTTCCTCACGTGGCTCTAGTAGTCTGTTTGACATTCTGCCTTCTCGAGGACACCACAGCTTGTGGGCGGGAAGGCACCGCCATTATCGATTCAGCTGCCAAGGATGTTTGGTAAGTTTTTACGATTATGTACTCCACTTTAAGGGGTAACAGGAAATGGGGAAGGAGCTTCTTATTTCCCGCTACATATATTTTTGATACTTTGGAAGTGTTGATGTTTTACTTGCACTTTACGTGATGTACAATAATTACCCAATAAAGCTAAATCAGAAGTTATCAAAAGAAGTGTGTTGTGACTGATAAAATGACATTACAATAACAACAACAATCATATTTATATAAAAACAACCTAGTGTGCACTTTGACACTTTTTAGAGGACACAGAGTATCTTTATTTGAACTTTTTCACTTCTGAAAAGTTACGATTGCCCTCTCTAGGCATTTCTGAATTTCTAGACATTTCTGAGAATTTCATTCTCATTTTATTCGACTTCGCGGTGGGCTTCACATTACATCATTGTCGATCTCTTAACTGTGGAATGGTGAAGGCTGTCCACTGTAGTCCTGGGCAACATGGGGAAGATGTATCTGGGCTTTTTGTTTTGAGCATTTCAGCTCTTTAATGTACATTTACAACATTTTCTTGGATGGGTACACAAACAAAAATTCAAAATGCCACAATTAGCAAGTGATGCCAAAAGCTCCACGTTTGATTCTATCATCATATATTGATTAATGCTCAGGTGAGAACATTTATGTAATTTCTCTTAATGGAGATTACTGTGGAGATGGTCCTGTATGAGATGGTGACTATAAAGACTACACATCACAGCCACGTGCAGGTGAAGACTTGGTCTCATTTTCACTGTTTCCATTAGAAACTAAGCAAATGGAGACACAGGCGTTCAACCCAAAGAGCTCATCATTGTAGCCTGTTCCAGGAAACTTCAGAACAGAAATGCTTAAATATCTTTAAGCTCTTTTAAAACTGGCTCAGAAACAGCATGGCAGTGCTGTTCAAAACAATCCCAAGAAGATCTTAATCACAGGTTTTAGGTGGTCTTAAATTAATACATAAACCTATTCATTTAACTGTGCTGTAAATTATCACCATATATTGTTTCGTTAGCCTTTCCTTTAGTTTCCTAGTTCTTGTCCTTGTCCTTCTTCAAAAGGAAGTGGACCAGCGTTGGAAGGACTGTCACTCTTGGAAAAACAAATCCCAGAAAGATGCTATAAGCCCTGCAATCTAATGAGAAACTCATTAATAAAATATACGCTCTCTGAAGCAGCTGTGGTCAGGTAGCTCATGCAGAGATGCTTGCTGTTTCCCACTGTCCCAAGCTCTGTGTAATTAGACTTCTGAATTAAATATGAAATGGTAGTGATGTCACTGGAAGCTCGGGAACTTGCGTCCCCCTGCTTTAATCTCCCCTCTGTCGGCTGCTCACGCCACCCAGCTCCCCCCGACCCTGAGCTCCTCCCTACCTTTCCAGCGGCTCCACGCCCATGTGTGTGCAGAAGTGCCTTACCTCAGCCTCTCCTCTCTCTGCCGTTCTCCCTGATCCTCTCACGCAGCCCCAAGCTTCCCCTCTGTCCCTCCGTCATGCAGCAGCAACATCTGTCACACACACACATGAGGGGGTGGTGGGGGTGGTTGTGGGGGTTGGGGATGGGGGAGGGGGTGTCTAAGGATTCACCTGCAGTTTCCGGCTCCTCCTCTCCCATTAGTCTGTCATCGTCATTCTGAAGTGCAGCTCTACTCCCCCTCTCTCTCCCCCGGCTCCTCGGATTCAACGCACATTCACCTCCACTGAGGCGTTCACGGACTGTTACGCCTCCTCGCCCGCGCGAGACGTCAGAATGCTCCATTTAATGTAAAGTGAAGGCAAATGTTTTATTTATTTTTTTTCTTTTCTTTTCTAAGGGAAAGACACTAGCAGCCTGCTTGGAAAAACACAGTCTAGAGCAGATGGATGGTGCCACATATATAAGTATGTTGGAAATCAGGAAGGCACAAAAGTCAGATCCATTACCATTCCAACTATATGAATGCAGTTTTATATTGGGTATATCTATTATATACCTTTGCCGGTGTTAGTGGTGTCAGATGTTGGAATAATGAAAAGGGATGTCCATACATGTGCATAGTATACATAGAGTTCTGCTTGTTCAATGAAATCCAATGCCTATAATTATTGCCAATCTATACAAGTTATCATTTATAGGGTTTTCCTGGCCTTATCTCCCATTTCTGTTGTAGACTTTCAGTCTTAAGTCACATACGTTGTAATAAGAATGGTCAAAGCATGATCCATACCTCAAGTATTTTGAATCTCAAGTACGGTTTGGCTTGAAATGCCATTCCTTAAGTCTCACGGAAGGTAGACGTCAAGACAATTTTTTTTTGTCAGATGGTGGAATGAGCTTCCATTGGCTGTCCAGACAGCAGAGTCCCCTGCAGTCTTCAAACAGAGTGAAAATTCATCTATTTGTAGAGAATTTCAACAACCATTGATGCTGCACTTATTAAAATTTATATTACTGTTGATTATTAAACAAAAACTCAAATTCTAGCACGTGTTGTTTGTACTTATCATTGTCTGATAGCTTATGCTGTTGCACTTCTACTAGAATAAGCATTGATTCCTGTATTTTAACAGTGTTCTAGTTCAAATGTATATTGAACTCTATCCTGCTGGCTAGGATACATGTGAGTAAATGACAAGGCACTTTTGCAAGTCGCTCTGGATAACACTTAGTCTTCTGAATGCCTAAAATGTAGTGTTCTTGAATCTATGTTATGATATACAGTGTGTGTTTAATCAGTATGACACACACCATATAATGTATATCTAAAAATAAAATCTAGTGTGTAAATGAATATTAATCTAAATTACATAAGAATGTAGGACCTTCGTGTCATTTAGCAGTAAATGTGGTAATCATTTATGGGATTTGCCTAGACTTAGATTTCTGTCAGAAAAAGATTTTGGGTTTTGATTCAGATCACATCCATTGGTTCCATTGTTTTTTTGTTTTTTTTTTTACTATTGTTGTTGCATTATATCAAGGGTAGAAAAATGTTGTTCTGTTGTATGATGTCCGGAAAGGTATTCAAGTCAGATTTTGTGGGGGTCATAAGACGCACCAACTAAAGTTTTTAGGGTAAGACACTGGCCTGCTTTCAGAGACGAGATGTGGATTTCATGTTTGGGACACATTTTCTCCCAGTACATGTGTCACTATGTGTTTAGCCTCAAACCAGAAGTCTCCTTCTTCTCTCCAAACGGAGCCCGCCCAGGCTGTTGTAGGTGGTGTTGGCTTTTTTCATTAGACAGACCTTTCCTAAAACTGGGGGGCATTTTCTGATGACTCACTGGGTGAGGAGCGAACCTTTAGACTGACTCACTGATTTAGCAAACGCTCAAATGGTCACGCATTATTGTGGGTTCAGTCAGTGCCTTTGTTTTAGCATCACATACATCACTTCAAAACACACCCCCGAATGAAAAAAAAGGCCAGCCTCACACGTCATGAGCTCCACTCTCCCACCCGAGAGCAAGCGGGAGGGAGAGAGAGAGAGAAGAGAGCTCAAAAGCTGAAGCCTGAAGGGGGGGGGGCATAGCACAGGATGGTGGGGGGGTGGAGAGACAGATGTGAAGCGAGGGAGAGGGCTACAGGGGTACTGCGTCAGTCTTTCATCCTAACCTGTTCTCCAGGGGCCAGAACCCAGGGGGTGAGAGGGCTGCAGGAAGTGGCTCATGCCTCTACCCAAAATCTCTTTTATCTTCTCAGCCGATTCAAATCTGTCTCGACAAAAGCACCACACAGGGCTGCCATGCTGCACAATCAAAGATTCATGAAATATATATTTTATCGATTACACCCCCCCCCCCCCAATACTGTATCTTTATAGAGAAGAGACTTAGGGACTGTACTGGTAGAGAACGTGAGCGGCATGCTTATAGCACCACATGTTACAGGTACACATAATATGGGGGGGAAAATACTGCAAAAAACTTCACAAAAAAAGGAATGGTTTATTGGAAAATCAGAAATAAGGATCAGTCTCTTATGTTTATTAAATTTTCTTAGAAAAGACCTTGGTACATATTTTCTTCTATCGATCTACAGTAAGGGGTTTGTGCTCATTCTATCAGGTTTTTATTTTAACTTCTTTATTTAAAGTATTTTTTGCAGGAAGAGTTGTTCAAATAACAAACTCCATCCTCAAATAAGTAACTGCTTTTGAAGTACCCGTTTAATTTAGAGGAGAGTGACGCTGCAAGCATTGGCCGTAGTGATCATTTTCCAGCCTGTGTGACATGTCAACCATGTCAGTGACTTTCCCATTTCAGTCCACTTTTCCCCTTATAATGTCGTCTGTTCCTCTTCATTCCCAATATCCCATTTTGATTTTTGACACCTTGCCCAGGACAAAAAATAAATAAATCATTTCTGAGACCTGGCTTTCAACTGGCTTTCTGGTTACATTAGTAGACAGTTATGAGTCATTAAATGTTCTGGGTGGTGAAGTGCTATCCATGCTGTAGGTGTGCATTTCCTCCAGACCCAGTGGGAGTGGGTGCACTTGTAATTGTGTCATTATTTGACTTTCCACAGGGGAGAGAAATGTGGTGAGGAGGCTGTTCCCAGAGTCCGGAGCAGGCGGTAGGCTTTTTGTCGACTCTCTTTCCTCTCTCAGTCCATCCTTTTGCCCTTCATCACTTGCGGTCTATCTCTTCTCGTTCACATGTGAATTTCCTGCCATATTCCCACTGTCCTTAATTGCAGATGGACTATTCCTTGCGTCACCTGCTATCGTCATACACTCGTTCACCTTTGAACAGAGTGAATCACTGCTCTTCGGAGGTGGATACTGATTATGCTATAAGCTGTAAGGTTTCCTTTAAAATAACTCTAATGGTTCATTTGGGTGGTTTATCATTATTAACTGGCATGCTGTAATAAATAACAAACTTCAGTATACTGAATGGTGTCTTATCTGAATACTAATGCAAAATTTCCCAGTATGCAGATACAGTGTTGGTCAAGGAGGGTGTTAGTGATGTCATATTCAGAATAGAAACACAGAAGATAAATCAGGCCGTCCATTAGAAGCCCAGAACCTGTTCAGGCAGTAGTGTGTGATGTTCAATTTCTTCAGAAGTCTTGTAGGTTACGTGTACAGAGTCCACATTTTCTGCTTGCCCTGAGGTGGTGTGAATAGTGCTGTCGTAGACTTTGGCACTGGTTGTGATGTGAATCTCCTCTGATCCTGCTTCACTGGGGACTCAAAAGATTCTGTTTGATAGGGTGTGTATCTCTTGGTTTTAATAAGCAGGTTGAAGCGAGAGCACGACTGAGACAAGGAAAGGGAACTGGAAAAGAAAAATTGTTAAATAGCTTAAATGGGACCTTTTGACATGGAGCAAGGACTCTACTAGCAGGAGAAAACATTAGCAGCACCAGTTCAAACAGCCACTGCTAGCTAGTGATATAAAAGCATGTTTTCTTGAACTGTCACTTTAATCTGGAAGCTTGGAAGCTGGGAGGCATGTGATAGTAACCTGTTTCAGTTCTTTAAATGTTGACTTAGAGGTGGTTGGATGGCCAAAAAGGATGAGAGCACATGGGAGGGGTGGTGCAATACTCACAGGTGTGGGCAAGAAGAGAGCAATCGTGGGCACGCAAAGAGTTGGAATGTGCAACTGTCCGCATACAACGAACAGGCTTTTCATCTTTTTGGTTTGAAACCAGTTGCTTCTTTTGCTTTAAAACCTGCTGCAGCTTAAAAGATTGTCCAACCAGGAATCAAAGCTAATGAAAGAAGTGAACTGTGAGAGAGGAGAATGTCTGTTAGCATGAAGAAGCTTAGCGCTAATGAACAAATGAACAGGCTTGCTTGACTGGCAACTTTGACACTGAAGGTCTCAGATTGATGCCTTCCAGCTTGAACTCTGGAATATGTCCCAGCGTGGATGTTCGTGTGGATGTTAACCTTGGTAGGCACACGCATCTTGGAGAACTGCAGCCAGGGAATATCATCATTGTATCAAAGGCCTTGGTGAGATTGATGGAAGGTATGGAGAGGTCCTTTTGTTGTTACACACACACACACACACACACACACACACACACACACACTTGTTCTCTTTGTTTCCCTCTTGCTGTCCACACAGTACATGACTCACAGGAATGACTCATCCCCCTCCCCTCCCCAACTACACACACACACACACACACACACACACACATCATTGTATTATCTCTCTGGGTAACCTTGGTGAAGGCACAGAAAGGTAGACTGAGATTGTTGAGTTGTGAGATATATTTTTCTATATTCTGCCATCCCATAATGACACTAATTATCGACCTGTGGGATATTTACTTGAGAACTGGATGTGAGTTCTCTTTGCAGGTGTTGTTGATATGACTGTTCACTATGTATTTCTTATATTGTAAATAAATGCTTTTCTCTAGCTTGATGTAAAGTTTTGGATTTTTTATGTCTTATTATTTTTAAATGAATCATTATGAGTAAAAGCAAAGTTAATTTTCTACCTGATCAGCCACAAAAACAGAGCTAATATATGTTTTTTTCTAGTTTTACTTTCTCCACCTGTCAACAGTACGGATTATATATCAGTATATTAGGTGCTAAAGGTACACATACCTTTTCCTAACCTTTTACGTACTGCTTACTGTGAAAGTATATTAAATAATATATTGTGAATTCTAAATGGTTTACTTTGTGACCTGGCTGCACATGTATTACCTTTTTTGCAAATGCGAACTAAAAATATCGTGGGCTAGAACGTGTATTATGTAGGTAAAGGCTCGAACTAGCAAAATTTACTGCCTCCAGTCTCTTCATCCTTAGACGACAAAATCGTTCGTGCGCGTTTGTACACGTGCAGTAGCATAAGCCTACGCGCTCTTCTCGCGACACCTGTTAGGCCTGTGCTTTACCTTTTACGCGCCTAGCCTTGTAAACTGCCTGAAAGACGTTTTTGACGTAACCCACGGTCTGGCCAAGGAGGAACGATGAATCGAGCTTATACGGGGCGGGGGTGATAATTAATTAAACAGAACAGCGTAGCATACCGAAATATTGCCAAGTTTTAGTCATTTTAATAAACTGCGATGTTGTGTTAAGATTGTGTTGGAGTCCGATTAAACCGTGGCTCCACGTCATCATTACATGTATAATTCATCTGGAGTTAAACGCATTAAATCGTTTAAAACTATAAAGACCTTGGGGATATACATGTCTACGTCCCAACTTCTTCACCAGAACCGCCATTTGGATTTTACAGTTACAAACGCAGTAAACAATGTCCTATAAGTAGGTGAACATAAATGGCAGCCGTTCTGTTATTTGGAGTTAAGCGTGAGATTTTTTTGCATCATTTGGAAGGCACGGTACTGCTGGTCTCCAAACTACGCTAACAAAGTGCTACCACAAGATGTCACTATAAGCACAAGAAAAGAATTGTGCGGACGGCACCAGCATTGCGCAAACTATCACCCGGTACATGCGTCATTGTAATTTTTCCTGTTTTCCGTCCATATTTGTCAGTAATCTCTTGCTGCGTCTGCACAACCATATGGCGATTTCGTATGCCGTCGCAGTTTTTAGTTCAATATTAAATATTTCTGAAAAACATTACTGATTTAAAATTTAGAATACTTTGCGAGTAATCTATTTGTGGACTGACTCATTCATTAATTCATACTTATGACAACAGATGATACAAATAAAAGTCTGTTAATGGTTTCGTTAAAAGAAGAAATGAAATGAGGAAAAAAATAAATAAATGGGGCGTTCTTAAAATGTATTTTATGACATTTCTAAACTAGGATTAAAGGACTCTCATGATAGTGGAACAGCAATATTTCAAATATTCTCAAATATCCCTAAGACACTGAAAACTTAAAAAATTAATGAACTCATGGCAAAAGTCATGTAGCCTATTGTGAAAGTTTTACTTAAACTCTTTAATTAAAATGAGCAACAGAGAAGAACATAAAAATGAGTCCCCCAAACCAGTGGAAATATGCCATGCATTTAATTGACAAATATGCTTTTAAAAATCCTCGGTTTTGGCTTTATGATCTTGTGGCTTGTAAAGACAGGAAAATGTTAATTAGGGTGAGAACCGATATATGCCAAAGATAAAATGATTTAATGTACTGATGCTGACCACTGCTGTTTTGCTCATGTTGTAACCACTGCATAACTTTGAACTATCAAGCAGTGAGTTTATGCCAACATTACCCCATTCCATGACAATCATACCACTCTCGGCTCGGACTTCAAGGATTGGCTTAGAATTTGGTCCCAAAAGCTGCACTATCAATATTCATGCATTTAAGTCATTTAAGCTCTTATTATAAACCTCCAATGGTCTCCATAAACCGTGGGTGGACATTCCTGTCATTCGTTGTCATAAATCTGCCGCTACTTGGAGTTTGTGTAGGAAGCACGGCGTGGCCTCGGTCTAACACCACCCTTTCCAGCTATGCTTCACCGGTAGGCTCTCTTAGGGCTCCTTCCGTTTCCCTGATGGGCAACCCCAAGCCTGCCGGGCTCTGGGTGGTCGTGAAGAGGTGCTGAGGGCTTCAGGTGGGGCCCGGGCGGGGCTCGGTGAGGTCACAGAGGTCACAGCATGGGCGTGGTGCAGAAGACGGACATTCCGTGAGCTGAGGTCATTACCAGCATGGAGTCATCTATAAACTGAGGGACCTTCATGCTCCGTGTGCCAGTCCCACACGCTTAGTGTTTACTGCCTCTGTGCCTGGAGAACCCCTGACAGAACGCTGAGTAGAGAATGATCTCCTTCAGTGGTGCTTTCCAACCATGAGATATGTAGTCATGTGACGTTTATGTAACCTAAAATCTGATAAACTGTTTTCAGCAATACTATTTCAGTAATCCATATCATTTATCATTTTAATGTCAAACACTTCCAGCTTTGAGTTTTCAAACATAGTGTTCCTCAGACACTTTCAGTGTGATAACACTGAACACCTGGAACACCTGTTATTGTCTTTAGGATCGCGCAAGGTGAAGTGCAGCTATCACAGGTTGCTTTAAGTCTAAGGATATAAGAACTGACTGCAATGTACAAATGACAACTTGTCAGATATGACTCTTAGTGAGTGTGTGTGTGTGTGTGTGTGGGGGGACTCATGCTCGCAGTGGTTTGGCTTCCTTTGCAGCATGGCCAGAGTCACGTCCCCCAGCAGAGGGATGGTGGGAATGTGGTGATCTTGGTCGAGACCAGCTCATAAAACTAAGCACACTGGCACTATCCTGCTTCCCCTGCAGACAGGGAACCAGAGACCGAGAGAAAAGCCACACAGGCATGAGGCGTCAGGGGGGTTTCTGAAACATTTTCTGTCACACACACACACACACAGTAAACATGGATCATCTGACCTGAAGGTCAGGCCCTTTCTGAGCTTCCCTCTGTGGTATGCTCAACTTAACAAGTTTCAGTTCAGCCACCATACAGAAGTTTCCCCTTGAAGTGATAGTATAACCTTTTAACCTTTATCTCGGTGGGAATCAATGTTAACAGGGAACAAACACATTTAATACACATATGTAATGCATGTTTTTTTCATTACCAAGGAAACTTTGGGGATGTAACGTATTGATTTGTCTTCAGCTATTTAGGAGTTATTTTTTTTAACTGATTATGGCGTAGATAGCATAGCACATTTGAGGTCTGTAGTGCTGAAGTGTTAGAGTTGGTGCTTATCTCTGTGAGTTGAAACGGTCAGTTACACAGGCGATATGCTAACTTGCAGTGAACTGAGAATACTCCAGTCGTCAAACGCTGAAACTGGTGATCCGACAATGTGACCGAAGAGCACATGAACCTTGAAGTTTTCCTTATGTCACAGCTTCCTCTTACCAACTACTTTTCGTTCAGAGCTGTTCCCTGTGGCCGATGTGCAGTGAAATATAGGCAAAGCTAAAAGGTTAAGTTAAACAGTATAAACTAAACTAACCCTAACCCTATAGCTAAAAACATAGTGTGCCGAAAATGAACAGGGAAGTGTAGTGTCGGCGGGACAAACGGCTCCATTATTCATTGTTCGCATTGGAGTCCTCGCTGCTTCACCGAACCATAACCTCCTTATTTGAGGATGTATTCTGTTGTGTGGTTTGCTTTCGTTTGTGTCGAAATATAATTGTCCTTTCGGTGTGCTTTCCACCGAGCAGGACTAAAAGTCATGTCACGATCATTGTTAACCGTTATCACAACAGCAGCGTTGAACAAACTCACTCAGGGCTAGCGCCGCGATAGCGATGCCGATGGCTTGTATAACCCTAGCAATAGTCCAGCCTTCCTCTTTTTTTGCGAGGCAGCTGGCGGAAGCGGCGAATCCACGCGAGCCCTTTAATGACGAACGCGAGATCATGGCACGAGCTGGGCTTTTCTGCAGCGCTGGCTGGGAGACCAAGCGGCAGCTGTGGCGGGAACGTGGATAATTAGCACCGTAGGTCGTGTGCTGGCTGTGCCTGCGAGCAGAGGCAACGACCGGGGACACCGCTGGATCCAGAGCTGCGGACCGGTTTCCCAGAGGAGCCGTCTCAGCCTCCACGCGTGTCCTCAAACACTTTGGAAGGCCTCCTTCCTGCCGTAAATGTCACGGTTTTCTTTAGGAAGATATATGGCGCATGCTGCCAAATGATATGATATAAAATCGGTAGTGCCTTCATACCTACTATCTATCTCTGGGAGAAGCTTCTGGAAGAGGCAATATTCGAATCATATCATCAACGTCTCTTGTATAATTAACTATTTCTGTTTCTGTGTGTTTATCAGAGGCAGACCCTTGTAGGCCTGTGCATGTGTATGCGCGTGCATGTGAGAGATAGCGCTTGTCATATTTTGTACGACTATATAAAACAAACTTCATTTCCAATTCACAGAAGTGTAATTGTATTTACTTAAATGTAATTTTTTCTTGTCCCCCCCCTTAGTTTTTCAAGCTTCCATTTGACTTTATAAGACACATGCCAGAATATTTTGATGATTAGAGACGGATGTTTTCTGTTTACTTTGTGCTTAAATTAAAGCGTGCTTACTGTCACACACTACTGAAATTATTTCACAGATGACAAAGCAGCGTGCAAGTTAATTAACCTGATTATAATATGAAGTTGTCTAAGTTGAATATAATATCAAGAGTTCTCAAATGAAGGGTATGTTAAACATAAGCAGTGGAAGACATGTTCTGTCAAGTAGTCACTGACTGAAAGCTTAAAGGCTGACTATGTTACAGGTATACGTCTAAAAATGATTTCAAATGGTTCTAATTAACTAATTATCTAATTATCTGTCTGATTGATTCACTATATATACCACCACATTACTGTTTCAAAGCATGTTTTAAAATGATACATTACAATGCAAATTAAAGAACTTAAGTAATTAATCAATTCATTAGTTTAACAAATGAAAGTAATTCAAGCGCTTTAGGCCTGCTTATGATATATGCCAGTGTCCACGGCCTAGTGTGTGATGTTTAGAAGTGATGTGAGAGTTCATGTGGATTTGAGGTAGAGGAAGTAAGTGTGTGTTAATGGCTGTTAGTCACGTCTCCTCTCACCCCTGTGGTGCTTAACAGCCAGCAGTGACCAGCGTCACACAAGGCTATCAGACCATCTAACCTCTGCATCGATCGCTCGTTTAAACCTTCTTTTATTATTTGTTTTTAATCTCTGCATTCTGATGCTCTGTGAACGATGAAGTGCTGATTTGTGATATCAGTTCAACTGAATTCTACACAGCAGAGATGGTTCACACCCCGCCACAGGAAAGCTGCATGTGTACCCCAGCCTTAGAAAGACCTAACCAGTGAGCAGGAATTATTATTAGAGAGGCAAATAATCTATCAAACGTCAAGAGTACATTGCATATTCTTATCTGTCTTTGCAGCAGAATCACTGAGAGCAGTGCTTGGCCGTGTGTACCCTGATAACATGAGCGCTACGTAGTCATGTAAGGATTTGTGTTTGTAAGCTTTCCTGATGCCTTTGTGGCATTCTGGATGTGGCCATTTAAGCTAAAGGCAGTTTCTTTATATACTTGTTTGTGTTTGACCAACTCTGTGGTACAAGCTGTGGTAATGGGTCAGTGGTAAGGTTTTAAACACAGTGACACACACACACACACTTTTAAATGCCCTCTCGTCTTGGTGTCACCACTGCCCTGAAAGGCTGGTTCCCTAGCTGTGAAGAAACCTGTCCCAAGGTGTGGAGAACAAGCTCTGCCCAGTTCAACAGTACTTCAAACCTGCAAGTTGAGGACAATTAAACATTTCAGTTTGTTTCACTGCACTACAGTGAGTATTTGCCTTGACTTACATTTCACGTTGACTTACTGTTCACAGTATTTACAGTGTTGTGCTCTGCATATCCTCTGCATCCTCGTGTAATTAAATTTCACTTATGACAGTCATTTGCAATGCTATAGAATTTAAATGACTTGCATGCATGAGTGTATTGGGTTTAATGGCACATAGCCCACTGTTAATGACAGTGTGTGCTACTGTAACAGCAGTGTACTACTGTAACATCAGTGTTGAGAATGCAGGAACGCCCTCAGTGTTCCAGCATGTTCAACCATTTTAAATGGTGGTAATGAACCCAACATCACGCAAGAAATTCCCCTTTGGCTGAACTTAAGTGCAATCAATGTAATTGGTTTAAAATTGCTTAACGTAGCAGAACTGCCAGAAGTAACCATGTAATGTCCTTTGTAATTAACATATATTCTCATAACATTCATTTTGTTATTTATTTTTTTTTTTGGACTGCATATTTTTTATATATATATATATATATATATATATAATACATAAGGGTGACAGGGCCTTGTGTATGGAAAGATGTATAGTTGTTTAAAAACTGTGAACTAATGTATTTGTTTATTTCGATTTTGAAGCTGCACATGGTTACACTGCATAGAAAACAGTGCCTGATAGGAGTTTGTCACATAGCTGTATTCAAAGGAATCGACCTGTTACCAAACTTGATACCAATTAAAACATTCTAATATATATTATATGTATATGTTGTGATTTTAGACAGACGCACACATTGTGCTGTAGGATAACAGTTTATGTTGTTTTTTTCACTTTGGGCTTTATTGAATGTACTAGAGAAGATCATATGTGTTCAGTTTAATAAAGTAAGGTTTGAACTCAGACAGGGTTCAACAATAAAAAATGTATAGCTCACACCTAAAGCAAGAAATTCAGGAGGAACTAATGTGCACAGTTCAACTGAGTGGAGGCACTGTTGTTGTTGTTTGCCTCGGTGTGACTGGGCTGGAGTCCAGGGTCGCAGGATCTGTTGAGCAGGCAAGGAACAAAAAAAGGCTTTAGACTTTAGTGAGTGTGAGTGTGTGTGTGTGTGTGTGTGTGTGTGCTCAAGGGCTGGTGGGCAGAACATCTCTGCTGCCACTGCAGTCGACCTCAAACCTGTTCGCTGCCACTGTTTGAACTTTCCACAGTCTGTTCACAGTTTGACTGCAGTTTATCCATGGTCTGTCTACAGTATAGCCACAGTCTGTTTTCAGTCTATCCACAGTCTATCTGAGGAATAGGGACCCTCAGACCACTCCATGACATCTCTTATAGTCACAAACACACAAGATCTTCTCCACCAGAATGAAACACTGATGGTTTCTCTGCATAGCCACCACCCCTGTTTGCTACCACTTGGTCACACAGCCTAAGATTGTTAATCATGGACTACATTTCAGTGTATATAAATAATGTATACTGATTCTTTTCGGGGGTGGGGGGGGTGTTGGGATTGGCAAAGGAACATCTCCAGAAGAGCTCGTCAGTCCTGCCAACTGGCAGAGCATGAACTCGCTGCCAGACGAACAGGGAAAAGAAAATCTGGAGGTCAGAGCAATTTGTGCTGCTCACAGGAAGCTGTGAGCGCATCACCATGACTCACTTGAGTTGTGGAGATGAGTATCAGGGAGCAGGGGAGTTATGCTCGCCGGCGTTGCCGTGGTTACCGCTGCTCGTCAGCACCCCCCTCACTCATACGTTCATGGCACGGCTTCTTGCAGAATCATTCCGGGTCAGGGCAGGATGCACAGCGTGTGTGTGTGTGTGTGTGTGTGTGTGTGTGTGAGTGTGAGTGTGAGTGTGCCCCACACTGGGGTCCGTGTGCCATTCTGCTCCTGCAGCTCCTGCTTCCTCTCGTCAGCACACGACCAGGTGATGATAAACACCCGTGCCACTCCGCCGCCACACAGCCCCACACTGCTCCACAGACTTGTGTATACAGCCTTCTCGTGTGTGTATAATATATGGAAACACTCTTATCTCTTTGTTAATACTCGTAGGTGATTTATGGCCACTGAGAAGGTGCTACTGTACTCAGGAAGAGCACTTACCATGCTTTAATCATCTTCCCTGGGTCAGAGCCATGCACAAACGTGTGTGTGTGTGTGTGTGTGTGTGTGTGTGTGTGTGTGTGTATGGCTTTACATACTGATCTTAATGTTATTACAGGCACTCACAGACTAATGGCGTGTACTGATAGGTCCTTAGCTACCTAACGGCTGTCTCTTAAGCTTCTGATGATCTTGGCAGTGGCTCAGTGCCCACTTATTCACGCTGGTTTATAAGAGGAGTCTGCCTGGGACGAGGAGCATGAGGGTGGTCTGGTCGTTAAAGAGAGCTTAAGCAGTCATCAGCAGTGAGGAGAGCCTCCAGCTCCATACACAGCACAGGCTACTGCGTGCCTGGCTCTCACACACTACACATTTACAACACCCTGTTCAACAGCTTCTTTGTGTTTTGTTGAGTTTTTACCTTGGTTTTGATCAGGAATGTTTTTCTATTTATTCTCCCTTTATGGCTTCAGTACATATGTCCATTTACCTCCATTTAGAACATACTGAAAAATCAAACTCACATTTCATCATCTAACTGAACATGCATCTAAATGTCTAAAATGTTTTAGGCCCAAAATTTCTCTTAGAGAGAATTTGAGTTAGCTGTCGCAGTGACACTAAGCATCCAGCAGAGGGCAGGCTTCCCCTGTGTCTGAGCTTCCAGCGGCAGGCTGAGGCTATGAGCTCTGAGTCAGGAGAGGGCCGTCCACACTGCGCAAACCCCCCCACTCCCCACCCCCATCTCGGTCACTGATGCGTGACCCATTCGTTTTAGCGCCGTGCGCTGACACTCAACGGAAAACACACCCCATGCGCACCACTCTCTTCTTCCTCACAGAGGGCCGAGTATGGCTAGGCCGAGTGTGGCCAGGCCTGCTGCACTGCGCTGGCTGCGATGAGGGCCGGGCCACAGGGCCCAGACGACCAATGGCACGGTTGTACGAAAGGCCAGAGCAGGCTGAGGGGCCATGAGAAAGACTCAACCCTCACTCACCCTCAGTCCAGCTGACTTCTGCTGCTCTCGCTCCGAGCGCCATGCTGTCACGCACACACACACACACACACACACATGCGCCCGTACACACAGAGCACTGATCCTGTGTTCTAGATTTTTTTTTTATGTAATTGTTAGCATTATGGCCTGCCAGAATGCATACATGTTTTTACTTCATCCAAAAGATACAGACCCTCTTATTGTATGTTGGTTGAGAGATAAATTGTCAGCTGTATGGGATTTTTGCAGCACCACACAGATGCACACATAGGTGCTAACCACACTAATAAAATTCACGTCAAAGCCAGGCCATAACCACCCTTAGCACTGTGCCACTATGATGTGTGTGTGCATGTTGCATCTCTGTATATCAGTATTAATAATAATAAACTTTACAAAGACTTTACAAAGAAAATATTAGAATGAATGAAGTTCTGACCCATTTGGCTAAGCTGGCGTGTGAGTGAGAGTTGGTGCACGTGGATCACGTGCTCCTGCGTCCTGACCTGTTGGTGAACTCTCAACCCTGGTGCACCATCTTACTGCACTGTGAAGTGCAGCCCCAGAAGGCAGAAGTGAAACTTGTTGGTGTACCCACGCTCTAGGTGCACCACACACCGGAACCCACACCGCCCGACGTTCCGCGTCTCTCCGCTTCATCTCTCTCTCTCTCATTCTTCTGTTTCTTGTGTTCTTTCCCCCTCTCATATTCTATATTTCTCTGTCTCCTTCTTTATCTCACTGTCTCCACCATTCTCTCTGTTTCTGTCTCGTCTCTGAATGTCTGACTGTCCTTCCTTCACTCTTAGACTGGTTTGGTGCATCGTGGTCTCTTTTACATAGAGGTGACCACACACACAAGCTCTCACATGTGTGCAGAAGCAAGACGGCACGTAGCTGATCGTCTGTGAACACGTACCACACAGCACCCAGCTTTCAGCTGCGAGCACACACACACACACACACACTTTTCACCTCTGTCTGCTTCTGTACTTCCGCAGAGTGGTATCGTGAGAACTTTGCAAGGTTTTTTACAGTTTGCATTTTTACAGATTGTATTTTTCAGTTTGTATTTTTACCAGGTGAGGAAGCATGTGCTTGATACCCTACTAGTCAAATTTGGGCAGGATTTTATATTCTTCCTCATTAAGTTTGTTTAACCACTAACAAGCTGCTTCTGCCTCTCTGACTGTTACTGAATGGATTTCAGGACAGCTTCTGGTTTCTCGACAACTGGAATATCGGTTCCCAGGCCTCTGAACATCCTGATAACTTTGCATGTGTCAGCATTCAGCTTTCTCTAGGCTGTTGTGTGATGTTGAGAATCTGCGAGTGTGAGAAAGAGAGAACTTGAGAGTATGCAACTGAGTAAGCAGGGGCTGTTTTTTAGTTGTGGCAGATATTTTTTTTTCCACCAGATTTTTTCCCCTTTCTCTCAGCAAGAACTGTGATGCAAAGGACACCAGATAGTGTGTGTGTGTGTGTGTGTGTGTGTGTGTGTGTGTGCATGAGTGAGTGAGAGAGAGTGAGCGAAAGGGCAAAAGAAAGAGAGAGAGAGAAATAGAGGGAGAGGAAATGTTCTGCTATCCGTTTTTTTTGTGTGCATGTGTATACATGTGTGTGCGTGTGTGTGTGTGTGTGTGTGCGTGCGTGTGATTCACTGATGAAGTTTCCAGCATGGGGCCATTGCAGCACAGCTGCCAGTGTCAGCGGGCCCCTCCCGGCAGAGTGAGTGGGAGTGGGGCAGGGGGCACGCTGGGAGACAGCAGGACTGTTTGTGTGGGTGGCAGTGCCCAGGGGCCAGCTCATCCTGATCCACAGCATATGATTCACATCTGTGTCAAAGGGGACTGGCTGGGCAGGGCTGTGTGTGTGTGTGTGTGTGTGTGTGTGTGTGTGTGTGGTGAGGGGGCTGCGTCAGTCTCTGCTCCCTTTACAAAGACAGCATATCCTCTCTGACAGATGCCACAGTCCAGACCCTCATCACAGGAAGTCGTTCATATTGCCGCTTGCTTATCGCCGCCCGTCCGCCGCCCCGCACCGCCGCCCCCTCCAGGCAGCGGTTGGCCTCCTGCTCGACGGGACGTGAGCGCCACTTCCTGTCGTGTTATACCTGCCTCCCGTTCCCAGAACCGGCCGTGCTGGGACCACGCATAAGTCATCTTCTCTAATTGGCTGTCAGTGTCCCGGTCTGGCTCGCCGAGCCCTTTGAGAACAGGATCCGGAGTGGAGAGGCCCTCGGTGTGTTCCAGCCGCTGCCATGTGAGGTATCGGACGCCCCAAAATGAGAAGCACACATGTGAACGTGAGAAACCACGCCGGCGTATTAAACATAATGAAATGGATGCATAACCTATTCGATGTGAGAGTGTCTGTGTGTGTGTGTGTGTGTGTGTGTGTGTGTGTGTGTGTGTGTGTGTGTGTGTGTGTGTGTGTGTGTGTGTGTATACGGGTCATCATTGTCTGTATTGTGTCATAATCTGCTCTTAAATACACACACACACACACACACACCAAGTTATCCCCCCCTCCTGTTGAGCCCATTTCCTCTGTACAGGGCATGGGAACTCAGGGTCCCTACTGCTCTTCTCCCTGCTTTGCCCCTTCTCTCTCCCCTTCTCTCCCTCTCTCTCTCTCTCTCTCTCTCTCTGTGTTGCTTTCTCTCTCCAGGTCTCTCTCTCTCTCTCTCTCTCTCCATCACCCCATACCTGCTCCAACTCTTCATCCTTTTGCTCAGATGCATTTCTCTCTCTGTTTTCTTTTTTTTGCTCTTTTTTTCACTCTATCTCAGTTTCACAAGCTTGCTTGCTTTTTTCTCTCCTCCCCTCCCTTTCTCTCTCTTTTTTATTTCCTGTCTCTCCATGTCCATCTGTGCCCAATTTACCCGGAGCTGGGCCTGGTTTTTTCTTGATAATTTGTTTTTGATTCCCTGGAATTAGAAAACCATTGTGTGCTCACTTGCTCATACAAACACACACACACACACACACACACACACACTGACACATACACACAGAAACACACACGCACACACACACACACACGGGTGAACCCTTGCTCACTCACACATACACACACACACACCACGTATGCACACATTTTTATTGTATTATTCTATAAAAGTTCATATAAATCACTGGTTATTAATCGGCCCCAGACGGCCCCCCTCCTGCACTCCCCCACTCCTTCTGCGCACAAACACAGACCAGATGCATAGGAAATGGGATGGTAAGAAGGGCACCCAGGAGACAGACCCTGCTTTTTCTCTTTTTCTCCTTCTTAGCTCTCTCACTCTCTCACTCTCTCTCTCTCTCACTCTCTCACTCTCTCACTCTCTCTCTCTCTCTCTCTCTCACTCTCTCTCTCTCTCTCTCTCTGAGCTCAGTTTCTTTGTTGGTAAATTTGTTTTGTATTACTTTTGATGCATTGATCTCTCTCTCTCTC
>JAOXYF010000013.1:11839272-11851530 GCA_028565775.1 Sternarchorhynchus goeldii
CCTTCTCCCTGAGTTCACACACTCACACACGCACACTCATACACTCACACACACACACACACCCCTGCTGCCCGCCTGTCCCTGCAGCAGCTGATCGGCTGGCTCTAAAGGGTGTGGGGGGGTTCATGGAGCCATTTTCAGAGGGGTTCATGGTTCCTACGAGGCCACACGGACACCCTGGGGAGAGCAGAGGACAGGAAGTGCCTCTTGGACTCTTGGAATTCTCGAATGCGATGGCGTGGGGAGGGGTGGAGGTGTGCGAGAAGGGACTGACGTTTTGGAGAGGCGCTATGCCGTAACGGAACGGCGATGGCCCGCGCTGGGACCCTCCAGGCAGGAAGTGGAGGTCTGCAGCAGGGCACGTTTACATTCCTCTGCTTCGCCGCTCTCGGCTTAATAGCCGTTTTATAAATAGGTGGGGGATGAGTCACCAGCTGGCCGCTAGCCACCCTCAACCCCCGGAGCGGAGCGCCCGTGGGGGACGCGCGGCTCACCGCTTCCTGGCGAGGGGCATCGACATACACGAGCTCCCAGATTGGCCACTGAGCTCGGGCCAGGGGTCATCCTGTTTGGGGATGCTGCCGTAACCTTGAGCGATTTCATTTTCCTGCATCGGGCGGCGATACGGAGAGACGTTATCTTTCAGCTATGTGTCGGGATCCAGCTTCGACATGGCAGTTCCACTCTGACGTTATTCTCTCAGCTGCCGCTTACGTGACAGAACCAGTGAAGATGCACCAGACCTACTGCAAGTCTTCAGAAGCTGTTTGTTGCCAAATGGGAGTTGGCTGTGTTTGCGTATGCACGCGCACATGCGAAAGTGTGTGTTTATGTGCGCGTGTGTGTACGACGTGTGTGTCCATGTCCATCGTGGTATGGCCCTGTTCCAGGCCATGAGTTTAGCCAGTGAGGAGTCTGTGTGTTTCACATCCCTCTTCAGTCAAACACAAACACACACGTCCGGCCATCTTAACCAACACTATCGCTCTGCCTGCTGGTGCCAAACACACACACAAACACACACACACAAACACACACGCTTCTTCTCCAGGCTCTTCCCGTGTTCCTCTTGTGATCTTCCCTCTCTTCTGTGCTTGTTCTTCCTCCTCCTCCTCTTCCTCCTCACCCCTTCACAGTAGCGGGGGCAAGTATGTCATTGTCTTTGCTTTTGCTTCATCTTTCTGCACTTCCTGTATCTTTGCTCTGTGTTACCCCTTACACCCACACAGCTTCCCTCCCCTTATTTCTCACAGCTTCTAACTTTCTCTATCCTTCTCCTCTCCCTCTCTCTCTCTCTCTCTCTCTCTCTCTCTGTCTGTCCTTTTCTCTATCTCTGTCTCTCTCTCTCTTTGGGACGTGACTGTCAGCACAGGCTTTGGGGCCTCTGCCAGTAAACTGGGGCAGAATGGCTAAAGATGAACACAAACACACACACACACACACACACACTCAGACACACATATATTTGAACCCACCCTTCGAAGCCAGTTTGTGATGTTCACACCAGTGACTCCAACTGTTTAACGTCTCTAGTGACTCATAATTTTCTCATATATTGTGCGATTACCAAACACAACGCTTACGGTAGCGATGTGGCGCTTTCCAGCAAGTTCCGCTTCGTTCGCCTGCTTCGTTAGTTTAGCACATGAAAGAGAAGCTTCGCACAGCTGAGTGTCACAGTCTCGGTCTGAGCTCCTCTACTCCCCTTCCCCACTATCATAGCTCCCTCACACTCTCACACGCTCACTCTGCTTTCCCGTCACACAGAAGGGAATTAGGGAGTGTGAAGACTTGCTCCATGACTGGGTCTCCGATGCGTTTTTTTTCTTTGCATCAGATCTTCCATACAGATCAAGCCATACAGATCAGCATGTAATCTTCAGAAATGGAGGAAGGGAGAGGGCGTGGCTGAGTGGGGCGGGGGGGCAGAAAGTTGTGGTGGGCATAGGAAACACAGAGGGGGTTGGTGCTGTAAAGTACAGAGGGCACAAGCCACCATGTCGGGGAGGAAGAGGAGGTGTAGAGAGAGAAAAAAGTTCAAAAAGGCCTTGTCGTACGCTCAAACATCACCACACGCTCGCCACTTGCTTTTGTGCAGAGTATGATCAGTCACAGTGGACTCGGAGAGACCATCTCTCTCTGTCTGTTTACTCCTCACCCAAACACAGCCCAGTTAGTCTTACTAATGGTGGACCCCATCTCCTTTACCGTGACACACACTTATTCTTGCTTACTTTTTCACACACACACACACACACACACACACACACACACACACACACACACACACACACACACACACACACACACACACTTGCACAGAGCCAACAAAACACCCTCTCTTCTCTTGTGGCATATACATTCGTAGACATACACTCATGCAGTCCAACTATTCTGCCGCTGTACCAAACAAGACTACTGAATATTTTACAGTTGGCTGTTTTAATCCTCACAGCTGACACTGCTATGGTATGTCTGGAACAATGACATTTTTAACTGCACTGAAGTCCTGTGTCCTGTGTGTCCTGTGTATGTCCTGTTGACCGTTAGTGACCTCTTTCAGCAGTGACTTGGTTTTGACCAAAGGTCAGCATAAGCATAAATATATACACAAAATAATTAGGCCCATTTAATAAAGATGCCACTGGAACCATGGCAACCATGTCAGAAAACGTGAAAGAACTGCTGAAAAAGGCATGTCGGACATGTGCCCTAAGCTGCTTGTTTATGCTTCTTCAGCACGTTTTGTAATGTGCAGTACGTTCTCACCAATTGCAAATTTACAACCAAAAGAAATTTTTACAACATTAATATGGGCTGCAGACGCTTTATTTCTTGTAAATTGTGTGACCACGCCCATTTCTGTCAGATCTTGATGCGATAGTGTGAATCTCTCCCACATATCTCATGTGAGGTGGATACTGTCTGCCTCACCCAGTGCCTTCCAGTCTAACGACGCTTTGCCTGCATGTGTGTGGTTGCAAACCAAACAGCCGTACTGTAGCATTCACGCATTTACAGGCACATAGGCCAACGCCCAGTGTACAAACTCCAGTACATAGTCTGTGGAGCTCCTGTTCACATGCTGGTCAAGTCTTCTTGTTTTGGTAGATATCTGTGGTGTGTGTGTTTGTGTAAGAGGATGAGAAATGCTGTTCTAGTATCCAGCCATGGCTAACCCATGGTTCCTGTTGTACCTGGGATGTGGTACAGCTGTACCTGGGCTGTGTTTGAGCTGAGTCTGGGCTGTCTTTGAGCTGTGTTTGAGCTGAGTCTTGACTGACCCTTCTACTCCTTCCCTGCACATCACTGCACCTAAATAGGGCTTCTACAAGTATGCATCATTTATTCATCACCATGTGCCTACATGTTCATGAGAGAATGTGTGTGTGTGTTAAAGAGAGAGAGGGTGTTTTTGTGTGTTTGTGTGTTAGAGAGAGAGAGAGTGTTTTTGTGTGTTTGTGCATGTCTAAGTAAAAATGTCCCCAGTCTTGTTTTAACACCTCTGGTGTACAGGATGGGTGGATGTACTTAGGTAGATACCAACAAGCATGTGACAGGACGTGGCATGGTTATGTTCACACCCTTCTGCCCTCCTCACAATGACAAGCACTTCAACTCTCACTTCCCTCCTCACTTGTGCCATTTCCTGAAACTCAAGTCACAAGGAAATGTAGGTAATTAGGTAAGAAAATTAGGTCAGAAATCAGTATCTTTTACATTTCATTAAATTATAGTAATTTGAAATAGGAAAAGCAAGGTAGAGTTTATTTTCTCTGGCTGTTTTTCATTTTACTCTATAAAGTAGGAAGGTGAGAGGTTTTTAATCACTTGTTCAATCATAATGTGAGGTGTTGCTGTATGTTAGACTGGAACTACCCATTTAGGCACTTCCTAACCATATGCAGCATTTAGTAACAGATATGTTTGTAAGGAAACTATGTTGTTACCGGTTTCTTTCAGATCTCTGCTTCCTGAGAGCTCCTCTTTCATCCCAGTGTTCAGTCCTGACCTTCTGCTCAGACCACTGCTGCTCTCCCCCTTTTTACCTCTCTCTCCATCCTTTTCTCCATCTCCCTCAATCCCTCTCTTCTGCCTATTGGCTGTGTTTCAGTGCTAGATGCTCCAGCAATACTGCACTGGACGTAAGAGAAACGATTAGCTTTGAACGAAAACTTTTCATATCTCCAGATATTTAGATGCAAAGCACCTCATGGAACTGTATTGTAACTCACTCACGATTAGCACGCAGGAAATTCACCATTAGGTGGCAGGACCATCATGGCACTTCTCACTTTTCCTTGATTTATAGAAGGACACACTGTAACTGTGCAATGTGTGCTGGGATGGCAGGATGTGTGTACCCTTGGCTTAGACAGTAACTGCCCCTCGCTGTAAAGACGGCATTGGTGCACACTGTCACCCTTCCACAAACACACACACTTTCTCACACACTCACACATACGCACTCACACACTGCCACTGTCAAGGCTGTAGAAAAAGTTCTGTATTTCTAAATACAAGAGTGTTTTCACTTATTTAGGTGATTTAGGTTTGTTTGTTTTTAAGTTTGTTTTTATTTTTATTCTTGAGATAGTGTGCTTCTGTACGCATGTGTGCGTGCTGCTGTGTGTGTGCATGCATGTGCGTTTGAGTGCATGTGTGTGGGTGTGTGATACATTCATGTTTGTCTGTCTGCACCAGTGTACCAGGGACCCATCTCCAGGGTGCCTGCTTTCCCTCTGTGCCCTTTGACATTAGCAAACCTGAGCCAGTCAGTGGCACCACATGCTGCCCGTCCGATACCAGACACCTCTGACCTCTGGCATTTGATCGGGTCTGCCACGTCCCGTGGCAGGATGGGCACACGTCCAGCACAGTCTCCCGTGACTTCACGGAAACGCAAAGAACCAGGCTGGGCACTGCCAGTCTCTTAAAGCAAAGCCATAACTGGCCATAACATCAGCCAATGAAAATCGGCTTCCTCTAAAAAATATTCCATTTGGTGATATGATCAGTTTAACCAAACAACAGTGTTTACCTCATGTTAATCATATGTTAATCATATATTGATATGTTAATCATATATTAATCATATATTGATATGTTAATCACATATTCCTGCATCTAGAAAAACTCGTTTTAAATACTGGTTTTAAAATTTGCCCATAATCCAATTTTATTGATGTCATGTGGGGACCCTAGTAGTGAGTGGCTGGCCTGCTCAAGTATATTAACGGTGACAATTATTATTGTAATGTATTTTTATTTTGTAATCACAGTGAACAAGGAGTTGCGATTGTCCATTCACCACGAAGTGTTTTATATAGTAAACTACGTCTTTTATAGAGTAAACTTCTTCCACCGTAAGATTGTCTTCAGCACGCTGTACATTGTACATTTTCTGTATGAAGTCCATATTCGAAAGCAAAAATGTGCAAGCTCTTAAAATCCTGTTTTAGCTCGGCAGAAGCGTTTAGATTTCGCATATTTAACTGTATTCCTTTAACAGTCTTCATGCCCTGTGTACTCTCGTTTTGTAACATTCATTCTGTTGAAGCTGCTGGAATCTCTCCCCAAGACTGTGCTTGTTTTTATAAACTTTTTATGACTTCATTACCGCTCTTGAAATTGTTTTTCTTCTCTGTTTTTTTTCGGTGCTCTGTAACTACACGTGGCAAAGTCCTAGATATGATAACGTTTCTGATATTTTCATGAAATATATCTGCATTTCTCTCGAGCGATTCACCAGGAAACGGTAGCGTGTGCGCGCGCACGCGATGCGGATGATCGCGTCCTCGGGCTTTTAGTTGAGGAGCCGCTCTTGCTTGGACTCTGCTGACGGAGTAATTGATCGGGTTACTGTTTCATGTAGACCTTTAGTAATTTATGACACTCATTCAAACTTTCCCCTTTCCGTTCCGAGTTCTCTCTGTTGTACAGAACTCTGGACTAAGGGAGGAGAGTCCCAGAAATAACCCCACACCGGTCACACACTACTTCTGTGGGAAAAAGTAACGCAAGGAAGGAATTATTAATAATTCAGTTTAATTGTCTGTGTTAATAGCTCTTGATATGATGACATTCATCATGAACAAAATTAACTTTCACTTCCATAATGAAAATTAAAAGCAAGACTTGTGAAACCAATATGCAATACATTTTATTGCCAAATTGATTTGAAATACAGATGCAAACAAAAGAAAATCGCCATGGCCTTTAAAACAAATAAAAGCCTAATCAAAAAGAACACAATACTCCACCAGTGAAATTTATACAAAAAAACTTTATAAAACTTATAAAATTTGACATGCAATAAATACATTCATTTCACTAAAAGCAGTTTGTAGAAAAAGGAAAACATTATTAACGATGTAATGTAGAAAAATACTGCTGTTTTATTTCTATTGCTTTTTTTTTTAGATCTGGAGTCACATAAATCTTGCAAAAAGCACTTGAAGGTGATGTATTAAATTGTGTTATATTTGAAATAAGTTCAGAACAAGAAGTACTGGTGATCACTGAAATCAAAACAGACATGCTGGTGTATTGGTTGGCTTCAAAGTAATGGGAACATCCACAGTCAGCTGAGGCTTGTGTGTGTGTGTGTGTGCGTGTTCTGTCTGTCTCTAAGTCTTAATACAACTACTGTGAGAATGCCTCTGATTCAGATCTCCTCACCGCCATGGCTTGCCTTTCTCTGCCTGGGCTGTACACACACACACACACACACACACACACATCAGCACTTCTGCTTTTCTGTCTGTTTTAATATGCAGCTATTTTTTTAATAAATAAACTTGTGTATGTGTGGGTACATATATATGTGTGTGCGTTTGTGTGTGTGTGTATGTGTGGGTACATATGTGTGTGTGTGTGTGCGTGCCTATGCCTCTCAGGCCTTTCGGCTGTCTCAGTGATGTTCTGGCTGTCCTCTCCTCTGCCTCACCCCCAAAGTAACAGTCTGCACTTTAGTAATGGCTTTTCAAACTCAAAGTGACACACCAAAAAGAGCTGGGCAGTCTAATTAAATCTGACCTAATCTGGAAGAGAGTGCAATGACAAGGCTGCCTGCCATCCAGCTGTTTGTGTGTGTGTGTGTGTGTGTGTTTGAGTGTGCATTCATGCACATCTATCAGCTTTGTGATAATATCAGTCACTCTCCTCTGCCTTTCTCCCTGTGTTAAACTTTGCCTGTTGTTTACATGTTTGGATGTCAGCTAAATCCCATAAATGTAAATATAAATGTAAATGGATGAATTCCACAGTGGGCTGGAACATGGCTGCACTACTACCAGTGCCACAAACAAATTTCTGGGCACCACGGAGCCGCTCGCATGTGCCCCCCCCCCCCCCCTTCCCCGACTCCATGGGCTCCGCTCTGCACAGCCCTGCCTCTCTCGGAGCCCCAGAGAGGGTACTGCCCAGGGCGAAGCCCACCGCAAACACGGCCGACGAGAAGCTGGCGCCCACGGCCTTTTTGCTGCAGGAGCACGCATCGCCTGCTCTGGCCGTGGGAAAACAGGGGCGATCGTTCGAGGGCCTGGTAACACGATACCCCACGCTCAGGGCACAAGCTGTAAAATGGAAACGTAAGCCGTGTTCGCTACCACGCTGTCATTCAATGCCACTCCGCCAAAAAAAAGGGAAAGAAAAAGAACATTAGAGCAACACCCGGAATACAAGGGCCAGGAGCTTTATGTAAGAGGCACTCGGAGGCCCAGTGAACAGTCAAAACCTGTCCCACAGGATGATGAGCTGGATGAACTGCCTGGAAAAAAGAAAGACGCATTAATCTTGTCTCTCCGTGAAGTCAGTCTCGCATCGGTAGTTCAGGCGCTGTTCCCATCCTCACAGCGCCTGCCCTGATTGGCCAGACCCAGCTGCACTGCGGACCCGAACTGTGTGCGGCTCCATGTGTTTTCCTTGCTAATTCCTCTCCGAGTACATTCTCCCTTCGCCTTCCCTGCTTCCCTTTTCTATCATCGAGCACTTCCATAAAACCCCCTCTTTCATCCCTGGCTCCGGCATAATAGTGCACTTATTAAGTCCGAGACAATTGTCCTGTCTGCTTTCCATTTAGCCCGGTTCGCCCCATACAGAACACGGGCACATGCTGTCGAGTTTACCGTGCAACTCGATCGGGGCGTGAGGGGAAGAGAGCACGGTCGCTCGCATAAACATTTAGACAACTGTCTTCTTCAGCTAGAAAACAGCTGGACGTCACTTCATGGGAAGGTGTGGCCGTGGGTTAGCGGTCAGGGTCAGAGGTCATGTCTTGGAAGATCCCAGGTGCTTTCAGAGAATTGAGAGAAAGAATGTTGAATTAGACTGGGAGAAGTAGGGCTGGGAGAAGCAGGGCTGGGAGGAGCAGGGCTGGGGCAGTGAGTGGGCAGGAGGCGGAGGGAGTGATGTGAACACGTCCCCGGTGCTCACGTAAG
Source organism: Sternarchorhynchus goeldii (assembly GCA_028565775.1). NCBI lineage: Eukaryota > Metazoa > Chordata > Actinopteri > Gymnotiformes > Apteronotidae > Sternarchorhynchus > Sternarchorhynchus goeldii. The sequence goes on from JAOXYF010000013.1 coordinate 11,847,714, forward strand.
GAAAGCACTTCCCCAGAAATGCGTCCCCTCTGGGCGTCAATGTGAAACAGCTGAGTGCAGTCCATGCAGCGGCGTGTCGTGCAGCACCCGCTCTGCCCCCTCCCCCGCCGCTCCCCGTCGTCCCGGCCGAGACGTGAGGAGGAGACGCGGGGCAGGTGTGTCGCAGCTGGCCGCTCGACTCCGCACAGGCGGGGGGGTGATGTGCGTCCTGTTACTAGGCCTTAGCCCGTATCAGTGTGTGGTAACTACATGGTAACGTGGTGAAAACTTGCACAAATAAGCAGAAGCGCAAAATAGCACCAGCTGTTGCAAAGAAACGAGTGATTCTGAAGCAATAACGCCTAGGAGATATGAGATAATGTGTATGAGACTTCTAAGATTCGCTGCGCTCCGAGCGAGATAAGCTTATCTGAGCAGCATGCGAGTGTTGGTGTTCAGGCAGACACCTCTGAGCTCTGCGGGACAAAACCGTCAGGAGTCGAGCTTCCAGGTGACAAAACACCAGCAGCAATGCAGCAACACGCTTTTAATTTGGTTTATGCTTCCTGCATGCGCTCTCCATCCATATAATCATTAAGGCTGGTTTATGCTTCCTGCATGCGCTCTCCATCCATATAATCATTAAGGCTGGTTTCGCAAGCTTTGCGTTCTGATTCGGACGAGGGAGCTTCCTCAGACTGAGAGGACTATTTCCCTTGGATGCGTTTATGAAGTATGGTTAGCACAGTGTATTGTTCCACATATCTCATTTCACCTCTCAGGTTTTGCTTTGCCTCGCTTGGCCCACTCTTAGGACGAGGACCAGAGGGTTAACGACTCTCCGTAAACTGTCACACACTGCCTCTGTTTGGTGTTTAAAAAAAAATGAAAATTGAGCTTGAAGAAGGAGGAGGAGAAGTAAAGAAAGGCGAAGCTCTAAGAGATCAGGCGTTACATTCCTTGGTAGACTAGTCTCACGGTCTGTTAGTCTTCCACACACAGGACAACTGGAGTCCACTCAAGTCCCCCCCCCCAACCTCACTCCCACATACACACACGTACAAAACTCTCTCTTTCTTTCTTGTTTTCTCTCTTTCCTGCTCTCTCGCTCGCTCTCTATCGCTCTATCTCAATATCTCCATCTGTGTCTCTGGCTTTGAGCAGAAGCTATACAGACCGCCGAGCCAAAGGGCTCTGCTCACGTCTGCTCCACTGCCTCCAGCTTGCGTCGACGCACGCACCCATCACACACACACTCCTGACAGCTGCGCTGCATGAAAGCCCAAAGTAACCATGCAGCCACAAGGACAGTCAACACCTTCCCCTATGGTCTTGCCTAGCTGGCTAAGAAGTGACTGTTAGGCCTACAGAACATTACATCCAGGGCAGGAGTGGAAATAAATTCTGTATGCACTGTGTCGAGTTGTAGAAAAGAGAAAATGAGGTTGTGTGTGTGTGTGTGTGAGAGATAGAGAGAGAGAGAGAAAGATTGTCCACCAGTGTGACTTAATGAATGGTGAACAGGAATGTTAGATTTATATCCCCACCACTTCAAATATTCTGTCACATCTTCTCGTGTGTATTAATATGTCTGTGGTCACCACAATAGCTGTTATGATAGTGGAAATATTGTTCAGAGCCTTGAGTCGTTAGATTTGTAACCCGTTTACACTCTGGGTCTCTTCTGGATACAAACATGCGCAGAGTGTGCCCAGAGTGTGTGTGTGTGTGTGTGTGTGTGTGTGTGTGTGTGTGTAGGTCAGGAACTTTGGAATCTGTGCTACCCTTCTCGAAGCACACAAACTGGGAAAGAAGCAGGATGTGACTGGGCCTCAAACAAGCTGCGTTCTCCTGTGCAGTTTCCATGTGAACGCGTGTATGGTCAGCATCACACTTCTGCCAAGGTTTCAGCTGTGACTCCTTAAGCCACACCCTGAACAAACGGGTCAGTCAACTTTGGAAGCCCTGCTTCTCCCCTACCAACACAAGCCAGTGTTTATCACCACAGGGAGTTACTGATAAACACACAGCATTTTATATACAGCATAATGTTAACAGTCTGGGTCTGATGTTGGTGTCTAGGGTTGGGTGAGTGTGAGAGGTCAGGGGTCATACTGTGTAAGCTTATCCACAGAAGAGTAAAGGGAGGAATATTACAGAAATAGCAACTTTTAGCATGAAAGCAGTTTAATTACTCAGTTTGCCTTGTATGGCAGCTATGTGAATCACCATACAACCTGACTACAGTATTTTTCAGGAACACAGGGAAAGAAGACAGTTGAATTGATTACTCAGAAAGAAACATTGTTAATAATTACATAGCTAATAAAAAAAAAGACAACATGAACATATTTTCATATTTATGAAATAACCACAGGTTCAAAACAGCCTCTCCCTTCAGAAGGGGTGTGAGCGAGGGTGTCTGTGTGTGTGAGAGTGAGTGAGTGAGTGAGTGAGTGAGTGAGTGAGTGAGTGAGTGAGTGAGTGAGTGAGTGTGTGTGTGTGTGTGTGTGTGTGTGTGAGTGTGTGTGTGTGTGAGTGTGTGAGTGTGTGTGTTCACATGCGTGCATGCTAACCTATCTTTGAAGCTTGGTATCCCCATACTGAGATGGGTGGGTCAGGTCCTGAGGTAAAGCACCAGTTTCACTTTGCTTTGATTAAGAGTCATATGCTCAAAAGGTGACAAAAAAAGAAAAGAAATAAAACACCTTGATATGATGACATGCTACAAAATAAAAGTCTGAGGAAGGCCGAGTACTGCAGGTGCCTCCGACACCTGTAACAACGTGTTCAGTATAGTCAGCTAAGGCTGGGAAGGTTATTAGTCTTATCACAGTGCATTCATGGATTGAGTCTTCACATTCACCTACTGAGGTTGTAATTGTCTCTAGTGGTCAACAAAATCCTCTCTTTGATAAAAAAAATTGAATAAGAAAAGGCCAGCACGCTCTTGGCAGTATAAAAATAAGCTTCAGGGTGCCATATAAAATATATTTATATCTGACATACATTATTCATTAATGTAGTAAAAAAAAACCAGAACCCACGACTTTCTTGACAGAAAATGTTGCATGTGCGGTTTTTGGGTGTGTGGTGTGTTTTTTTGTTTTTTTGCTAGTCAAGTGCCGTTAGTAGTTAATGGCAGGCGGCTGTGTGTGTGGGGGGGTTGGGGCACTGTCGGGGTAATCCAGGCATCACAGGAACCTTTCAACAGCCATGAAATCTGGGATCAGGCCTGCAGACAGTGCAAGTGGTCGGGGAGAATCGGGGGAATTTCACAGCGCTTAGCCTGAGCGAAGCAGCTGTCATGCTACGAGTGTCGGAGAGGGCGCCCTGGGTCTGATCGTCGTGGCTGTAATGTTAACAGCGCCTCGCTGGCCGTTAACCTGGACGGAGCTGCAGCATTGAGTGGGACCCCTCCTCCGACACGCGCTCATATTAAAGAAGCTCGTACACTGTAAACACAGCTATCGCTCGTCCTGTATCTTCTCGCAGTGTATCACGCTGGATCTGGTTTCTCTTTGAGTTGGAGACCGTGTGCTTTCTCGCGGGCTCACTTTGTCCTTCTGGAGAAATGCTCGTCCTTACACGCCGTAAATATCAGCCAGCTCTAAAGGCAACACCCAGGCTTGCTCTGTCACACCAGATGGACAAAAAATGACTGTGTCATGATTAGAATATGTGCAACAGTATCCCAGTTCTGAGCTCACAAGGGTGTGTGCTGGCTACTTTTTGAACAGGTTTCAAGGCACTTGGTCTGATGTCAAGGAATATGTCAGGTGGGAAAATACAAAAAGGGGTGAAAAGCTCTGATTGTGAATCTAATTTAGCATATATA
>JAOXYF010000013.1:11872444-11887444 GCA_028565775.1 Sternarchorhynchus goeldii
CCCCCCCCACACACACACACACACACACACACAGACACACCCCACGTGCCCCCTCGGCCAACTGCCCAATCCCTCTACACTTATGTGCTGGCGTGTATGCGGTCAGCGTGTGGGAGCTCTTCAGCTTGATCCTCACTGACCCCCATCACTCACTGCCTTCCTCCGCTGCCACCTCGGACAACAGCATGGTGACGCACGCCTTTCCAGCGAGTCATGTTTGGATATTTTATGGCTGTGTTTACAAAGCTTTTCTGTTGGCGTTCCCAAGCTTGCACTAATTAAATACTTCCTTGGGCATTTTTAGTTTTTAAAATGTGATTGACTTCACTGGATGTGTCTTTGCAGTTTCCTCTAGAAAATCTTGTTCTTCCATTACAGAATTTTTAAAACCATTTAAAAACATATTTGTGGATATGATTTGTGTCCAGAGTAACAGATGCAAGCAAAGTTTATTTACATTATCCCTCCTGCATTTTTTCAGCTGGACAAACATTTCCATTTTGAATGAAACCCACCTGAGACGCATGTTTAGCATCATCTCCATCGTCCATCATCTCATCATCGTCATCATCATCATAGCTGTCCACGTCATCCTCTTCTTCATCATCCTCATCCTCTTCGTCCACAATCCATGTGGCTTGATAGTCTGAGGTGCCCTTTGGCACCCTTATCTTTCTTCTCTTCCTGGCTTCTACGCATTCAGAATGAAGAGAACACAGAACTGTCACTCCACTCCCTTCTGTTCAGCTCCAGCTGTACAATGAAGCATCACAGATATCCCACTTCCTGTCTGTATGGCCTGGTGCCAGCTACACATTCAAACGTGCTAACGCTGACGCTAACTGACCAACAGAAGCAACCAGTTACCCCTGCACACACACCCCACCCCCAGCAAGTTGCTACCAACACCAAAAGCCATGAGTTCCTGATGAATCAAACCAATGAATCAAACTGATGAATATGTAAGTCGCTCTGGATAAGAGTGTCTGTAGTGTTTGCAGCGTAAAGGCCCTGCCTTCAGCCTCTTGGAGCTCGGATTCGGTGGGCCACGTCTGCTCCCCCTCCATGGGGTCAAGCTCTGCCTCAGCCTGCAGGCTCTCCCTCTGAGACGGATCCGCCTTCATCAGCACGCGCACCTCCCCTACGGCTCCATCCTGCATGCCACACAGATTCACAGGGAACCAGCTCATCTGGATGGGCACTTCCACACCACTCAAGCACGGCCAAAGATTTGCATAGTACCATTATTGTTATAGTGTAACTGTTAGTATAATGTAATTACAGTGTCATTATTAGTATAGTATCAACATAGGAATTTCATTACCATTATAGTGTCATTATCAGTATATTACTGCAAAGAACTAAACCTGCACTAAGCTTTGGAGTTTTTTATCATTTGATATTTTATTGTTTCAAATGTTTAACCATCATGGATTTACACAACACAAATTCAGTGTAGGTGATATTGTATATTTCAAATTATTTTTCAAATTAACTAGTACAATTACTTTGCACAGTAACTACATGACAATCTTCATGAACAATTAAGCCCAACAGTTAACATCAAATTAATGTCTCTTAGTGTGTTTAATTGCACATCAAACATGATGGTACATCAAACATCAAATAATGAAACAGAATCTGATGCCACACCTGCCTGTAGTAGTAGTGATGCCACACCTGCCTGTAGTAGTGTCCAGTACTGCGATGCGCTTATCAAGTTAATTTTACATTGTGATTTCATTTAGAATTTTTATTCATTTATTTCATTTAGAATTTTTATTTATTTTTATTTCCTTATGTATATTTTACCATTATTTTAGCATGAGCACATTGTAAAGTGTTTGAGAGCACCTCCATCCTGTTCCACTCACCATCATCTCTACATCTGCTCCTCTGGTCTTTGCAGGGCGTGAGGCAGCAGTGACGATGGGCAGAGGGTCTGCTGGAGCGTCGATCTGACTGAGCTGAAAGTCCCCGTGGCCAGGAATATGCACCAGCCTGTTCACCAGCAGGGAGCGGCCTCGGACGTACCCAGACACACGCAACGTCCCCAGGCCGGTGCCATCGCCACCAGGGGTGTAGGAGGCGTTCTGGACCAGCATATGCGAGCGACGGGAGCGGAAGGCCAGGCGGCGCTGCCTCTGCGCCCCCAAGTGGCGGAGCAGCAGCGCTGCATCCTGTTCCGTGTCGAAAGGGAAGAGGCGCGCGTCCGGGAAACGGGTCTCGGACAAACGGGAGAGCGCCCGCCGGGACTCGGCCCTCTTCTTCACGGCCAGGTCAGCGATGCCCTGGCACACCAGCGCTGAGCGGCACAAAGACAAACGGGTGGAAACGAGCAGGGCAAGCGCAACTGCACTGATGTCAAAAACGTCAGGAATTAAGTGAACAAGGTCCGAGCCTCCCGTCGAAGAGACGCCGGTCTGTGACTCCCACTCCAGGTTTGTGGCTTACCGTAACTTGGCAAGCCCTGCGCAAAGAGGCAGGAAAGGCAGTAGTCTCCATAACTGTCCCAGCCTTCGGTGGTGTCCAGCACAAAAACCAAACTGTCCGCCACCTTGGACACGTCCAGGAGCGAGTGCAGGTCAGCTGAAGACAGAAGGGGAGATTTTCATTCACGTGCAGCCACTGGCGTCCCTCTATGAGCAGCAGCAGAGGGTCTGTTGACTTACTACATTAGTGTCTGGGTTGGGAATTCAACTCAAAAGGGGGGGGGGGGGGTAATTACAAGACAAATACACTCTGTACTCTTAATTCTGAGACAGTCTGATCTATTAAATTTGTGTTAAAATGTGTAGTTCTGCATGTTCGATAGGGAACCACTCTGCAGTATGAATAGGGATACGAGATGTAATTAGACTTGGCTTATGGTCTTGCACATATGTTTATGGGTTATCATGGCAACAATATCATAGCAACTCGATGTGATTATATGGTAGTAAGATGGATGAGCTGTGCAGTAAAGCATTACCTGTGTCTGGGCGATAGAAAGTAAATCTCTGTTTAAAGCGGGGAAGGACCAGGCCAAAACTGTCCTGGGCCCCTCTGACGCCTTGGTCTTCATGCAGCACACCTCCGGCCCCCTCTCCTCTTAGTATTTGCGTAACAACTCCGGCATCCACACGTGCATGCAGGGCAATGACTGCCACGAAATGAGGAGGGCCATCCCTACTGCCCAGCCGACGTTTCTCTGTCAGCACCTTGCAGAAAACAAACAGAGTGATTTTCCTCAGAAATTCTCTTCCACTCCCAGTTTAGAGTCTGTATACAACAACGGGAACTTCATATCTTTCGTTTATAGCCTTTGACAGACACTCTTATGCAGAGCAACTACTTACTAGTACCTTGGTCTGCCTGCTTTACTAGGTGACCTACAGGAGCCCCAGATCTTACCATGTCCTTCTTGTTGCGACGAAGTTGGCTGGCTTTGTGTCTACGGTCCATCTTTGATAACTCCCGTCTTTGTTTCTTAGTAAGAGCCACCACGGCAACTCTGCCTAATTAACGAGATCATTATTGAAAGTAAGGTTGGTCTAGACATAAAATACATATGCAAGTCCTGAATGTTGTAATCACTGATAATTATGCGAATACCACATGTCAATCTGTAGTGACAGGACATTCTGAGCTGTGATTTGATTTCCTGTGTTCTGTGACAAATCAAGTGGCAGCGATTCCAGCGATAAACCCACATCTGGATTTACGATTCGCTTGTTTTAATCATCGTGTAATGTCCAATAAATATTTAGCTAGCTAGCTAACTAGGTAACATCCTCAACTCATGTGTTATATAACTAGGATTTAGATGGCACGTTTACACTAACCTAACATACTTTAAGTCCATTACACACATATTTAACTTGCAATCTAGCTGTATCCAAATTGAGGACACTATCCACCAGCTAGGTTACTGCTGACCCGTAGAGGGTGTCTAAAGTAACCACTGCCTGTCGGTCAGAAAAAAAAGACTGGACTTTTAACACGTGTTTAGCCAGCCGTGAGGCAGTGCCCATCTGTGATGTCAAAAGAAACACAGTGAATCAACATAACGTCCAGGCTTACCCTTGTTTTCACGTCCAATCTCTCCTTTTGTTCGATGTTTTCCATGTTTGTGTTGCTTGTTGCTCTGTTTATAAATCCCAGGTCGATGAGTTTGTTGCTGTTCTCCACCGGCAGCCATTTTCCGTCATGCTACACATGTAAACTTTAAATTACGTCATATTCCTGCGCAGAGAATGCTTCGGTTCTAAAAGGGTGTGTCTGCCACCTACTGACCAGTTCCATTGTTATGGTTACATTAAAAAGTGTAAAGTGACCTTAAAGATTTTATTTTCCCCACTAACCTCTGTGGTTATTTAATATATTCTTTAGTGTTGAGACAATAATTTATCAAAGGACATCAAATATTTATATAGTATTTTAAATAAAAGAATAAGGAAGGAACAGAAGCCTTTACAAAACTACACCTTTTTCTGACCAAATCAGAAAAAAAGGGGCTTTATTTACCCCATTAAGGAATGGTAACAAAGATCATTTCTGGACTTTAGCCCAACACACCCTTCCAAGACATAATTGCTTGTTGTGTTTTAATTCATTCCCTCTTCGCTGGGTTCTTGCTCAGGAAATGCCCACAAGCAGAGATATGCCTCAGAGGAAGTCCTAAACAGGATACAGTTTGCCTTGCATACTTCATTTTCTTGAAAGACAAAAATCTTCAATTCCTGTTACAAACCCTACTATGTCTTGAGTGTTCGACTATTCATCACTAACTAAAAAATGAATGTGTTATGTTCTACTTTTGCATCACATATGGATACTGGCTCATCAATGCAGTCCATAAATGATTAATTATGTATTTATAACTTGCATCTACAATAGCAGAATTATTATTTTATCACATTTTTATGAAGTTATGCTACTTACATGTACACATAAACTGGTAACAACGAGAATGTCCAGGCCAGACATGATATCACAAAATACATATATTTTCTTGATTTATGTGTACGTATCATGATTTAAAACACACCATGATTTCATAATGAGATCCAACAAATTCAAAAACAAAAGCATGGGTCTTTAAATCCCATTCATAAAATTCCCTCCTTAAAACCCCCCTGTTCGCCTGGATACAGAAAGACGGCACACTGCATTGCTATTGGTTAAGAGACGTGCTCGGTTTAGGACCAATCCAAAGCAGTAGGTTTGTGGTCTCATTACCAATTGGTTGTTTGCAAGCCAGAGTACATCACCATAAAGCATTTGTCCTGAGTATGTGTATGTTTGTGTATATTTAACTCATAGACTGTATATATAAGTCTATGGTCGATATACAGTCTATGGTTTAACTCCATGGTGATCTGTAGCTATTATGTAATGCCATATTTTGGCAGTCACTTCAAAATGTCTATTAAAAATATGTGCTTTTTCCTTTATAAATGTAGCTTATTGCAAAAAAAATTGTTCTCAATGTTCTCTTCCCAAAACAAAAGACTACAAAGATTAGATTTGTTAGAATTCTAAAGATTTTCTCTGGGTGAGAGTTGCATAGTTTTTACATATATATAGTCATGTATATACCCTGACAACCAGAATATTGCTCTTGAGTGACCAACACCTCTTTAGACAAGCCATAGTCCCTGAGGGTAGTGGGAGTTTCCCCAAATCTTTTGGGCGGATCTTGGCTTCCAGGAACAAGGCACAAGGAGGAGGGGGAAGAAAACCACCACAACATGTTCACTGTAAAACGCCATCTGTACGCGCTAGCTATATGGTAAATGATGTAGGTTTAGCTTGGCGGCCTAACTCTAGGGTGTGGTCGTCGCCACTTTCAGGGTCTTTTCGGACTGTTCCTTCATTTCTGTTGCCCGTCCAACTTATCAGGGAGAGGACCTTTCGCACGCCATCTTTAGGGTTTGTCTGGGAGGGAGCCGCGCTGGGCCACCGTTAGCCCTGGGGTGGAGTTTCGGTATTGTGGTGTCGTTGATGCAATTCGTAGGTTTTACAACAACAAGCAACTTTGGAGCTTAATTGAGGGACGAAAAAAAAAAAAAACTTTGAACGCTCTAGCTATACGTTTTTCTAAAGGGAGAAGTGCAAATAGCTACTGTCATCGCTTTCTACTTGTGGACTGTCTCTAGAGGTGACAGCACTTGGCTCTCTTGAAACTTAACAGCGATTTAAAAGCTAGCTAGCTCCCCAAACTGGCTGTCGAAAGGGTAAGTACTTGTACTTTATACTTTACTAAACGAGCCAGCTAGCTATGTGTGTTTTTTTTTCTCAGAAAATACTGTACATTGGTGTTACCCTGCAGATTCAACAATAACGTTTTGTTGGCTGTAAATATATAGCTAGCCCAGCTACATAAGTGTAACTGCCGAGGCTACAGTTCACTGGTACTCGTGTCATTAAACACTTCCCTTAGCTAACTCGCTATTTTGAATATCTTGCCGAGCTATCTGGCTTTAGTTTACCCGAGCAAGTCGCTGTTTGACTCGTATCTGCCTTCAAGTTCTGGGTGATGTCTGTGAGGAAACTTCTCAGCTAGCTAGCTAGCATGTTGGCTATCTTTTTTTTTTTTTTGGTGGATATTCCGGTGTGCGTAACTGGTAGCTGCCGGGCTAAAGCTAGGTCAGATATCTAGTCCTTTATACGCTTCTGAATGTATAATGTGTGTTGGCTGAGTTGTCTTCAAGCACACATGTGTTATTATGTCAAGTTAAACATGCACATTGTAGTTGTTGTTGTTGTTATTATTGGTGTTTTTTTTTTATTTGTGTTTCGTTCCTTGTGTGAAGGTGAGACGTGTCATTGTTCTGGAGCCTAGCGATGCATTAACGTTAATACACTTGGACCTGGGTTGTTGTTATTCTGTGTCATATATTCTCACTTGCTCGTTTTCTTTACCGAAGAATGTGTAAGTCTTCTGAAGTGTGGTTTACACTAATGGTTAACTGTAAGTAGGGGCATTCAAAGTGATGGATGCTCAGCCATCTTAGAATGATTTCTATTCTACGGTTGTTTTAGCAAGGCTGACCGAAGGCAATCAGCTGTTCTGTCTTTCTGTGAAAACTCTTGTTGTCACACTTACTTTCCGATTACATAAAGACAGTTCTCACTATAGAATTGGTTCGTTTCCTTGTGGAGTTAAGTGAAATGAAACCTGCGGTGTAACCTTCCCTAAATAGGGGTGTTTTCAGAGGGACCTATATGTTTGATTAGGATTTGTTTATGTTAAAGTGCATCACTTGCAGTGGATTTTTGCAAATGTTATCACGTGGCATTGGGATGCAGAGAGAGATATTCCAGAGCTCACATTATTATGTGCAGATTATATAGATAGTTAAAATTATAGTGAAGTACCAAGGTTTCCAAAGAAGCAGGATGTTTCAGACAGAGGTTTTTTTATCAGCTTTATCAGTGCTTCTGAATGTCTAAGAGGAAGAACCAGTTTATATTAGGAAAAAGTGGATATTTAAATCATAACATTTATATCATGGGGTTCCAAGTTGTGGTTAACTCTAATGTCCAACATGTACTTTGCTTGTACAGATAATAAAGGACTTCTGTCTGAAACAGGGTGTTTCTGTGTACTTCACTGCAGTTCAAAATATCTCTACATCTTTTAGTGCAATACACTGCAGTATGTGTGTGTATTATTTATATACTGGTATTGCTGTAACACCACACTGGTTTTACTTGAGAGATTTAGATTAGATTCAACTTTATTGTCATTGTGCAGAGTACAAGTACAGGGCCAATGAAATGTAGATTTTTTTTGTTTGTTTGTTTTATAGTAACCTCTTAAGCATCTACTGTAGTGTCCTACTGGATTTATTCACGGGTTTGCATCACAGAAACACTCAACCAGAAGGTGCGTGAAAGGGACTGAATGGTTCCCCTGTTCAAGGAAGACACTGTGCTCTTTCACCCCAGAATTGTCTTATTCTATCGCACTAGTCCTTTCTTCCCAGCATCATTTGTATGAATCCTCAGGGTCTGTCCACACCCACGTAAGGGTTCATACGTGGGTTCTGATTAGCACTGAGGACTTTGAGGGTTTCCAGCACTTCACTTATGAAATGCTGTCTGCCATAGTATAACAGTATAATGTTGTGTAACGAAGGCAAACACTTAACAAGATAATGATATTTCTATTGTGTGTGTTATGCAGTGTGTGCAATTTTGCATATTTCCAGTGAATGTTCTTCTTTGCTGCCTTATCTGTAACTCTATTTTGTTACAGTATCAAATTTGCTCGATCGTTTTTTTTTAATCATATCTTGATTTCATCATGAAGGCTAACAATAGAATCACAATATTGTATTTTGTCCATGCATGCAAAGTATAACCAGGGGCTTTATTTTTGTTGTTGAAACTCAGACTCAGAACCAAATATCTTATAATTGAAAGCTTTGTCCCCAAACCTGCCGTTCCACTTGTTGGCTTACAGTTTTGGTGCTAAATATCAGCTGTGGGTTTTTTTTTTTTTTAGTGTCACCATCTCAATGTAAGTACAGTTATGTTGCACATGATATTCTATAATGGGGGTTGACTAAAAGAATGTTATTATGGAGTTTGTCTTGGCAGAAATGTTGTACTTTATTATTCTAGTAAAGTATGTTCAGTTGCATATGAGATCTATTGCTGTTATTGGCTTGTACAACCCAAGTAGTACCACTGCATGAGAGTGACAAAAATAATTAAGTGTTTTATGTGGAAATTTGTTTGGTTGTAGTGGTTTTATTTGGGCACATGGTATTAATACATTATTAATCAGGCTTTGATAAGGGCGTGCAAGATGAGTCATGATTCATTCTTCTTGGAGCCCTCTTAAAATCAAACGATGTCAAAATCAACCTCATGTAAAACAGACCCTGTTTCCGCCAAAGTTGACTGGTAAATCAGAGGTATGACATTGTTTGCAAATGTCATGGTCAGTATAGATGCAGCAGCCTGGGCCCTGTGGCTCCAGAGTCAGGGCGCTCCTGGTGGGGTGGGGTGGGGTGGGGAGGGAGTGTAGGTAGTGCTTTTTGCAGGCAGGATTGTGGCGGAGCACTGGAAACCAGTTGTACATAGCTGTGCCTCAATTGCTCATCAGTGGGTTTTTGATTAGTCAATCAGTTAAGCCTGGCCAGGTATTCCCTGTGCAGGAACAGTTGACGGAGTATTTTGCGGTTCTGAGAATGTGTCTGACCCCTAAGACGTTTTCTGATCTTCATCCAAGTCTTTATTAATTATTTATTAAATAATAATAACAATTTATTAATTGATATTTCATAAGCCTCAATTACACACCCATCACCTTACAGTGCCACTGAATGAACAGTCAAGGTCATTTGAAAAAGCATGTAAATTCTTGTATTTCCTAAATACTAGAAGCTTTATTGATGATACCATTCAGATGTTGTCTGCAGATTCTGGTCATCTCTCTGCAGCAGTTGGAATATATTCAGTTCCCCTGTATTTTGCGTTCTCCTGCGTAGTCTCCTTTACATCACACCACGTCATTTCAGTGGCGTGAGCTTAGACATTATGAAACGCAGAATAACAATCTGTTGGAGCCACTCTGCTGTTGATTTACTTCTGTCACAGACAGTTGTCCTCCCTGACGTTCTGCTGTGGAATTTCCTGACACAACTTGGAATTTATTGGTACCTCAGTGATTATGAGCTGGTGTTGCATTTGTGTTCAAGAGATGCAGCACGTTCACATAATTCTATTTCTTATTGGATGTATATTGATCTGATGAATCTGATCGTAACGATTCATCTGTATCTATTGAATAGCATCAAATGTCATAATAATATGTTCCATATTCTGACATAATTGATCCAAAATTGATGTAGTTGGCCAAAGTATAAAATAAAATTCTCAGTGGAAAAAATCTATTTGATTTTAAGTCTTTAAGTCCTTGTACAACCCCAAAAATGTACATTTTTTCATACTGAACATGGCAAATGTGTCAAACAAAACTGCCACGGTTGACTCAAAATTCGATTAGTTGTCAGAGTGAAGAGGAAGTGGCTGAATGGTTAGACAACGGCATGCATGGACAAGGAATTCCCACCCTCCTGGGTGTGTGTGTGTGCGTACATACTGAATGGCATGTCAGTGATGTTTCATTCCACTTCCTGCATCTAGAGTTTTGTGACTAGTGAATTTAACAGCTTAAGTAGAACATAATGAGGTCATGAAGTAAATCATCGACATAATTTGGAACACTGGTCTGTTGATTATGCCCTGTTAGTTGTCATGTGCTGCTACCAGTATCTCTTCGATACTGAGAAGTTCTTCAGAAGTTCTTCTCTTCTATGACTGGTCTGTTACCTGGTACTGTGGTGTTCTCTTCTCAGTCCGGTGTGTGGCTGTTGTGTAAGGGGTGTGTTTTATTTGCTGATCTCTACTGGAAGAGGCGTGTGTGTATTGTAAGAGAGCAGAGCTCAGTGCCAGGGTGTGAGGCAACTGGTGAGGTTCGGTAGGCAAGAGCCTGAGCCAGTCTTGTGACTGATACATCAGATCATCAGCCCTCTGCTCTGTGTGTGTGTGTGTGTGTGTGTGTGTGTGTGTGTGTGTGTGTGTGTGTGTGTGTGTGTGTGTGTGTGTGTGTGAGATCATCTGATCATCTGGGGGATATGGACTCGCATAGTCAACAAACAAAGCTCTATTTTAGAACAAGGTCACTCCCATACGCACCACGAGTTTGTGTCGAAGCGTCATTACGGAATGACGGACGAAGACAAGTGATGAGTTTTAGTGGAGTCAGTGAAACTCACAGGCGTGTGTCTTGGATTGAAACAAATTTTAAATAGGTTAATTTTGTAATTAGTTTTATACTGATGATGCCAAAATACTGTTAGCTGTTTTTTTTTGTTTGTTTTTTACCTATGTATTTGTTTAGTAGAATCCTGGGTGTCTTCAGTAGTTTACAAGCTTGGTAGAAGACCTGTACTGAACTGTAATGGTATAAACTCTAATTATAAAACCACTTGCTAAGCAGCCTGTTTGATCTTCCTGCTACAGGTACCCTCGTAAGGTATCTCATTATTTTGCTATGAGGTGTTGTTTGTTGCTTTCTTTTTGGCTACACCATAAAGCCAAGGACGCTGATGAACACCATGTTCTTAACTGTTCAAAGGTGGGCACTGTGACCAGACATTGTGCACTCTCCAGAGTCACACGCCTTATTACAACTATCAGAAAACCAGACACTTCTGAGTTTGGATGGTTCTGAGTTCTGAGCCAGGGCTGATGCGATGTCAGGCATGGTTTATCCAAAGCTGCGATCTTCCATTATAGACTAGATGGCTTTATCTCATGCATCCATAGCAAAAACACGGTGGAGATTGGCGCCGATAAGAGAACTTGCCGGCCCTTTGCCTGCTAGCTCTGTGGATGTTGTTGCCATGGAAACTGATATGTGAGTTCTTGTTGGGTTTCAAGAGAGGACTGTGGGTACGAAGACTCCTTTTCCTGGGTTCAGCTTGAAAGTACTGTCCATCCTGACACTCGGATGAAAGAAACCTGTTTTTTTGCACTTCTCAATAAAGAATAACTTTACAGTCACATTTTTCAGTATTTTTAAGAGCAGAGAAACTATGCTGCTTGCTTACTAAGTTGGAGATGGCTTGCATCCTGGCTTACATTCAAATGAACAAGCCAGCAAGATCTGTTTTCAGAGTGAACATTTGAGACTTTTTGACAAGTCTATCTCTTTTCATTTTCATCTATATCTTCTATCTCATTTTCAGCCTTGGAGCACATCATCATTTAATGGCAATAGAAGCATAGAAGGGAGAAAATGAGTTTCAGCACAAAGAAAGACCAAAGAAAGACCACAGCAAAAATGAGTGAGATGTGGCTCGTTATAAGACATGACACACTGCGTGCAACAACAGGCAATTTTGCAGTAGATCGGTTTTATTTGATCCCTCTTGAATGTTTGAAGACCCAGTAGTCATGGAGAGTCTGTGATCATATCATAGTCTTACACTATGCCTTGGATTTTTCCTTAGATGCTACAGGACCAATACTTCGTCAGTACGTTGTTAGCTTGAGAGATTCTGAATTCCAACATTACACCCTTATCCAACACCTGCTGTCAGACTAAAGAAACTCCCAAGTTTCAAGGTCACACTGTATGAATAAAAGGATATCCATCCATCCATCTATCCATTCTCCATCACTGATCTGGGTCAGGGTCGCCGGAGGGGGGTCAGCTTAAACAAAGAGGCCCTGGTCTCCCTCTCCCCAGCTGCCTTTTCCAGTTCTTCCGGGAGGATACGGAGGCGTTCCCAGGACAGTCTGCAGATATAATCTCTACGGTGTGTCCTGGGTCTTCACCAGGGTCTCCTCCCAGTTGGAAATGCCTGGAACACCTCCCCGGGGAGGCGTCCAGGAGGCATCCGGACCAGATGCCCAAACCACCTCAGCTACACATGGAGGAGCAGTGCCTCTACTCCGAGCCACTCCCAGAAGACTGAGCTCCTCACCCTATCATGACCTTTCAAAGAACATAAAGTTTCTGCACTAAAAGACACTGAAGATTAACATCAGAAGCTGAGATTCCACCTTTAACATCACTCATATCATTAAGATCATCTTATTCCGGGGTTCCAAAGTCAATGTTGGGTGGTAGTAAAATGGCCTGGATCAGTGCATTGTCAGCTCACAACCAGTGCTTGTAAGAAAGGGTAATGTCTCTACCGTGCTGCATGAGTTTGAGAATGAAATGTTAATTGCATTTATTTCAAGCAAGATTCATGCAGTAGCAGTGATTCATGCATTTCAGTACATGGTGGTGCTTCCAGTTGTGGCGGCTGCCGTTCAAGCCTCGCCGGGAAAGATTGTTAGTGTTGTGGCTGCCGCTCCTGGGTGTCTCCTCCACACTTCCACTGTGTCTGCCTGTCTCATACTCTCTCTCTCTCTCTCTCTCTCTCTCTCTCTCTCTCTCTTTCTCTCTCTCTCTCTCACACACACACACACACACACAAACACACCTCTGAAGTTCTATTCAGACTCAAGTAAAAAAAAATATCAATTGGAGGCTATGCTTTCAATAGACATTTTGCAGGTGAAAAGAAGGCATGTGTGTCTGTGAACGCATTTCTCCTGCCCACGGAAGTTTCCAGTGTTGACTTCTGTTAACTGGAATCAGGTTTACATTCGTCTCTGTGAATTAAAACTTATATAAATAAACGGTGGTGATTTTAATCTTAAAAATGCTAAATTGGGTTTATTATTATGTGAACGGATTATGGGAAGAATTCTACTATTGAGACGTATTAGTAAGAGACTAAGCTATTGGACAGCTGGTCACTGTCTGAGACATGGATGGAGTTGGAAGGTGTGTGGTATGTTGTGGGATGGCTGTGGACTGTGCTTTCATCTCCAGTCTGTTTACTTCTGTGTGTGTGTGTGTGTGTGTGTGTGTATGAGGGGTTTTTGCCTCCAGTCTCTATAGGCCTGTCCTCTCAGGCACGCAAGTGTGTGGCGAGAGTGTGTTTGGAGACATCCGCCCCTCCTGCTTGAGAAGCGCAAGCGTGTCTCCACACAGGCCCTCGGCTCACGTCGGGACGCTCTAATTTAGTTTTTTATGGCTGGGAAGTTTGTTTGTTTATCAGTGCCGATCGCAGCCTGGGGGTCCATTGGTGTGCTGTGTTTCCTGCTGTTGCTACGGGAAATGCCGCTTTAGATCAGGCAGTCCAAGGACAATACACATCACTCTCCCAGACCCTGTCCTTTGGCTCAATAGTCCCAGACCCCCCATTGATTGCCCTACGGCCCCTCCACCACAACCGTCCAATGACCTCCAACACCCAACGACCCCCAGTGTAACTGTGCCCAGTGTAACCGTGCCCAGTGTAACCATGCCCAGTGTAACCGTGCCCAGTGTAACTGTGCCCAGTGTAACCGTGCCCAGTGTAACCGTGCCCAGTGTAACCGTGCCCAGTATAACCGTGCCCAGTGTAACCGTGCCCAGTGTAACCATGCCCAGTGTAACCGTGCCCAGTGTAACCGTGCCCAGTATAACCGTGCCCAGTGTAGCCGTGCCCAGTGTAACCGTGCCCAGTGTAACCGTGCCCAGTGTAACCGTGCTCGAATGTGATAACCAGTTGCTTATAAAAGCTCAGCTTCTCTGCTATCTCACTGCTTCATTACACTCCAGCTCTACTAACTCCCTAAAGCTGCCTTTCCAACACATATTTCTAGTAGTTACATTTTATTCATGTCAATATGAATTAAAGAAGAAATTTCTATCAGAATAGTAGGAATATTCAGGGGTGTAAACAGTATTCTGGACAAAACATTTCTGCAGGCCGTAATGATAAAATTTTTAAAATTATATATTTTATATTACTTATGTGTGTTATGTGTTGTATTTTATGTTATATCACCTTATCTGTTTATATTTTTAGTTCATGGCTCCTTGGTATTTTCTGTTATTGTTATGTTCTGCTGTATTTGTTATTTTTATTGTGTTATTATGTTCTGTTGTGTCTTGTATTGTATCTTTTTTAGGTTTTGTTTTATTTCATAACATCCCGGTAGAAGTGGTCGTGCGATAAAACTGTCTTCAGTCATAATGGTGCAAACTGGACTGAACTACATATGGACCGTATTGGGCGGGAAAATAGACAAGCTTGTGACTCCTCCCAGCTGCTACTGACTTTCAGCCAATCAGCAGCCAGCAAATACTAAAACAGCCCCTTGGGTGACTTATCACTGGCTGTGAAATGAAGGCTCCCATTCTTGTAGTCCAGTAATGCACCCTCCAGTCTCCACCCTGCTGTGGCAGCATGGAAAGCAGTATTGGGACATCCGTTTATGGGAGGTAGAATCCGGATCGGTGGATAAATGGACCTTCTAAAAGATCCTGGGAGGAAACACATAGTGACATTGCAAGAGCCTCAGTGTCTTAATGGAAACCCTCATAAATGAAACATAGCAGATGTAGCTTTTGGTTTTCCCTTGTTCACACATTGAAAGTCACGCATATGG
>JAOXYF010000013.1:11888673-12018651 GCA_028565775.1 Sternarchorhynchus goeldii
GCAGCTGCTTTCTACCCCTGACCGCTAAAGCAGTTAGATACACACACACACACACACACACACACACTCATGCATGCACACACAATCACTCACACACACATACAATCAACTCGCACACACACATACACACACACACACAAACACTCAAAATCACACATACTGACATTCTCACACACACACATTTGCTAATATACAAATAAATACATATTTACATATCTCACACACATTCACATACACACGCCCACAATCACTGAAACACACAAACATGCACTCATACACACACACGCACACACACACACACACACACACACACACACACACACACACACACACACACCTCACAGCACAGACACAGAATCTAAGAAACTGAATCCAATTTTGACCAGGACACAAACATGAGCAAATGTTTTAGTGCAGAGTTTTTGATTTTGTAAATTAGTCAGACTGCACAGTATTTTTCGCATCCTTGTTTCCTACTATGTCACAGTCCTGAAGGTTGAACTGCTGAACCTCGTTTGCCCTAATGCAGTGGCCACTGTGACAAATCTCCTTCTGTCTCTCTTCTCCTGTACACTGGGGCCAGTTATTTTTCCGACTGACGTCAGAGCCTCGGCCTCCCCAGTGTGCTCCCGCTCGCCTAAATCCCATACCCAGCCACAGTGCGCCCTTCCCTGGCCAGGTGGGTCCGCAACGGGAGCCTCCCCGCTCCAGAGCTGGAAGAGGCCTGCTGCTCCACCTGGCCCTGCCGGCGCCCTCCACCCCCACACCCCCTTAAGCCCCCTGCCCCCCAAGGGATCCAGACGCAGCCGCTATCGCCCACTGGAACACTTCCATGAATGGGAATTTGGGAATTTTCTTTTCTTTCTTGTTTTGGCAGAGGGCAGAGGAACGGGTGCTGGCCCAACGGGTGCTGGCCCAATGGGGCATGACTGAGTGTGGCCAAGAGCTTTGGAAAGAGTCAGGACTGAAGGCTTCGGGTTTTAAAGCAGGGTCCACGTGTGTCTTAAAGGAGGGTCCACGTGTGTCTTAAAGCAGGGTTCACGTGTTGAAAAGCAGGGAGTTCACGTGTGTCTTAAAGCAGAGTTCACGTGCGTTTTAAAGCAGGGGTTTACATGTGTTTTAAAGCTACGGTTCAAGTGTGTTGTGAAGCAGGGTTCACACGTGTCTTAAAGCAGGGTTCACGTAGGTTTTAAAGCAGAAGTTCACAAGAGTTCTAAAGCAGGGTTCACATGTTTTAAAGCAGGTGTTTACATGTGTTTCAAAGCAAGGTTCACGTGTCTTAAAGCAGGTGTTTACGTGCGGTTTAAGCAGGTCTTTATATGTGTTTTAAACAGGGTTTCACATGCACAATGTCTCAAAGAAAAAAAAACATGACAGATAACCTGTTTTGGTTACCTCCGTCCACCACTGAACTAAAGTCCGATGAAGGCCATGCTGTATGTGGAGGTCTGATAATGTCTGATAATGTCTTATAATGTCCTGGTGGGACATGTGTTTGAGGCACAGAAACTCATCTTACAACCACCCACACACACACACACACACACACACACACACACACACACACACACACACACAACACACATGGGGGCTGATCACAAAGATAGCAACAGTTCCAGTGGAGTCGCTGTGAAAGTGGCACTGCGGTGAGTCCAAATTGAAAGGGTGGGACTGGAGCCACAGAGCATGAAAGAGGATAAAGAAAGTGAGGGAGAGAAAAAGAGAGAGAGAGAGAGAAAGAGAGGGAGAGAGAGAGAGGGCGGGTGACACCCCTGAAAGAACCCCATCCAGCTCACTTAAGAAAGATGAGAGAGAGAGAGAGAGAGAGAAAAAGAGAGAGAGGGAGGGAGAGGGAGAGAAAGAACAGAGAGCAACAAATTATGAACACTCGGACGACCACTTTAAAGTTGAAAAAAGGAGGGAGCAAAGGAGGAGTGGGGGGAGGGAGAGGTGAAGAGATAGAGGGAGAAGAAGGAGAGGAGGAGTGGGGGGAGGGAGAGGTGAAGAGATAGAGGGAGAAGAAGGAGAGGAGGCAGGAAAGGCCTGACGTTTCACCCTTTTAATTAGCCACCCAGGATAAACCGATTGGACCTGTGTCCGCGTGTGTGGGTGAGTGGGTGTGTGTGTGTGTGTGTGTGTTTGTGTGCCTATATACATGTGTGTATGTTAGTGGGTGAGTGTTTGTATGTGCATGTGTGTATGTTAGCAGGTGAGTGTATGTTTGTGTTTGTGTGTGATTCTGTGTGTGTGTTTGTGTATGTGGTTGTGTGCATGTGTGTGTGTGAGAGAGAGAGAGAGAGTGTGTGTGTGTGTGTGTGTGTGTTTGTGTGTATGTGTGTGATTGTGTGTGTGTATGTGTGTGTGTGTGTGTGTGTATATTGGTGTAGTTTTCTTTTTTCATTTACCCAACCCTTAAACCTCATTCTTGCAGAACATGAGTCATAATAGGCTCCTGAGTCATAATCTGTGTACTTCCTTAATATAGACCTGAACAGCGCATCACATTATGTCACATTATAACATTGTGTTACAACATCATTATCATAGCATTCTCATATTACCATGAACCACTTACATCAGCACAGCTTCATCTGCATTAGCCTTTGGTTACTGGTGAGCTGATCCTTTGGTTACTGGTGAGCTGATCCTTTGGTTACTGGTGAGCTGATCCTTTGGTTACTGGTGAGCTGATCCTTTGGTTACTGGTGAGCTGATCCTTTGTTTGCAATTTGCTCTGAATTGCCTTTTCTTAACAAACAATAAGAGTACATCGATGAGTGTTTTATCCAGTGCTCTGACAGGCTCCATAAAGCTTGAAGATACGATCAGAGCTGAGTGGGACACATACAGATCAACCCAGGATTTAACCCAGTATTCAAGAATTTCTCTTTGCCATAAAATGGATATTCCCTCTCTTTCTCTCTCTCTCTCTCTTGATTAGAGAAGAATTGGCATTTTATTTAAAATCATTGCTCATTTTTAATCATTTTGAAGTACAAACTAAGATCTATGGGCTTCTAGAAGACAGACTTCCCAGGAGTTCTGGCATGAAGAGGAGTTTCAAAGTTACACCAAAATGCCGGTAAAAGTTACAGCTGTAGAGTGTGTGTGAGGACCGTAAACAGCCGTAGATGTGTGAGAGCGTCCCTTTGGGCTGTGCCCTGCTCAAACCTGAGGGTTTGTTTATGCCTGGCCAAGCATAATCCTTCAGCTCTCTCCTGTTGCCCCGACCTGCCAATCACAGGCCTGACAGAACTACCCAAAGGCTTCTGGGAGATCAGTTTTCACGCTTGCATAGGCATGCAGAACAGACCAAAAACACAACATTTTCAGTCTAAACACAGACGTACACACTCTCTCTCTCTCTCTCTCTCTCTCTCTCTCTTTCTCTCTCTCTCTCTCACACACACACACACACACACACACACACACACACACACACGCTCAGGGACTCGGCAGGGGAACGCACTGTTCTGCACAAATGATCAGCTCAGCAGCAGTGGCCAACGCTGTCTTTATATTCTGAAAGGAGAACCTCAGGCTCTGTCAACTTGCTTTATTGCATTTTATGGATATGGAAATGTAAATAGTGATTTATGCATTATATCACGTCTCAAATGTCAGAAATGATATTTGTCTGTGCAGTTTTATTATTATTATTTTATTTACACTTTGTTGGTTGTTTTTTTGTTTTTTTTCTTCTTAGCTTTACAGTTTTGGCTTTAAAGAATTTGAAGTGGCAATAGCACTGACAGTCTTATAGGTCAGACGTCTAGTTATTTCAGCTCAAGCAAAGCACGCAGAATAAAATATATGCAAACATACATTACTCTCAGAAAGCATGTTCAGAGTCCTACGTAGCCACAGTTGGCCACATTCTCACCAGAGCGGGAGATGACAGCAGCCCCTTTCCTCAAGTCCCTGTTTGATGTACCAGGCATGGATGCATCTGGGCATATGGTGGGGTTTGGTTGCATGGACCGTGCCGTGCACTGTTGTGGCACTCTACACTGCTTGTGTGGCCTGAACAGATTATGATGAGCATTCACATAAGAGAAAGGCTTTGTCAGGCTTCCACATTGGTGGTGCTGTTGTCCAAATGGCTCCAAGATCGACAGCGAATGCCTACATACATGCATATGCACACCAATAATATAAGCTTTGGATTTCATTAAGGACACATGCTCTTGTCTCTGTGGAAAGACCAGCAGTGGAATCTATTGGATTACATATTTTAGGAGAGACCGGAAGATGTCAATCAATGAATAAATATAATACATTTACAAAAAAAAAATCTTTATTTCTCTCTCCGTTTGTATAGGTTTGAATCCGTATGAGGCGGTTGTCCTGCAGATGAGCTGTCACTGGGGGCTGTTGTGTCGCAGACCCAGATAGTCCCTGGTGGCTGCGGCCCAGGCCCCACCCACACCCCGCTCCCAGTATGCCCAACGCTGCTCGCGTGGGGAGCCTGAAGGACCCCGAGATCGCCGAGCTCTTCTTCAAGGAGGACCCAGAAAAGCTCTTCACCGACCTCAGAGAGATCGGTCATGGCAGCTTTGGCGCAGTCTACTTTGTGAGCACGAAACCTGACACACAGATTTGCAGTTGAACTTCGCAAAGTGCGGCGTGTTGTTTAGGAACACAGTCGTTAAAAATGGAGAGTCGTGTAAGTGTCGCTGCTCTGTGTGTTTTATCCACAGGCACGAGATGTGCGCACCTCCGAGGTGGTGGCTATCAAGAAAATGTCTTACAGTGGAAAACAAACCAACGAGGTGTGTGTGTGTGCGCGTGTGTGCGTGTGCGTGTGCGTGCGCGTGTGTGCGTGTGCGTGTGCGTGCGCGTGTGTGCGTGTGTGCGTGTGTGCGTGTGTGCGCGTGTGTGTGTGTGTGTGTGTGTGTGTGTGTGTACATTAGCTCTACATTCACATAATGGTTTTGATGTTTTTCTTGTAGAAATGGCAAGACATTATTAAGGAGGTGAAATTTCTTCAGAGAATAAAACACCCAAACAGCATTGAATATAAAGGATGCTATCTAAGAGAGCACACGGCCTGGGTCGGTACGATTTGGGAAAAACTGTTTGTATTCTTCTACATTTTTCGATCTGCACTGTTCTTGTCATGTTGCCTTTAACAATATACTAATCTTAATACAGTGCCGTAGCAAATCCGGGCATTTTGTGCGCAGTCATCTTTCTCTGTGGTATGTAGATTTGGGATGCTTGCCAGATCATTTTGCATGTGTATGTCTCCTCTGTCTAGCTGGTAATGGAGTATTGTCTGGGCTCTGCTTCAGATGTCTTGGAAGGTAAGCTTTGATGTTTATAGCTATTAAATGTGCTGCTGACTGCAGAGATATATGGCCTGCTTGCATAGGTCCTGGTGAACAATAAAGGCAATAAACCGCTGAATGTACTTGCTTGCTTGATATGGTTGGTTGGTTTGGATTATGGCTTTAATCTTCTCAGAAAACTGTAAAAGTTAAATTTTTTTTTATTTCCTGTTCTGCAGTGCACAAAAAGCCCTTACAAGAAATCGAAATAGCAGCAATTACCCACGGTGCTTTGCAGGGGCTTGCGTACCTTCACTCCCACAACATGATTCACAGGTAACGGCTGAGTGCTGTTAGTGTGTCATTTTGTGGATTGTGAACACTGTGTGTGTCTGAGAGTGGGTCTCTTTGGATTTGGGAGGCCGGATGTCTGCCGCCGACTCTAGTGGAATTGCAGTACCAATTTTTACCAATCACTTAATGTTGTAGTTGCTTTGTGTATTGAATGTTTCACTGGTTTTCTGGACATGTAATGAGTCTTGGGCTACGTAGAACTGACTCAACTACATAACCATATGCTTAACTAATGTCCGGGAACCGTTGGAACAAAGTTTATCTGCATGTCCATTAGTTAAATATCCATCAACGGTGATGCTTTATGTTGGGCGATATGCAGTGCTGCATGAGCAGATGCTCTATTGTCTTGGGCCCTTTAACAGAGACATCAAGGCTGGGAACGTCCTACTGACCGAACCTGGACTGGTGAAGCTGGCTGACTTTGGATCTGCTTCCATCGTTTCTCCTGCCAACTCTTTTGTGGGAACGCCATACTGGTGAGTGCCGTTAGCCCAGCTACTCGCTGTTCCCATTAATATACAGTGATTGGAATCCAGTAGCATTTTATATTACAGTCAAGCACGAGTGGTACAGCTGGTCCAGGGCCTTTATCAGTTATTTACAACTCCTGTTCTGATATATAGCCATTTATATCAAGAGCTTTGTGATTATTCTTCCGAATTTGCTGTGATTGAGAACAAGTAGGACAAATTAGTCTTGGATATTCGTGGCAGCTTTCTTAGAAGGCCTTTTGTGCAAGGAAGTATTCACTGTCAGATTACTGTGATTTCAGTCAGTGTCAAATGTTGTTCTTCCTGTTTGCTTGTTTCAGGATGGCCCCAGAGGTGATCTTAGCTATGGATGAGGGTCAGTACGATGGCAAAGTTGACATCTGGTCCTTGGGCATCACATGTATTGAATTAGGTGAGTTTGCACCTGCCCGGTGTTGTGCTATGATTTTTAAACGTTTTCCTTTCTTTGTTCAGTTGCATGTGAATCCTCCTACTTTGGTGTTCACTCCACCATTTAATGTACCACTATTTTCACAGCGGAGAGAAAACCTCCTCTCTTTAACATGAATGCCATGAGTGCCTTATACCATATCGCCCAGAACGAGAGCCCAACCCTGCAGTCGAGCGAATGGTGCGTGCTCTGCATATCGATTCTCCTCTGGTTCCACCTGAGTATCTGAGCATACCTTGCACATGCATTATTTAGTTGTGTTTTCAGCTCTGTGTTAAGTTGACAAGTGAGTTGTATAAATATTTGTTTCTCCTCTCCCCTCAGGACGGATTACTTCAGAAACTTTGTGGACTCCTGTCTTCAGAAACTTCCCCAGGACAGGCCCAGCTCTGAGGAACTGCTGCAGGTGAGTGAAGACATGCTTTTCATTATTCTGATTCATGTCTTCATGGTTGAGAGCAAGTGCTCAGTTGACATTTTTATTTTAGTAAAGCCACATTCATTCTCTAGTGTATAAATATGTAATTACTAAAAAAATGTAATGAACATGTAATTACTAAAAGAAAAATGTAATGAACATGTAATTACTAAAAGAAAAGATGACCATTGCTCTTTAGTACTATTTTGTCTGTAAACAAACAGGTTAAAGTAATCACTTGTTATACAGAACCTAATCTCTTAACCATTTAATCCCATTAACCCGTGTCTGCCCCTCCAGCACACCTTTCTGCTGCGTGAGCGGGCGGAGTCTGTGCTCATGGACCTGATCCAGCGCACCAAAGACGTTGTGAGGGAGCTAGACAACCTGCAGTGCCGCAAGATGAAGAAGATCTTCTTCCAGGAGGCCCACAACGGGCCCACAACAGAGGTGGCGGATGAGGAGGAGGTTAGCCCTCGTAATCAGTCTCTCTGTCTGATCTCCTCTCTGTCTGATCTCCATGCCTCACCTATACTAGGCTCGCTCCAAGCTTGAGGTTTTCTGGCTCTTGCTACTTGGCGTTTTCTTGAACCACTTGCACAGCCCTCTTCCCAGGAGCCCAGGCTGATGGCAGTAAACACGTTGATGCATTTCCACAGGAGGCAGAGCCCTGCGCCGGCCGGACGGGCACGGTGAACAGCGTGGGCAGCAACCAGTCCATCCCCAGCATGTCCATCAGCGCCAGCTCCCAGAGCAGCTCGGTCAACAGCCTGCCCGATGCCACCGAGGACAACAAGAGTGAACTGGAACTGTTGGAGGGAGACCACACCGTCATGTCCAACAGCTCAGTCATACACCTCAAACCGGTCGGTGCTCCAGCGTTCACGATACGGGGGCCATTACACAGCGATAGGGGTCGCGTTTGCTGGGAAATCTGCCATGATTAAACATGATATTATTTTGTGGGTGTCTTGTTGCAGGAGGAAGAGAGTTATCAGGAGGACCCAGAGCCTCCGAGCCAACAGACTGAAGATCAGTCACCCCCAGCACAGACCCCACGCCGGCACTACCGTAACAGAGAGCACTTTGCCACCATCCGTACGGCCTCGCTGGTGAGAAGGCTTTCTCTTGCTAGCCCTCTTTGTTCCTCACTTCTGCGTTTGACTTTGAAGTCAGAAGTCACCTGCTCTTGAAGCTAAAATGCGGTCGATGGAGAAAAGCCATGTTCCTGGAGCACCTGGTGAGGTGTGTGTGTGTGCATTTCCAGGTGACTCGGCAGATCCAGGAGCATGAGCAGGACTGGGAGCTGCGTGAGCAGATGTCCGGGTACAAGAGGATGCGGCGGCAGCACCAGAAGCAGCTGCTGGCCCTGGAGAACAAGCTGAAGGCCGAGATGGACGAGCACAGGCTACGTCTGGACAAGGAGCTGGAGAGCCAAAGGAGCAGCTTTACCACCGACATGGACAAGCTGGTGAAAAAACACCAGGCAACCATGGAGAAGGACGTACGTTTACACACAAAAAAATAACTTGTTTTGTTTTGTTTACTTTTGTTAAATCGCTTGAAAACAAAGCTGATGGTCTGTTCACTGAACTTTATTTATTTATGTTGGCTAAATATTCTGTTGTTCTTTCAATAGTAAATTTCCTGATGTGAAGTTGTTGGTCCCCCCCCTCCCTTTAGGCCAAGACATTTGCCAATGATGAGAAGAAGTTCCAGCAGCACATTCAGAGCCAGCAGAAGAAGGAACACAACAGCTTCCTGGAGTCGCAGAAACGAGAATACAAACTACGCAAGGAGCAGCTCAAAGAGGTTAGGAAACCACCGCACAGTATTCCGACCAGACGACAGGTCTTTAAAGCAAAAGTGGTTGTTGTGCAGCACTGCACAACAGAGACGCATCAGTTCTCTAGGGTTTCACACATTGCCACCTTTCTGCTGCCTTCCTCGGCCAATCTGCAGGAGCTAAATGAGAATCAGTCTACGCCAAAGAAGGAGAAGCAGGAGTGGCTGTCCAAGCAGAAGGAGAACTTCCAGCACTTCCAGGCCGAGGAGGAGGCCAACCTTCTGCGCCGGCAACGCCAGTACCTGGATCTAGAGTGCCGTAGATTTAAGCGTCGCATCCTCATTGCCCGTCACAACGTGGAGCAGGACCTGGTCAGAGAGGTGAGGCCTGGGCCCAGCCCTGGGCACTGGGAAAGGCTGAGTGGCGTTGCGAGCCGACCCCTGGAGGGCCTCGCACCCTTCTATGCTATAACGCCTGCCTCTCACCTGCGTGCCTTTCAGGAGCTGAACAAGCGTCAGACGCAGAAGGACCTGGAGCACGCCATGCTTCTGCGCCACCACGAGTCCATGCAAGAGCTGGAGTTCCGGCACCTGGGCACCATCCAGAAGACGCGGGCAGAGCTGATCCGCCTACAGCACCAGACCGAGCTCACCAACCAGATGGAATACAACAAGCGCAGGGAGAGGGAGCTCAGACGCAAGCACGTCATGGAGGTCCGCCAACAGCCCAAGAGCCTGAAGGTAATCCCGCAGGATCCTGACTGTAGTACAGCTGATACTTCTGAAGGTGCTTGTGGATCCCGATTGTAGTACAGCCGAGACTTCTGAAGGTGTTTGTAGCTTAGGTGTAGACATCACGTGCGTATGGGACAGCCGTTTCTCTCTGTGGCTGCAGTTAGTGCTCAGAACCCCCTTGTTTACTTGCAGGCTTTTATCAGTGGTTCCCCTGTAGAGTGACTGTGACTTGGCTAATGCAGATCTGCCCCCACTCCACCAGTCCAAAGAGCTCCAGATCAAGAAGCAGTTCCAGGACACGTGTAAGATCCAAACGAGGCAGTACAAGGCCCTGCGCAACCACCTGCTGGAGAACACGCCCAAGTCAGAACACAAGACTGTGCTGAAGAGACTAAAAGAGGAGCAAACGCGTAAGCTGGCCATCCTGGCTGAGCAGTACGACCACTCCATCAACGACATGCTGTCCACACAGGCTGTGAGTGACGCATGCACACGCCACACAACTAAGGACATGGTTTGATGTAATCAAATGTTATCAGTTAACATTCCTTCTCTGTGTCTCTCTGTTCCCTCTCTCTCTCTCTCTCTCTCTCTCTCTCTCTCTCTCTCTCTAACGCTATCTCTCTCTTTCTCTCTACCCTCCTCCCCTCCACCAAAGTTGCGGTTGGATGAGGCACAGGAGGGCGAGTGTAAGGTCTTGCGAATGCAGTTACAACAGGAGCTGGAGCTGCTGAATGCCTATCAGAGTAAGATTAAGATGCAGACAGAAGGGCAGCAAGATCGAGAAAGGAGGGAGCTGGAGCAAAGAGTGTCCTTGCGCAGGGCCCTGCTGGAGCAGAAGGTGTGTGAGACACACACACACACACACACACAGTTGCATCTAACAGTAGTTTCAAAAAAACTAAAAATTCACTCTTAGCTTTGCAATTTAGTGGATCTATATAGGTGAGGAATGCTCATCTGCTGTATCACACAATTTCTGTACATGTCTGGTACTCTGTTGTACGGAGGATTTGATTTTAGTGCATCATTGTAACTTGCTTGGCATCTGACTTCTCCCAGGTCTGCATAGTCTGTAGGTCTCTGCTTTTCCTTGAGAGAGTTGCATAGTGCTGTGCTCTTTGGTCCACAGATCGAGGAAGAGATGCTGTCCTTGCAGAACAAGCGCTCCGAGCGTATCCGCAGCTTGTTGGAGAGGCAAGCGCGTGAGATTGAGAGCTTCGACTCGGAGAGCATGCGCATGGGTTTCAGCAACATGGTGCTGGCCAACATTTCACCCGAGGCCCTGAGCCACAGCTACCCCGGGGCACCGGCCAGCTGGGCCCCCCAGCCCGCCCCATACCCCTCGGCCCCTCCCGCTGGCGCGCACTGGAGCAGCAGCTCTGGCTCCGGCCACCACTACCACTCGGGTCTGGGAGGAGCACCAAGCCAGCAGGCCTGGGCCCCAGCGGTCCCGGGTGTGGGGCCCCCCCAGTGGACCCATTCGTCCACTGGGGGTGGTGTAGGTGTGGGGATGCGGAACAGCCCACAGTCCCTCAGGAGGACCACCTCAGGGGGGCACAGTGAGCAGAGCATGAGCAGGAGCACCAGCCTCAACTCTCAGATATCCAACGGCTCCCACCTGTCCTATACATAGATGCCACACTACCAGTGCCAGCTCCATACACACACACACACACACACACACCACACACATGCAGGTTAGGGGACTGCACCTAGCCAGATAGGCACAGAGAATCAGACAGACTGCACCCTTCTAACCTGCAGCCCACCCTGTTGTATCCCTGCATCCCTCTACCACATACAGATTTGTTATGTGAGGTAGAGATTCATGACTCAGGTCAATAGCTATTCTACCTCTGCATGTCTGTGGGTCCAGCCCCCATGCAGAGCTGGAGTACTCGTGTCTATAACACTGCTCTCCCTTACAGCTCAGTTGATGTAACTAGTTGTCTGTATAGTTCCCGTTAATGATTTAAAAAAGAAAAAAGCTGGTACAGTATGTATGTTGTACACATCAAATTTTTGTTCCTTTAAGGACTTCTGTCAGCTTGAATTTCAGTCCACCCACTTCATTTTAAGAGTAACGCAGATCGAACAGATCATCTTTCATCAGTAACACACAGAAGCCTAAGTGGACTGTATTAGAAGTGTTACCATATTCTAGCTAAACTCAGTTAGACTTTAGACAGGCTAACGTTCCCATACTGCCACAATGCCAGTCTGCTGTTATGCCCCTGAAATGAGAAAACAGAATGTTAAGTTCCTCAACAGGAACACCGACATGTAGATCAAGAAATTATTATTTAAAAAAATTTTTTTTTTTTTTGGTCATTTGGATATGTAGAGTATATAATTCTGAGAGTGGAAAAGTAATAGTTGTTTTCCCATGTAACAGTTCTGCCGTTACGCATTCCGTACTACCTGAGGGTTTGAATGGAGTCTATTACCGTTTTAATAGGTGGGATTAAGAGTTAATAGAACGTAGTCCGGATTAAAAACACTGCACTTTTGGTGCCAACGAGAGCGAAATCACCTTTTTTCCAAATTCAGAATGCAGGCCTTTTTTTTTTATTTGTTTAGTTTTAAGGTGTTGTAATCAACTGTGAGCTTTTTGGAAGCTGAGCGAGATGAGCGCTGTGTCAGAGTATTGATCTTAAACTTTGTTGTTGCTGTTATTGTTTTGTAAAGTAGTGTATATTTGGCCTCCCCTTACATGTCAGTGTTAGTTTACCAAAGTAACATTTTTCCCTCCAGCACGTATGGTCTGGAAACTAGAAAAATATGAGCTGAACTTTCAGTTACTACTGAAGGTTAGAATTTGTGTCAAGCACCTTAGTGGTTGAAGTGGAGTTCAAAATTTTGTCTCCATCATTACACACATTTTCCATGCATTTTATAAGATTGGTTTTGCTTGTTAACCTAGTTTGGTTTTTTTTAAATGCCTTGCCATCTAAATGATGTGTTGTAGCCAAAGAGATCAGGTATTTGCTTGTATTCAGAGTTCAGTCAGTGCCTTTTAATACATGTAATGAATGTACAGGACTGGATCTGAATGTTTTACATTCAGCCTCTAACAAAACACTCCCGTACTGGCATACCATAGTCACACCTCATTCAGCTAGTAGTGGACTGGCTCATAAGATGTATGGAAAGCGTGTGCCATGTGAAAA
This sequence comes from Sternarchorhynchus goeldii, assembly GCA_028565775.1. NCBI lineage: Eukaryota > Metazoa > Chordata > Actinopteri > Gymnotiformes > Apteronotidae > Sternarchorhynchus > Sternarchorhynchus goeldii. The sequence goes on from JAOXYF010000013.1 coordinate 11,901,354, forward strand.
CAGATTTTTCTGATTAAATGGAGGGTGCGTGTGTGTGAGAGACTGTACCTCAATATAGGTCAATATTTTACCGCCACATTATAACACGCGCTTGAGCACAGACTAGTCTGTGGTGCCTTCTGTATAAGCTGCCAAGCAGGTGCACTTTATGGAGTGTGAATTCATTTGAGCGAAGCACTCTGAGCCTGAATTACAAATACTGTCTTGAACAAGAGTTGGATTTTTACTGCGTCATGTAAATTGTCTCTGGGATGTTACAAGTGTAACGGGATCAGAGTCGGTAAAGACGGTAAAGGCCAAGTAATTCTAAAACGCAGGCATATTATTTATGCTGCCAAGTTCATAGTGCAGCGGTAGCCAAATAGATCTTCTGAACAAGTCAGAACAAAAGAATGTGCAAGTTTGTCAGACTTAATTATGATTTATTAATACAAAAAAAAAATTAAGATTGTTTCCACATGATCTCTAAAATACGAACGAGAATGTAGTCTTGAAATTGTGGTCCACTTTTGAGATGAAGGGAGTGTGTGTAGGTTTCTCCATTGGTTGTGTTTAGTCACTATGGCTATGACAGCAGGCTTAGCAGCGCAGACGGGCAGATCTATATGGGAGCAGGCACGTGTTCTCAGTAAAGAAAGGCAGGTATAGAATTGATGTTTCCATATTGACATGATGCAAATTAAGTCTTTTTTTTAAAAAATAATTTTTATTTTTTTATTTTTAAAACCCCCAAAGGTAATCACCAAAAAAATAGATAAATTGCTCATAATGTTGTCTGTTAAAAGCTTTTCATGTGACTAAGCACTTGAATACAGTTTTGTCTTCTGCTGGCAGGGAATTTTAGTTTGGCCATCATCTGCTTTCCGTGTCCTGGTGTCAGCCTTAGCCACAGGCCCCCATGCCCGGAGCACAGTTACTGTTACTCCAGAGTACAGTACATGAGTTGTGTTTCTGCTGGCCCTGTTACTCTGGAGCACAGGGTATGTGGGCCTGTTGCTGATGCCCCCTGTTACCCCTTTCTTTCTCTACGACATCATGTTGCTGAACACCCCCCCCCCCCTACCCCTTTCTCTACGACATTCTTACTCTTCTTTTCTGGCATTACACTGAACCAGGCTTTGGATCCCGTGTTCAAGTTGATGGATGAGTGAATGCATTTCAATGGAAAAAATGTCTCCAGCTACATTAATCTCCTGATTAGTTGGTTTCGTTTACATCACTGTGACTGCAAAAGGCTCGTGTGGAAGCAGTTACTGATTGGATTGATTTGAATTGTTTTTAACTTGTTAAACAGATTGGGTTTGTTTGTTTTGTTGAGAATGCTATCTCACTCTCAAGGCAAGACAAATGAAATGAGGCACTGGTGTGTTGTTTTTCTTCAATTTTAAAAACTTGTCAGGTAACTCTAAACCCTTACTTACCAAAATATTTCATACTTCAACAAAACAGGAAACATTTATCAAAATGTTTTTTATCAAAATATTCTGTTGGACTAATACTTAAGATACATATTTCACACAAATAAGTGTGGAGTGTCCCTGTTGTACATTACGATTTACAACATAGTCATCTAATTGAAACCTTTGCTATAGAAACCAAGATACTAAAAGATATGAACTGTGTGATTAAGTTGTGCAAGTGGAGAGTTACTCTGAGGACGCCTCCGAGTTGGACTTCAGGGACTTTGTGTGTTTACACTGCACCTCTGCACACTTTCTGGTCTCCCAGTGCGTCTGCACTCACTGTACTCTGATTCACGTCTCCTTTGTGTTTTATTATGAACCTGTTCAAACGAATGTCTCAGAATTTGATGCTTCCACTGTATCCTTAATTAATCTGAAGTGGTGAGGATTGTAGCCACGTTCTGTATTTGAAACTTCCCCATTAGCTAAGACTTACAACCCTGATAATAGGGTAGCAGTTAAGTGTTCAGTAGTAAACTGTAGTTGAATCAGATGTTTACCTATATGGTGAGGACAATTTTAGGGCTTTATTTCCCCACCCCATTCACAGTTATTGTTTACTAGGCATCTCCTCCACCGACCTGGATAACGCATTGATTAATCTGGGAAATATTTTAGAACACTTTATCCTACTGACTGAATTGAGGGGATGTGCTAGTAATGGCAAAAAAAAATACTGGTATGAAATGTATACATGTGTTTTCATTTCTGTTTTTCTGAAGTAATGGAGGTTTGGCCTCTAATATAAACACTGTGCCATCCCAAGCCTGCCAGGCCCAGTCACTGCATTGTCTTCTGTCCAGAGAAACTGGCAATGGTTGTTTAACTAAGTGTGAGTGATGGACCAGAACACTCATTGCCAATTTGTAAGAAATTAAATCAAGAGGGTGGCAGGGAAGGGAGCATTAGTCAAAGGGTAAGGGTACATTTCTGTAAAGTCAGTATTCATTGTCTTCTGACTAAGCATCACCACTACAATTCATATGTAACCTGTATCAAATTGTATAGATTGTGTAACATGTTATTGAATGTCTAAAAGATTATGGCTTGAGATTATATTAAAGTATTCATGAATCAGAGAAAAAAAATCATCTAGGGTTTAATGAACTATTTTGCCTGTACTGTATTGTGTTGATAGAGGAATAATTGAGAGAAGATTGGCTGTAATAAAATAATTTTAGTATTTTACTTTGTCAAGCATTTTACTTGGATTGACAAAGAATTGTCCTTCATTTAAATGTACTTTGTTTTAGTGAAAAGTGCTTCATAGGGTTTTTTCATAACTAAAAAGGTTGTTCAAAGAGTGTCCAAATCAGGAATAATGAGGAAAAGCAGTGTTTTGAAATACTATAAGGTAGCCTTAAGTAACTTCAGTAAAATCCATTCCTGAGATGTCGGTCAAGACTAGCTGTCATTTCCCCAAGACCTGACATTTTAAACGTCTGGTAGATGCCGATTAGGCAGCAAAAATTACTCGTATTTATAGTTTTTCGAGCTATTAAACGCTTCGGATGTCATACTGCAATTGTTAAAAAAAAAAAAACCACTTGATTTAAACTTTGTTTACATCTAAACCACCGATTTTGCAAGTTTAATCAACCAATGGAGTTGCCCTTTAAAAGCGCAGGGTTGCGCGACGGTCTATAGATTTATAGACCATGTTCGTCGTATTGATATGACGTCGTCAGTCAGGTCGCCCAACGCGTCATTGTCGGTGACGTAATGAATGGACCTGTGGATCGGACATGTTGTAGGTCTGGAGTGCAAAACTTCAGGAGTAGCATTACGGAACGAGGAACTTGCACAGGACTTTACTTCACAATAGTTTTAGCTTCGTTTGAACTCGGATGATTTCTATGTCGTGTGGATAGGACTCGCATCTGAAAGTACAGATTCATACTTGGGAGCCCTATTTAGTTACCTACATATTTTTAAATCTTGCACCGTCCAACAGCGATGCGATCTATCTGTTTATTTATTATCTTAAGTTAGTTAGTTGTCTAATCTGACTCGTGTCCTCTCGGATCTCAGGGATTTGAACGGAGTATGGATTGCCATACTTGTGAACACGGAAACCCAGGCAAGTATCTACGAAATGAACGAACGGGGCATACGAAATAAGTAACAGTTAGTGTGCAGGCCTGGTTTTATAAGATAGGATCGTTTTTTGGAGCCACTTTTAACTAAAACGAATGAAACTGTCTTCGACTTGTAGATTAGCCTACAGTTATGAGGCTCAAAGTAGCGACCTTGTCATATGGATTTATATGGCTCTCTCTGCTAAAGTGTTGCCAGCCAACACACAGTAAAGTCTGCGACAATGCCAAGGTAGGATCGCGTTAAACCGCTTTGTCGACCAAAATATATTTGTTATGAAGTTCTTCTCAGGGTCTGACTGTGAGATGTTCGTCTTACAAGCAGGCTGTCCCAGTGATGCAGTTTAACGTCTTGTTGCAAATATTGTTCAATATAGACGAAGCTGGAGACAGACTTACCTCAGTCTAATGAGCTCGCGTGTCCGGAGTCGGGGCCACGTCCATCATCGGTAACTTACTATTCTGCACGCGCGGGGAGGGGGGGCGATCTGAAACGGGCAATTATTTGCCTATGTAGAACATATAGAGCAGAGATTCTGTGCTGAGCATTTTGTCTGTGTGGACTTTGTACTTTTAGTAGGATTTGACCGTATTGTTATCTCTCCCATTGATGTTGCAGAGACTCCCTGACATTTCCACAAAATATCCCGTGCAGGTAAAAATACGGTATTCAGCACTACTGTCTGCTTACCACACTGATTATCCAGCTCACAAGTATTTTTTTTCCCTTCATTGACTTTACATTTGTTATCTGTATTTTGCATCTTGTAACAACATGACTGATATCGGATGGCACAGTGTTTTGCCAAACTCTCTAGTGCAAATCATATAAATTAGATAGTGCACCTGAACCCTGCTGTACAGGCTTAACACTGCACTGGTATATCTGTCTACAGCCAGCTGAGCACATCTGCATGGATATGCCCATTACATACAATCACACCATCCCCAGCAGGTAAGCCTATAATCTATGCTATTGTATTTGAGTTACATATTTTAATACTAGGTGGATGAATGAATATTCTCTTTATCCCCAGTGGTGCTCATAGGCCTAAGGCAGCAGAGAGTGGAGAATACCTGTACTGTCCTCCTCAGCGCTGGTTAAACAACCTGAAGGTAACCTACCCACAATTCCCTCCTGCTCCACTACAAAACCATAACCTCATCAACCCTCCTCAGACTATTTTAAATCAGAGAGCAGATTGCAAGCTCAGGAGATTTGCATAGAAATGAGTTCAGATTTGCTTTATGAAATATGGGTGCCTGTTCAAATTGTGGTTGCAATTTACTTGATTGATCAAGTTTAGAGTATTTGATGAGTGTGTTTTAGAATTCCTTAAGCAAATCAGGGCGAATTTAGGTATTCATGTTTCTGAGGCTGTGATGACACTCTTTTCCCACAGGATGGCGCCATAGTGCTCCTTTATCACCCTTGTGTCTCAGAGGCCGCTCGCAGGAGCCTGGCAGCGGTGGCTAACTGTTGCCTGCCTCACTACATCCTCACAGCTCATCCCCAGCTCAGCCAGCAGAGAGTGAGTCTCTCCTTCACCCCAGCAGCCACCAGATACTGGTCCCCAGCTGTGTCACGTCTGCATGAGCACTGAAGACACTCCTCTGACTCAGTGTGTTTGTCAATAATCATATTTCCTTTATATATATACATGCATGGGAGAGATGTAAGCTAAGAGAAATGTTTAGAAGGAGAAATAACGCTACAGGAGAAATGATGCCTTTGTAGTACGTGTGTGTTTGCTGTGGTTGATCTTCACGATGGCTTACATCTTTCCATGTGGATTTTCCTTAAGCCTTTTGCCTTGGTGTCCTGGGGTCGTACGCTAGAGATGTCCCACATCACCACAGCAGGAGTGTGTGAGTGGCTGCTCACAGCTTCGATCTGTAATCGCACTAAGGCAACCCAAAGGCCACAGTATAGTCTGTATTTGACAAAGGCAGCATCTGTGGACCGAGTCCTGTGTACTGCTGTGAAGCTCACTGGCTCCAAAACAAAGTTTCTGAAGGTAAAGGAACAGCAGTGCACATCAAACGTGTAGAATAGCGTTCATACTTACGTTTTAAGTTCAGATGTTTGGTTTCATGTGCGTGTTTGTGTGTGTGTGTGGTGCCTGTGTTCATGCCCGTGTGTGTGCATGTGTCTGCGCATGCCAGTCGCTGAGAGAGTGCTGTGTTGAGGCTCTATCTGCGTACGAGCATACCGCAGAGCAGTCGAGGAGGACCAGAGCAGCCAATCAGCTCGTGAAAGAGCGAGCGAAACAGACGGAAGACCCCTTACATAACATCTCGGAGTCTCAAACACCAAACACAACGCACTCACAACCACCGACCATTACTGATGATGGTGAAACGCCCTCAGTCGGCGTGCCCGTTGTCGCAGCCTCAGTGGGCGACAGGGGCCAAGCTAATGAGACGGGGGCAACGGCCACAGAGGGCGAGCGCTCATCCCAGAGCGGAGCCAGGGGTGAGGCAAAACGGCTGAGCGTCTCTATGAACCTCCAGCCCCAGACAGTTAGGAAGTCCCAGGGGGGACCCACTGGGAACATCCTCAAGCACCGCGTTAAGACTGACGTGGAGGAACCAAGTGCCAGAGACGGGCAGGACGTGGCGACCACAGCAGGACAGAAACCTCCTCCCCCCGGGCAGAGGATGCCCACCCAGCGCACAGATGAGGCAGTGTGGGCAGCGGCCGCTCTAGGCTTTCTCCTAGTGCTCCTCACAATCTCTGTGCTCCACACACGCCTGTACCGCCACTGGCGCTCGCCAGGCAGCCTGTACTGGCACGAGGCGAGGCAGGACTACGAAAGCGTAGCAGGTACGCACCCACCTCGCAGACCCTCCTGGGTCTTAAAGCCCCCCTAACCAGGCTATTTAGAAACAGTCCTTAAACTGTTTTTACAACATGATGACTATCAGTAAAATGTTTGCTTATTGACTGTACAAAAAATATAAACAATGCAGCTGTATTCTGTACAGAGTTCTTTCTGTAGCCAATCAGTTATTCCACTTGTGTAAACTGTATATAGGAGGGAAGGCTATTACTGAGAGGGCACGTCCATGGTGAGAGAGGTTAACTGAGGTCTTAGAAGAGGGCGTGAGGATTATAGGGAGGGCCTCCTCTGATGGGGCAAAAAAAAAGGCATGAACAGCATAATTGCACCAGCTGTTTAATGGTTGATGAAATGATGGCAGGGGGCTGTAACACGGGTGTTGGTGTTGTTGCAGACATTATTCGGAGGAGGCTGAGGATGGTGGGGCGGAGGAAAAGAAAACCCAGCCAGAGCAGGAGGCAGGAGCTCCCCCTGCTGCCTGACTCCAGCACTGACAACGAGTCTGACTGACTCACTGACTTGCTTCATGGGAGTGTGTGTGTGTGTGTGTGTGTGTGTGTGTGGACCTCAGTCTGTGTCTACTCGATCTGAATCTGCCTGTAAAGCTTGCCAGCATCACTGCTTCCTGTGGAACGAGGCAGTGCAGGATCCTGTAATCAGGCACAAACTATACATTTATTCCACTCCAATGAATCATAAACATGTAGGTTCATAACATTTGATTGTTACATCAGTTAAGCTTTAGGTAGATTTTTCTCCATTATTGTGGAATACTGATTAAACATCTCTTTGTAATTGTATACATGAAGGTACAGATCATTCTTGGGACACTTTTTGAAAAACGATTTCATGTCTACATTGAAGGTGAAATCAGGAAAATACATTTTATGTCACAATCACACATTTTTACAGTTATTAATTGTTGTACATATGTTACCTGCATGTTCAGCATGTAAAAACTATGAAAAAGGACCCAATACTTTATTTTTCCTTGTTTTGTTTTTTTTTTGTTGTTTTTTTTTTTTAATTTTTTTTTTTATGTAGACCGTTTAAGTACTGACTGAAGAAGTACTACCTGAATTTAAGTACTGACTGAAGAAGTACTACCTGAATTTATCTGGTATTCCAGAATATAGCTTTAGGCTTTTTTGGGGGGTACTGTCAGTTGCTGATGTATTGCACTGTCTCTGAAGATTTATTTATTATAATCTTTATAAAATACAGAGGTATTTGTCAGATTTGTCAGTGGTTCTCGAAGGGCAGGAACATGTGAAGTGCGAATCAAACCGAATGCAAGGCGGAGTGACGTGGAAACGAGGCCACAGGTTTGGCCCGGACGTGGCGGCAAAAGAGGTCCTTCCTTGTATAGATGATGAACTGCTGCACACCCCAGGGCTCCAGCACACAGACACTATAGATGTTCATCTCGGTCAACTTCTCAATGAAATAAATGCCAAATGTTGATTATCCTAGTGAAACATCTCTTAAATACTGTATGAAACGCTAAATGGTGTAGCATATCTGTGACATTTGAAAAATAATATTTAAAGCTACATGTCGTGACAGGGCAGTGATGATGTAATGGTTTCTAGTCACTGAGAGAGTAACAGTAGAGGGCTGATATCATGGTCGTCAAGGAAGTTTGATCTAGGCAAGAGCAGGCAGTCTAGGCAAGTTATCCTGTGTTCACTGATCTAATTTTAAATGCTTTTGACCCTCACTATCTCTCCTTACCAAATTTTAAGATATGGGCTCAAATGACATATTGTTGTGAAAAGCGTGTATTCATCTTGAGTGCTTAAATGAATAGGTCCCTATTCTACTACTGTGTGCACTGATGCACTTGTGTTTGAGCAGTTCCTGATTTCATCCTGGAAGGTTCCTGTGACGCAGTGTTTGTCGTGCGTGTTTACCCATTCACACATTTTCACTGTTCATGTTCCTTTCTCTGATGTCCTGGATGGAACGTCAGAGGTCTCCTGAGGTGACGATTCTGGTGGTGGTCATGCTGCCATCAGGAATACAAGCAAATGTTGTTTGGGGTAGTGAGAATATGACTTTTTTTATATATATATATATATATATATAGTGAGAACCCTGGATGGATCGGTTCATGTGTATATAACACATTCCTTCCTCAGTATCATTTATGATGATGTGAATTTTGCATTTTTGCTTCCATCGGAACGAGATTCTCTAAAACTCGATCACGGTTCTCTGAACATGATTTTTAACTCTGCGTGCAGGTCCTTATTAGAGGTGTTTGACCACTGGTGACGAATCTACTACTCCCCACCCACTAACCACTCCACACAAACAAGCCTGAACCTTAGTGCTAATCCGTACCTCCTTATGCAAGTTTGTGAGCGCATGTGGGTTCGTGTACAAAGATAACAAAGAAAAAAAGTGTTTGTGAGATGCCAGTGTGTGTTATGCAATTGGAAGAAGATAATATATTCAGTGCCATTTTTGGATCACTGGCCTGAGGTTATACGTTGTGAAACCATAACAGTAAATAAGCCACAGATGAGTATAACAGGACTGGCTGTACACTGACAATGTGCATTGTGTAATTTACCATTTGTTCTGGCATTTGTCCATGCCTGGTGTATTGCAGTGCCAAGTCCATTTGTAAAGGATATTGGTAATCTTTCAACAGTGAAAGCCCTGTGTTCAGCTGGTTTGGTTTAAAGTTCACTCGAGATCTGTCCAAACAGGTGACTGCAGAAAGAAAAATAATGACCCTTCTGGTCTCTCTAAAAGGCTGTATACAATTACATGAGCTCTAGTTTCACTTTGCTCAAAGCCACTCAGCCAAACTTTGAGCATGTGTGGAAGGATCAGTTTCTTACAAACAGATGATTCTGTTCATATTTGTATGACTTAAGTAACCATCTATACATGACAAATCAACGTGGGCCTGCTGAATTTTCTAATAAGCCACTTTTATACTTGCATCTTCTTGTGAGAGGGTTCGTGGACTGGACTCTAATGCCAGGCATGCGTTCATAATTTATACATTCCAAATTGCTAGGAATTTTCTTGCCACTTTAACAAACTTTTACAGTTTAAGAAAGGCAAACCCATAATTAAATCTCATTTCCATGTTCCTTTGGTTATTATTCTTTGAAATGCATGGTTAAAATTAGTTTCTGTAACATGTATGTGTGTATTTAAAATTCTTCCCAAAAATCACCCTAACAAAAAAAAGACAACTATGCAATTAAAACAAATTTTAAATAAAATTATTGTATTTTAAATAAGAATTCTAAAAAGCTAAAAATAGAAACAATTGAATTTCCTCTTGTTCAAAAAATCAAAAGTTTATTCTAACCAACACGCGTCATCCTAGATTTGTCTTTCTGGCAAATGTTTCAGTCCTAGCAGATTCATTCACGTCATTACTGCCCTGCAAATTCTGGTAGCAATTTAGATAAAGTTTGGGTTTGAATAAAATGTTGTTGCCTCTGAGAGTGTTAAGGCTGTACAGGAAACATATGTTAAAACTACCTTTAAAAAAAGTCTAGACATTTAAATTATACATTTATTTACTCTAATGGTTACAGTGAAAAGGAAAACTGTGGGAAGGACCCAATTACCATAGCCTAGGCTTCAGTGAAGGAAAGAAGATACCCTGTAATAGTTTTTTTTTTATGTCTGAAGAAAGATGAGCTTTGAGGGCAAAGTTAGTGTTACATTGTAATATGCCTACTAATTGCTGAAGTACATGCCCTTAATGTGTTTAATCTGATACGTTTCCACAGTATCCCTCTTTCCCTGTGACCTTACTGAACCCCTCCCAGTAGCGTGAGGCTCTGCCTGCTTTGCCGCTGATTGAGTCATAACACCGCGTTAAAAGGCATTCCCAGCTACCCACATCTCCCACCCCAGGTCTTTTCCACTGGCCGTTCTCAGTGGCTCCGTGCGGGAGAGCTGACAGATGGATCTGTCGTCTGGCGCCGCTTGGACTGTTGCTGTCCTGGTTCTACCATGTCTGGCAGCACCATCGCTGAGGTTCGAGGGAGATAACACAATAGCACTTCAGGGCGGACGGCCCACGCGTGATCTGATGCTCGCAGCCGTAAGTGTTTCCCCTTCTCGTTCCGTGTACCAGTATCAGCTGTTGTAACTGCAGTGCTTTCAGTTTTGAGATATAACCTAAAATTATGATGATATATTTTTTCACTGTTTAGTGAACACCGAAAATAACTGTTTTAACTCCGAAAATAGTTATTTGACCTTTGTATTTGTTTTCCTGTGCTTCATTGTGGTCTTCCTTTGCAATGATGCAAAAAACCTAGTTAGATTAATACATTTTTATATGCGCAAGTACAAAAAAAAATTGTTTTTTTTCCCAGAGACTAGTTACGCATAAATTAAAAAGAAAGAGAATGAACAGATCATTCTGCATCTGCATACTTAAGGCAAAAAAAAAAAAACTCATCTTGCTTTGATTATGATTCCACACATTGACAGGCACAAGTTAAAAGACAGACATGACTAATGCTGGTACTTGTGAGAACATGGCCACTTCTGCCTGCTTGGAACGGCCTCCGTTTTCACGGGCAGTGCTGTCCATTGACGCTACATTCATTTACATCATAAACATTAGTCCCAGTGAAGCTTGGCATTTACTTCCATGAGCGCTTTCTCTCGCAGGAATACCTAAGACGCTTCTACAGCTCGCGGGAAGCGGACGCAGCAGGAAGACAGAAGAGGAGCCTCTCCTCCAAGCTCAACGATATGCAAAGCTTTTTTGGCCTCAATCGGACTGGCAGCCTGGATTCTGACACGCTGGCTGTAATGAAAACGCCCAGGTGTGGCGTTCCCGACGTCCAGGATTACAGCCACAATCAAGGCAACAGGTGGACAAAAAATGTAATCACATACAGGTAACAACCTTCAGCAGGTATATATGAGCTGCAAGTTTACGTTAGCTGGTCCTGTTATGTTATCTGCCTGACATTTTACCTGCACAACGTTTATTAATATTTCAGTGTTGGGAGGTATACCAGTGACTTACCTGCAAATACAGTAGACTCACTGATTGCATCAGCTCTGGATGTGTGGGCAAAAATCACTCCTTTAAGGTTCATCAGATCCTTTTCTCAGCAGGCAGACATCATGGTGGAGTTTGGCTCCAATGGTAAGGTGACCCAGCAGCTTAGATACTATCTATCTATTTACTACAATCTATCTAAAATAAATCGAATGGTTTTCTATAACAAAGTCACTTTGATGTTATAGGAACTTATAAAAGTTGTCGATCTAGGGTCATTTTGGATTTGCCTGTGACGTGGTCTCTCACTGTTTGATGAGACACAATAGTGTAGATCTGATCGCGATTGCCCTCGTTCATGCTGCTCTAGAGCATGGTGACTCCTTCCCCTTCGATGGTCCCAAGGGCACCCTGGCCCATGCGTTTGACCCCGGAGAGGGAATCGGAGGAGATGTCCATTTTGACGAGGATGAACTTTGGACGGCTGGTTGCGCTGCTTCCGATTGTCAGAGTGACGTCTCATCACATCAAAGTCGGGAGGGCAGTTTTACATCTACACAGAATAATTTAAGATGTGAGGGAGGATGATGCGAAGTGTTTTTGACAGCAAGTGTTTCCTGTAATGTTTCTCTCTCCCACTCCAGGGTTTAACCTGTATCTGGTTGCAGCGCATGAGTTTGGCCACGCCTTGGGACTAAGGCATTCTCAAAACCCTGAGTCTCTCATGTATCCCACATACAGAGCTCGGAAATCACACAACTTGCTTTCCAGTGAAGATATTATAAACATCAACGCAATATATGGTAATGCATTAATTAACCTTGTACAACATCCACAGGGGTGTATATATATTCCCATAATTGCAAACATAACTGAAATATTTATTTGTTCTTTAAGAACCAAAAAGAGCAAACATGAGCAATGTTCTGCATGCTCCACAGAACCGAGCATTAAAAGTCCTCATCATTACCCAAGGTTTAGTTGGAGCTATCCCTTCAAACCTTGGTACAGTGGTTCATATTTCCCCATGGCAGTAAAGGAGAAATGCAGCCCTAGCCTGTCTTTTGATTCCGTTACAACTTTAGGGGAGGCCATCTTCTTTTTCAAAGGGGGGTAAGTTACACACACACAGATTTGTTGTAGAGGAACGGAAATTAGCATTTAAGAACATGGAACATCTTGTTGATGGAGCACTTTCTATTGATACAAACAATGGCACAGCTGGGGTTCTACACATCCAGGCAAACTATTATTCTACCAGCTGCAACTTTTACAAAATTGCTGTTATTCTTTACTCATTAAGGTATTTATGGATCAAGCATAATAACAAAAATGATGTAAAGGAGGGTCCCATCTATAACTTCATGCCCAAAATCAGCTCAAAGATCGATGCTGCCTACTGGGTTCCCCAGCGATCCACAGCCTACCTGATCAGTGGTACACGCGCCAGCACTACTGTGTACGATTATCCCCTTGTCATGAAACAGCAAGCCTACTCAGCATCCTCCCTTACCTCCACCCGATTCCTTACGATACAGGGAGACGCTACTGGACTGTGAAGGGCTCCCAGGTGAAGGGCAGAGAGAAAAACATCAGCAGCTTTGGATTTCCGGCCTGGGTGGAGCAAGTTGATGCAGCGCTGCACATTCACCGGACGGTCCACACCTTATTCTTCACTCAGCACCTGTACTGGAGGTAAGCGGTTGGTGTGGAGGCACCATCCATCTTCATATGTACATGACATTTATTCTGAGTGTGTATTTCCCCAGATACAATGAACATCGGAAGGCCATGGAGGACTCTTATCCACGCAATATCTCTGACGATTTCCCAGGCATTACCAAACCAATCAGCGCAGCTGTTTATACACACGGTGGGTACCTACCAAGAGTTCTGGTTTTTACGATTTATTCTGATATATTAATTATATGTCATTCAGTACTAAGTGCACTAATATAACTAGTATTTGGGAGCATTTATTTACAGTTATACCTCATGATTTTTCAGTGGTATACCCCATGTTTTCATTTAGTTCAGTTTCCTGTTTTTATTCTGGATTTTGTCTTGCATTCACAGGTTTCCTTCATTTCTTTCTTGGAGCTGAGGTGTGCAAATATGATATTAAACTTAAAAAAGTTGTTGAAGTTAGCAGAGCAAATTCTTGGCTTGGGTGTTAATGGAGTTCTTCAAAACCATATTTTATAGCACTGCACACAGTATACACACGTCAGCCCTGTGTAATTTGCTCTATGTCTATAAATGTACTACTGCAAACATATTTTGCTTTGGTAAATATTTAATATGAGCAACAAATGAAAACCACTTCTGTAAGACTAAAGGAGGAGCAAATGTCTGTGCATGTGTGCATTTCTAGTTTGTACAAATTTGTGGATTAAGAATGTCAACAACTGTTTAATAAGCACGTAAAAGGCATAAATGAATGATAATAGACAATACAGTTGTATCCTGATATCAAACATCGCATACTAGCTTTTTAAAGGGCATAAACATATTAAATATGTAAAATGTGCATTATAATCGCAATGTTAAATAAAACAATAGCCGATGCTGTTATATGTTAGTGTAAATGAGTCAACAGCAGAAAGATGTTTTAAATGGTTATTCATTCCATGTGTGGCTGAAAGTAAATAAAGATTGTATCTGGCTCTCTTTTAGGTCGCTCGGGCTGTAAGGTATTTAGATGCAAATCTTCTTTAAAAGTTCGGCTTCTTTTGTTGTATTCAAAGTAAACAACAGAGCAACAGTTATGTAAACATCATAAACTGTCAAAGCCTGCGTCGCTTTACACAGAGAACAGGTCCTGTGCTTTTCTTGCTGCTAACATTACCTACATGAAATACATAATGGTATATACCAAACTGAACACAAAGGAGGGGGGGGTCCCCTCATACTAACACTTTAACTGCAAAATATTACAAAAATATTCAGGAATAATTAGTAGAGATGATGCAGGGCAATAATAACACTATTTCATAATAAAAACTATTTCAAAATACTCTGTGACTGAGCTGTTTAATCAAACATCAACGATTGAGCTTTTGCATGAAACTGGAATTATTGTTTATTATTTTGGGCAATGGAAAATGATTTGTAAATGAGTAAATGATGGTTGTAATCCATGTAGAGATGCCAGTTCCTCACTGAACGTAAGCCCCTCTAACCCGTAAACCATTCTGACAAAATGCACAGGCGCAAATCATGTTTTCATCACACTTGAAATCTTACGCAACGAAGCAAACAAAGCCCTGATCTCATCTGAGCTCTGATATTAGTTGTGTTTTTGCTGACGATAACCACTAAGCCCTAAATGTAAGGCTTCAAGGCCTTGCGTGTCATGTGATTTTGCTGTCCTGCCTTCTATAAAGCCATAGGCTGCATGTATATCAGACGGTTTTGCTGTGTTACAATGGTGAATCCTGGACCTTGGATCACACTGCTGAGTTGGCTGGTAATTGTGGAGCTAATGAAGACATCACCTATCCCTCCAGAGTCCAGACCAGAGGGTGTCCAGCTTGCAGAGGTTTGTCCAGGAGAATTTTTTTCTAAATAAGCCGGTAATTGCTCATCAAAGTCGGGTAATCTTACTCTTATGAAAAGTGGCTGGATATTTTTCAGAAGCTGAACCTGCTGAAAATGAATAGGATAAGTTGTCTTTAAAATGTCACAAAGAAGAATTAGAATAAACTGTGACATAAAGAATAAAACTGTATGGTTTAGCTTTACTGTGTGATCTATCTCAAAGGTGGGATTTTCTTACTTTTAATGTAAAGTATAATTTAATAATCCATAAACTGAACTCCTAAACTCACTTTACCATTTGTCTGACTGTTTTACTCATTACTAAATGCAAGCTGAACACAAACCTGTTGGTTGGCAGGAATACTTAAGGCAGTTCTATAAGTTGGAGCAGAGTGGAAACCCTCGCGAAAAAAGACACTCTGAAGCCTGGCAAGAGAAAATAAAAGAAATGCAGCGTTTCTTTGGACTGGCTCCGAGCGGAGCTCTGGACCCTCAGACCCTCGCCGTTATGAAAACAGACAGATGTGAAGTACCTGACGTAGAGGACTTCAGCTTCCACCCAGGACGACCCACATGGAAGAACCACACCATCACCTACTGGTTCCATGTTTCATCTTGTGTATTTTGCCATTGCCGTCCATAATGCAACATTTTACTCTGAGTTGTGCACGTTTATCTTAATCTTCAGTCTGCTGTTTTCAGGAGAATATACCTGTTTCTAGAAAGCAGGTTTTGACTTGTTAGTGTGTCTTATCAGGTGATGAGGATGTAGTACCTCAGAGTGCTTCTCTTTGATTCTCAGGTTGTTAAATGTATTGTACTGCAGGATTGAGAAGTACACCACTGATCTCAGGGTGGAGGAGGTGGAAACTGCTCTGAGTTTGGCATTTAAATTATGGAGTGAAGCAACTCCTCTGGACTTCATCAGAGTAAATGACAGCAAAGCAGATATCATCATTTCCTTCACTAGAAAGGGTATATTACTATTATAACAATATA
The DNA here is from genome assembly GCA_028565775.1 of Sternarchorhynchus goeldii. Lineage (NCBI taxonomy): Eukaryota > Metazoa > Chordata > Actinopteri > Gymnotiformes > Apteronotidae > Sternarchorhynchus > Sternarchorhynchus goeldii. The sequence goes on from JAOXYF010000013.1 coordinate 11,917,294, forward strand.
CTGCATACTCTACATTATTCTATACTCTATATTAGTCTATACTTTATATTACAAAGGTATATTACTATTATAACAATATACAGCATACTCTACATTACTCTATACTCTATATTACTCTATACTCTATATTACAAGGGTATATTATTATTATAGCAATATACTGCATACTCTATATTACAGTGTAAAATAAATGTAACACTCGATAAAACCATACATTTCTTTCACCGTCTGTGTCTCACCTAAAATCTGCCCACAGCTCAATGTCTTTATGAAGGAAAAGTTATTTATTAGGGTGATCTCTTCTCCTGAAGCTCATGGAGACTTCTTCCCGTTTGATGGGCCGGGGGGGGTACTGGCACATGCCTTTCAGCCTGGAGAGGGAGTTGGAGGAGACGTGCACTTTGATGATGATGAACTCTGGATCATGGACGACAGGAAATCAGGTACAGCATGAAAAACAATAGTTAATTAATCATTCTCAACGGTCAATAACGTACTTAACTTCTTCACATGGTCTTTGATCAGGGATGCACCCAAGTGGTCATGGGGCTTCTGTCGGTCGGGGGGGGACATGTTTAATGCTGGGAACATTGGTGTCATGTTGGTTTACCAGTACTGATGATCATTTGGATGCTACTGCAGGCTACAACCTGTTCACAGTTGCTGCCCATGAACTCGGTCATTCCTTGGGCCTATCACACTCCAAAGACACAGAGGCTCTTATGTACCCTAAGTACAAAACACTCAACACTGCCAAGTATGAGCTGCCCCTGGATGACACTCTAGGGATCCAGGCACTCTATGGTGAGAGAGGCAGTGGCCATATTTACCCTGCATCACTTTATATTTGCAATTTAAACAAATCTTTTTTTTTTTAAATAAGATGTTATTGTTTTCTAAAGGAAAGAACACAAGATCACAGGACACATTCTTGATCCCTGACAAGTGTCATCCCAGTTCTTCTTTTGACGCCGTGGCAGTGGTTGGACATGAAATACTTTTCTTTAAAGACAGGTTTGTGGTCACTGTATGTATGGACAAAGTACAGTGTTATTTTTACAATTCTATTACAACTCGGTGTACAATTACAAGGAGCAGAGCACATGGTTGTAGCCGTGTAGCTACATCTGAAAACAAGATATATTTTAACAGGTGAATTTATATAATCTGAATTTTAAAAAAAATCTAAATCAATGTGTGTGTAATTTGTGGATCTTGTCTGAATTAACTTTGGATGTTGGATGGCTGTTTGTGGCAGACGTGGGGCAGTTCGTGTCCCAGAAGCAGCCACACCTTAGATTTTCAAGCACCACATCTCCTCGGTTTCGTGGGTCACGACTTGCAAAAGCATACGGTATCACGTCCTGCTTCTGTCCTGTGTAGTTACGTGTGGCTGAGGAAAACATGGAACTCGTACCGGAGCAGCAGGGTGGAAGAGGGTCCCATAAGCAAGTTTCTGCCAAGCGTCTCCTCACCGGTGGACGCAGCCTATGACCTTCCAGCCAAGGAAGTGGCTTATATCTTTACAGGTAAATGACAGAGTTAAACCCCAATAACTGGTTTCCCCTCAATATTTGTAGTTCTGTAAACAGTTTACTTTCTTAAATTCACCAAATGTACCCACTATTATACACATTGACACTGTACTACTGTTTCTTGCATTTCTCAGGTCAAAAATATTGGGTGGTTCATCGGTTAGGGGTGACGAGCTGTTATGGCTCCATCTATGAATATGGCTTCCCAGTAAGAACAAAGAGCATCGATGCTGCAGTTCACATCAGTGAATATGGCAAAACATATTTCTTCACAGAAGATGTGTATTACAGGTGTTGTACTGCTTCAAATTCCACAAAGGTGTACTGAGGATGTATATTATTAAAACTTTTGGAATCTCAGTTATTAACATTTTAAATTCATACTGCATTATAATATAAAATCTCACAAACACCAAAGGAAGAAAAAAAGATAATTCATGATACTCTGATGCTCTAGGTATGATGAAGCAGCTGGCATGATGGATCCCGGCTTTCCGAGGAAGATCCGCGCCGACTGGCCAGGCATCGAGGGGAGAATTGATGCTACCTTTGCACTTGGGGGTAGGTGAAGGGCTTGTTTACTCTGTACCAACAGCCTTTTCCTGAAGTGTGATGAAGATGTGACCATATTTTGACTCAACAGGCTCTGTGTACCTCTTCAGCGGATCAAAGGCTTACACCTTCAGTCCCAGGACGGGAGGTGTTCTGTACGTATTTAGAGCCAACACTTGGCTCAGCTGCTGACAGTGAGGGAGGGAAGAAAAGAAAGGCAAGCAGGAAGAAAAATAGAAAGAGGATCTCTGAAGATCTACAGAAAGGTGTGAATTTCTTATACAAATCTGGATGATCAGGATTAATCTAAGACTAAATTAGACACGAGCCTAGCTGGGCACTGGTGCTGAAGAACCCAGCACATCAGCAGAAGGTGATGTTTCCACAACGCTCATCAGCTCGTTCATTTATACTGCAATGCTGTCATATCAGAAGCTTGGTTTCTAAAGCTGTACTTTTCTGTGTTGACACAGAAGCTGTAAGCACTGTATATGGTTGCTTAGGCTGTCATTTTTCATAGTTCAACTGAGAGCAGAAATGCGAGTCTGCTTAACATCCAGCTTCCCCCAGGGCTTTAGTAAAATGTAAAAAAAAACCAAAAAAAAAACCCAAAGACCAAGTTTGAAGGTGTGGAATCTCAGGCACTATAACATTTTTGTGAGTGACATCAGTTGCAAAAGCAACTCCTGACATATTGGTCAGATCTATCCTCAGCACAAGAGCTGTTAAAGACCCTTTGAGCTTTATTTTTTTTTAACTTTTAGCCCTTAGTTTAATTACATATTAAAATCCTATGCATCACCTTGTTTCACATATTAATTTTTTTATAACCTTTTTCCTCTATTGTTTTTATTTTGCCTTGCACAACCCCGCTAAAACCACTATACAAATGAAACTACAGATAATAAATTTGAAAATGTCTTCAAAGTGCCAAACCTTTTATATTATATGTAAAATCTGCTGGTCCTCTGTTTCATTGAGCTGTACATTCAAGCATAAGGAATTGAGGCCCACTTTCAGAACTATGGCCACAGGACCAAACCCAGAATCAGCTTTAGCTGCGTATTTTAATGTTGCTAAAATTTCTCCACCCAGGTTGGAAGACAGGGAACGTCTGGATAATGACGGTGCTGGAACACTCCAGAGCAAAAGTGCTGCTTTTGAGTAGTGTGCCGACAGACGGTTTTCTCTAAGGAGCAGAAACTGTGCTTCCTACTCCGTTCAGTCTGCTCAGGCTCCGCTTGCATGAAGTTCTGCTCTCCTACATTCTTTGAAAAACATCAGATTTGTAACCCATTAAATCAGTGCTGGAATTCCGTATAATCCCCAAGCAGATGGTGAACAAACCAGCCCTCTCTGGTCAGCGCCAGAGACTTGGCCTCAGGCATGGAATGACTGAAGTGTAGTGTTCTGTTGCTCACTCATACCCAAACGAGCCATCTAAGCAGAGAGATACAGGCACAGGTCTGTGTTACACACACGCAGGTTTAAGCTTGTTGACAGTAATAAACAGAAATCATATGTTTGTCATCAGGGATCTATAACTGCACTTCTCATGCTCTCAGAACAATCCCACTGATAATAATGGGTAATCTAAACCCCCAGTGCTCTCCAGATAGCTTTGCACCGCAGGCCAAATACTCTAGACAGCAGCTATGAAATGTGATGTCATTTAATATACAAGACGTGAGTTGCTCATAATGGAATCATTCTTCAGGCAAAATGGTTTATGATCAGGTGTCATCTGGTCCTTATTCTGGTACAAAGACCTTGGTGCCTTTTTCCCCCCTCAGGATAAAGTGATTTAGTGACATAAATAAAATAACAAATACGATTATTTCACCTGTTTAGAAATTCTAGTGTGGTTTTATAAAACGATGCCCCCTTGAGGGAGAACACTCGAACTGTTTTAACAAAACTGCAAAGGTGAGCATTCACAGGTAAAGCAATGCTCTTCAAGTTTAAGAAAAAAGAAAGTTTTATATACATTTGAGCTACTTAACAATATTACATAACTCTGTGTGTCAAACCTAATTTACGGGGAAACATAAATAAAACATTTTAAAGGTGCTGCACTGATATGTACTTCCAACTGAGGCAGGGTTATGTCAAAACGTCTGCAAAAGTAAACTGTACAATAACTGCCCCTGGGATAGTAAGGTGTATATATATACACACACACGCACTGTATATATACACACACACGCACTATATATACAAATGTGTACACACACACACACACACACACACACACACATATATACAAATGTGTACACACACACACACACACACACACACACACACGGCATTAAAATACGACAAAGTGCTATCAATTAGATTTGCAGTTGGCTTATCAGAAAGTCTGGATTGGGTGAAAAACTGCTGTTTCAGCTGCTTCATTCATCATAATGCAGGGATGACAGGAACTTGTCAACATCCAGATCATGTGGGAAGGACTCCAGCAGCTTCTTGCGCTTCTGCAAGATAGAGGGGAGGGTTGGTTTGGGTTTTTTTTGCTGACATTTTCAGAAAGTGGTGTTCTTTGATGGTCACGCACAATCTGGCTCAAAATTCACATTTACATTCACAATCACTGACAGATGTTCTTGTCCAGATCAATAGTTCAGAAGTTCCCTGTTATTTGTGTAAATTCACCCATAAATTGCCTGCAGCTCTGTGGCTGAGCGCATACGTGTGCAGTATATGTACAAATTAACGCCACTCACCTGAGCCTTTTTCTTACTGCCTGAGGATCCGGACAGCTGCAGCTCTTTCTTGGCCGTGGGGTTCAGCTCCGCGTGTTTACGCTTCTTCCCGTTGGAGGCGCTGGACTTCGCAGTGCCGGCCTCCTCCTGTCGCAGGCTGTCTTTCAAAGGCCCGCCGGCCCTTGCAGCTCGCGACAGGATCATGAGCGTGTGCGCTGCCATGTTGATGCTGTTCTCGCTACCCGCCTCGCTGGCGGGACTGCAGGACGGGAGGTCGGGGGTGGCGGGGGGGGGCAGGTGCCGCGGCGTGCCCTCCGCCTCCCTCCCGTGCCTCTGCCGCGCCGGAGTCCTCAGCCCGTCCAGGGAGTCCTCCTGCACGCGTCCCGGCCCGGGCGTCCTCGGGAGGGGAAGGTCCAGGCAGCTAGCCCCTTTCCTCCTGGTTGGGGTGGAGGTTGGACTCTGGCTCTGTATGTCTTGCAGCATCTCCACAGCCTGCTTGGTGAGTGGGCTAGTCTTGCATAACGGTTTCCCCAAGGAACCAGGCACAGGGGCTCTTGCCGCGGACGATGCAAAGCTCTCCGTTGGAGGCGCGGCCGTCTGACGCGACTCTCGCCGGCCGCCTTCCACCTCGTTCTCCTTGTTGGCGGTGACGCCTGGAGAGTCCTGCGGGACGCTGCTCTCCGGTGTCTTTGCTGATCTACCGTCTCCCGATTTCCCCTGCAAGGCATCCGTCTCAGCGCCAGTATTCTTGGGCCTGGATCCCTGACAGAGAGACTTCATATCCCGCACGGCGTCCGGAGGCGCTGCTGAGCCATTCTCCCTGCTTGATGTGGACTGCGATCTCTTTTTTGGCTCCGGTCTGACGGAGTCATCCTGCTTAGTAGCGCTGTTTGAGGACATGCTGATACAGGCATCCATGTCTGACACTGGGCCTTTGGCTGCCTCTTTCTGCTGCTGGTGTACGGAAGCCTTTTCAGATTCCTTCGCCCCTGAAGTGTGACTTTGCTCTGGTAATTTTATCGTTTCAACCCTCCTCTTGGCACTACTGGTGCCTAAAATACAAGGCTGGGTTTGCTCTTTCACACCAAGGGAAGCAGCAGCAGAGGACAATCTGGCCGGCGTCCTCGTCTGGCCAGCGTTCTCATCAAAGCAAAGTATCCTTCGGTGACTCGGGCTGGCTCCCGTAGCACACTTTCCCTGCTCTGAACTCTGGGAGATGTTTGAAGGTTGGCTGGAAGTAGATATTCCAGTTTTACCTAAAAAAAGAATTGTAAACGTCTCTTTCAGGTTAAGAACAATATCTAAATATCCACTAAAAAAAAAAAAAAAAAAAAAAAAAAAAACCTGATTTTTTTTCTTGAAGACGTACCTAATTCCACATTGTCTTTGGGCAGAAGTTTAGGTTTGGGCACAATCTTTGCAGGTTGGTTCACCAATGTGGGACCAGGCAAAGCCAACATCTGTACAAGTATTAAATTGAAACAAAACTCAATAACGTCCCACAAAAGGTAAACACTTAATTTCCACTTGAAACATTTACCAGTGTAACATACCTGGTTGGGTAATACTGTGAGTTTTCCTGTGCTGTCCTGACCAAACACAGACATAGACAACGCCATGTTCTGCAGCATAGGTTGAACCGGTGAGGAAATGATAAGAGATGATCCTAAAGAGAGATACAATCAATAAAGGCACCACAACACAAGTCCCAGTGAAGGTGACATTCACATCTAACGCCATTAAAGATGTGTCAGATCTGACAACGCATGAGTGTTTGAGCTGACTGATGTGGAATGCAACTATATCTGCACGTTCTTGACCTACCAGGTGAAAAGGACTGAGGCACATTTGCTGCCATGGTAACAACAGCCCGTGAGCGAGGGGGCGTGGCTACCACACCCTGGGCCGCACCTCCAGGAAGCAGCATCACGCTGGAGGTCTGGTCAACAGCAGCCACTGGATCGGTCACGACAAAGTAGCCGCTTGTGCTCGTGAACGCTGGGTTAGCAGGTAACAGCTGGATGAAACCGGTCTCCTGACAGCCAGGTCGCATGTGCGAAAGCTGTACACTTGTGGTGGGAGTTCCGGAGGCCTCTGCCCCCTGCAGGTTGTTCACCGCCTGTGCGGTCTCCTCTGGGCTAATTATGGAGAGGGGAGTGGGGGGCACCTTGGGCGGAGATTTGGCTGGAGACGAGAGGAAGATGGTGGGGATACGGTCATCTGTGATGCTAGAGACAGCCTGGCTCAGAGCAGAGTCACCTGCCTGCTCCTCTTGGTCGTCACTTATGATGATCTTCAGAGCAACTATCTTACTCGGATCGGGCTCCGAGGTTTGGAGATGACAAACGGACGTGGTGGATGAGGGAACAGAAACGGTTGCTGAGTGACAAGAGATGGATGCTGATAGGGCGGGGACAGATGCCGAGGGGGCGGGACCAGCTGCTAATGCCAAGGGGGCGGGGATGGATGACAAGGGGGCGGGAACAGATACTAAAGGGGCAGGAACAGCTGCTAAAGGGGCAGGAACAGCTGTTGAGGGGGTGGATATGGCCACCGGACCACATGTAACTGAAGCCAGAAGTTCAGAGGAAATACTCCCTGAGCAGCTGGACTGAGTCTCCCCAGAGCCACATCCCATCTCCTGTGTGCACGTGTCAAGTAAAGGAATGTTGTTTGTTGCAGGTAGCTGCCATGACGCCTTGTTGGACATGGATGTATTGCGTATTGATCTGTGGAGAGAAGGATCACTACAGCTTTGGCTAGTGGCCTCAAGGGCTCCTCCCATTCCAACACACTGTCCTCCAGCTATCCTCTCCTTCTCTGGTCCAGACACGTTTCCTAAGGCATCCACTCCAACACTGGGAGTGGGTTCACCTTGCTTGTCAGATACCGGGATGTTTTTATGAGTCTTCTCAATGGCGCCGTTGGCCTGACAACCCTCCCAAACGACCGTCCGTGGCATCAGCTGAAGATCCAGGGCCTGTAACGTTTCACTCGGTGGTGTATCATCTACCTCCATGCTCGCTCCCTCATCAGACGCGCACGACGCGTCCTGATTTGGCCCGTTTTGCAACCGGCCGATCGAGTTCGAGCCGGCTCCTCTGGCCTGCCTCCCACGGCCTGCTCCTCTACTCCTGCAGCCCGTTCCTCTTTTGGTTTGTGAGCTTCCTCTGGCATTTGCGGTCCGTTTGGGAACTGCATGTGAAGGAGCAGCTGCCGGAGGCCGCTGTCCTGTGCTGAGAGGAACAGCTGGCTTCCTCTTGCTTTTTGCTGCTTGCAGGCTCTTGCTTCTAAGCTTCCTCGTGTTGGTTTCTCTTCCTGACGTGGAATCGTCTTGTCCAGTGCCTCAAAAAGACAAAGAACAAATACAGCTGTTCGCCTTATGCAATTCATTATGAACCATGCTTCTTTTATTACTTTGTTTAAAATTCAGGATTTTTTTCTGTAGTTGCCAAGACTCTGCTATGTTTTAAGGGATTCATTAGTTTTAGAAATATTACAAGCATGTTTACTGCTTCCATGGTGCAACCAACAGAACGCAAGGTCATTTTTTTTTTCTACCATTCGTCCTCACTCTCTGAACAAAGGTGCATTCATCCCAACGGAGGCGGGGATAATTCGAAGGTTCCTGTTGGTTCAGCCCGTCAGCCTGCTCACCTGTGTCTGTAGCACCGCCCCCATGGCAAGGGGCACCACCCTCCTGGGCACCGTCACCAAGGTTTCCATCAGTCGGCTCCCCGCCCTCAGATGTCCTACATTTACCTTCAGACAGTTAAGTGAGTGAATGTAATGTACAGGTGCAGATTACACTCTGCATACGTTTCATGTGAAGAAGAGATTCAAGACATTATAAATATCATTATTGTACATATTTACCCATAGTCTTACTGTACTATATTTATGGTTTTGGTACACAACATTCCTACCACAATCAAAGAGATCAAACAGTGCTTGAAAAGCGGGATCAGACTCCGTCTGCTGCAAAATGTCCTGGATGGCATCATCGGTCATATGGATTTCTCCCTAAATAAAAACACACACACAAAACGACACAACAAATGAGCCACTTATATACACTTATTTCTGCATTAGAATGTTCACACAATATCAAAAACATACAGAAACAAGTGAGTAGATGCATTTTGATCATTTCACCTGCAGGCCCAGTATTTCATCTATGGACTGCTCCTGCTCCACTGTGTTACATGCTGCCTTTAATGTCTGCGGGCTGTTCTCACTGTGAACGTCAATGCAGAATTTTTTTTAATCCATTGACCAAATTGTGTGGTTTGACAACAAAATATCTAGTAACGCAGAAAAGAGTTGACTTTAACGATTTTTGCATTTTGTTGAAATTGTGTACCTTGCCAAGATTTTGTTGATATTTTCTGCAAGCTTTTCTTGTAAAGATCGGTCATTCAGAATTTTTTCTCGTGCGTTCTCGATCACCATTTGCTACAAAGAAAAATTGAGACAAGATATCCAGTGATCCAGAGGGACAAAAAAAAAAAAAAAAACTCCACAAAAAATATGCTGCAAATTATTGTTTCAGTTTTCAATTAAATATTTTAGAAACTCTATGAGCCTTCTCACTCTTTCATGAGCACAAATAAGTTATTTTGGAATTCACCAACTACAGGTAATAATACTAGAAGCAAAGTAATTAAAGCTTCAAAACTTTAATTTCATCACATCAGTCTATCGACTGTCGAATTCCAAGAGCTCAGCTTAAAAGCAATAGTATGAAAACAAAATCTTTCTCTGGGCTCACTGATAGGTTCTCAGTCATAGCCTCCTGGCTGTGCGATTCCACGACGAGGCCGCTGGACACGGCAGCGCCTCTGCTGCTCCCATACTGACCTCCACCCCTTCGCCTCGGAGAGTCGCTGAAACGAGGATTCTTTACATCAAAACACTCCCTCATTACTGTGTTTAACACGGTGACTGGCTTAAGACTAGGCTTGAGTGGCCTAATGACTTGTATATTAATAATATATAACACCATCATGCAAACCTTTGTCTTACCATTTCCTGCGAGCTGGAGATAGTGGTGCTGGAGCAATTCTATGATCCGGTACAATTATTTGCAAAGTTGACTCTCCTGTAGAGAAAAAAAAAATGTAATGTAAACAAGGTGTAACCCAGCAGCACAGCATGCCCCATTCCTCAGATCAGCGCCCAGTCCTGACCTGACTGAGAGAGGCCGATTGTTGAGGTTCTGGTCTGCTGGGAGGTGTAGCACACAGGTGTGGAGTGCCCCAACATGCCCTGAGGAGCCGCCACAGGACTGGCAATGCAGTGTGCAGGTGAAGACATCGTCAGGCACCCAGTGCCCAGAGGCTGCAAGGACAACAGGGCCCTCTGACGCCGCATGTTCTGAATGCTGTTCTGTGTGCGAACTGTTAACACCACAAGAAGAACGGAGGAATTATACACCCAGAAGACTATATTTTAACCAGTTCAGATAACGTAGATAATGGCAAGGTCTGTGCACCACAAACAAACCACATGGCCATAAGGTTCTAGATTTGGATTAAATGCAGCAATGAAACTTACGTCTCTGGATTTGCTGAACAGCGGGGGAGTTTTGCATAGATCTGTGGGGGGAAAAAGTAGGAATTCAACTAGTGTTCTTTTCACAAGGAAACTTTGGTGAACACACAACCAAAACTGGTACAGATTTTACTTGATTTGGTTGAGAGTGAAATCCAGTTTTTTCCATAATGAAGCCATCATAACTGGTATTTGATTCTCCTGGCATGTTTCTGTAAAATAAAAAATAAACAAAGACACAGGAAGTAATAAGATACTTACAGCAATATATTTTCTTATAACAATGATCATTTTTTCTGACACCTACCTTTTGCTTTGACAGCAATGTATTCGTTTAAAATTGTGGTCAGGTTTTTCCCAAAGAGAGACTGTGAAACAAGATTGCCAGATTGAATTTAAATATTTGGAAAATAGCTTTAACTGAGCAAGGCTCACTAACAGCGCCAATTAAGCGCATCTTACGACTACATCAAACATATAACCACCTAGCTAGCGCTATTTTGTAGCTGTCATGTTACTAGATGCAATTAAGAGTAAAGGCACGTACAAACACACAGGCGGGTATGACCCCGTCCTCGGAACTGTGCTCGGCATACTCCCGTAGGTTAGGACTCTCGTGTATGAATGCTCGACTCGTAGCGGTCAGTCCTTCTTGCTGGAGGTATCCTACCACAAACAAGGGAAAATGGCTAGTTATGGTGACGCAAAGACCAATGTCCAACAGTCTCACATGACAGGTTTCACTGAGACAACTTGCAAGACTGAAAATACAAAGATCTTAAGTCTAGGGAAAACTTAAGCAAATGTGTCTTAAACTGCGTTGCTCCAAGTTCGTCTGGGACAGTATAAATGATTAAAATAACGTTTTAGATCTGGTGGCTCTCGGGCTGGATGCATGACTAGCTCCTAGCTAGGTTAGCTAGCTAGTTACCTGAACGCAATGAAAACAATGTAGTCGAGAAATGTCTGACTGGACTTACCAAGTACAAGTCTCGCTACATCGGATGGCAGTAACATGTTTGTGTTAGTTTATATTAAAAGGTATATGGTACATCTGATGCACACTTTCTGAAACTTCAATTAAGGCAAAACAGAACTACACTACTGGATGTTTATCGCACAAGAGTCGGTGAAGTCGAATATACCATAAAGTGAAAAGGCGCGGAAAAGATTCGCTTACCCGGATATTGTTCGAAGTAAGAAGGCATTGCATAGTGCAGGGAAATGTAGTTTTTCGCTGTTACTACGCCTCTTTACATAGTATATTTCTTCATGCTATTAATATAATCGTTACTAAATCAGTGACTATTTTTGTCGTTTCCTCAAATGTCGTTATTTTTATTCAGCTATATAGTAGATGGAAATGAAGCACTAGGCGATGTAAAAATCGTTTCAAAATGCTCGCATTAAATGCATGTTAAATTAGCAAACGTTACATAATAAACGACACTCCTGATTAAATTATATATAGTCCGTATGAATTTTTACATTGACAAAATGAAACCATGGTCTTTTGTGGTGCTAATACTGCACCAGATATTGTCTGAACTGAGGGATGTAATGCTTTTGTTTACCCTACTAGACAGGACTGACATCAGCATTGAAATTAATTTATTGCAATTTAATAGCAACATCAAAGTTAGGATTTTCAGTGTTTTTTAGTCAAGTCAAGTAAGAATTTATATATATAGCACCTTTTTGCAACAACAATTTTCACAAAGCATCTTTACAGATGTCAGAGTCAAGGACGACAGGAAAAGCTCCCTGAAAGCAAGAGGAAAAAACCTTGACAGGAACCAAGACTCAACAGGGGGGCTCATCCTCTTCTGGCCGACCATCAGACACCACAATAACAAGAGTACAAACAGTGAAGTCTAATGCGTCATGTTCAGTTAGTGAGCCTCTGGCAGAGGAAGAGGTATATGGGTGGTTCAAGCAGCTCGGCAAATCATACGTCAGGAATCTGGGTCTCCGATGTCTCCTGGAGCCTCAAACGTAGCATGTGTAGCTCGACTGAGTGGGAGGTGAAGAGAGATGAGGGAAAGGAGACTAGGTTTTAGTGCTTTTCTCCACTGAATAAATTCCCAGAATCAGATGTCGACAGTGTTGTGAAGTAGCATTATGCAACAGTCATAATTATTTGAACCACAAAAATATGTGTGGTTAATAAACTGGAATTGGTTGTAGTATTTCTAGCAAATAAATTGTTAAAAGGTTTTATTACAAGTTACTTTATAACATGTACTTATATATACATCAGTCACCGTGTAGTTTATTAGGAACACGTTCCTTGTAGGCATACGGAATTTATAGCCGACCTTTTGGAATGTACAGTTTGTTTAGTAATCCTCAAACTCTATAGGTAGTTGGTTTGTAATCATAAAATCATTGTGGGCTGGATATTTAGTGGCTGCTATCAACTCAAGAGTAACACTGGCATGTAATCTGTGGTGTCTTATAAATAGCTCAACACCTACAACCATGCTACTACTATGTCAGTATAATATGACTTCAGTAGTAGCCATGCTGAAGCCCTGGTATGCAGTCAATCTGTGGTATTAAACTGACCTGAAATAAACAGAATAGAGGGTGGATGAATTATTGTGTTATATGCTAATACAAGTACTAGTTCTGAAAAAAAAAATTCAAGTATGTACAGGCTACTGATTTTGTACTGGTATAAGGGGAGTGCATAAGTTGAATATTGTTATCAGTCATTTTGGTCTCTCCCTCTCAGATTTGTGTCATAGAAATGTTACAATTTTGCCTGCAATTGGATGCAGTGTGATTGACAATTGAATCTAGTGAACTCTTTGCATATTCCTAGGATTTTGAAATAGTAAATGCTGATATATCTGTCCTTCTCCTGTTATGAAAAGATGAAAGTTAGTAATGCACCTACTTGGAAAAGACTTAAATGTAGAGCTGAGATGCAATTTTTGGACAGAATGACATATTTTATTAGCTTAATAGAAGTAATAGTGCACCAGTGTCATTGGTAAAATTTTGAAAGGTTGTGAAATGGAAATTACTGTATTTTGAGGAAGAAAATAATAGATGTTGAATAAGCTGGTTAAAGAACACAATAATATTTTTACTTTACAGTCAGCTGTTCAGAAATATACTCATTACAAATCTGTAATAGAAATAGAGCCTTATTCTACTTCCATACACAACATACAGATAATATATATATATTTTGTTTTTAGATGTAAAGGGCACCATTTATCAATATAACAGGTAAATAGAGTAATATACCACAGAGTCAGAGAATTGTATTAAAAAATGTACGTTAATCAAGTTCATTTTGAACACCTGTATGACAGAAGACTAATTGTTATACGATTGTTCTGTGTAGCAATATTTATGTAATAAATATCTAAATCATATATTTTAAACACATGATATTTACATAGTGTAACAGTGTAACTGTTAAATCTAATTATTATAGACAGGTTTGTATAGTGAACATGAATCAAAACCTTTGTTACATATTTGTCTGTAATAATGTATGCAGCTTTTTGGCCATATATTCTTGAAAACAAACTTGACTGATTGATTGATACATATTAAAAGCCAAAAAAAAAGAATTTCTGAAATTCCTGTCCACATTGATTTTTCTTTTATGTTTCAATAAACATTACGCACTGCTTTCAGAATGACTTTTATTTTGATAAACGAGCAAAGTATTTGCATTTTCTTCAAGCGCCTCCTCTAAAGATCGACATAAACAACTCTCGAGGCCAGCCCATTAGAGTTTAGCTTGTCTAACTAGCCACGATACACGAAATACTGAAATTGGATTTTGGGTGTCTTACCCTGATCCGTTATGGAGTCTGTGCCTAAAAGGTAGGTATTTTGCATGCGATTCTTTTTATTGTTGGATAATGTGCATAAGAAGATACCTGTACACGATGGATCTAAAATACAGCGAGCTAAGTATAGCATTGCTAGCTACAAGGTTAACGCACCTCTTGCAGTCCAGTTTCGCAGCAGCGTTAGCTATGCTAGCTTAGCTAGTTTTCCCAGTCTTTTCCTCCAGCATTTGCTTATAAAGACAAGTATAATGCATATCGTTGGGTTTATTGGGTTGTTTGTTGTGTGTGTGTGTGTTGGGTTGAAATGTTCATAGTTCAAGGTAAATCAATGAATGGGTAGATGGCATGTGAAGCCTAAATTGGAAAACAAAGCATTTCGCACGAGGACTGGTTACAGATTATATTGTATATCATACAAACCGAAGCAAATATGAACAGCTGTATGCGTATCTTTTATATTGCATAATTACAGCACATCGTATAATTAATTACCTTTTACAGTGTTTAATGGGACAACGTCTGGGTCTTTGGCACTACAGGCTTTATCTCGTTCAATATAATCAGCGCCGAAATTCCGAAATTTAATTCGTTATAAAAAAAATATGGTATTATAATAGCTACGTTTACACAAAAACAGGTGCTGTTTTAACGTATAATGTATTGTCTGCGCCTGAAATATTTTAATTTCCCCCCCAAATGTTTAACAAGTGAATTAAAAATGAGCATCGTTAAATGTAGCATATGGAAGAAAAAAAGTAATGACAAATGTTTTCACGTACGAAAATGCAAGCTTTTGTTTTTGTAGTAATCTACCTCGTGTGTAAGTTGATTCAGTACTGAATGAACAGCAGCCTGTTTGGTCGTAAAACTGTTTCAGGGAACATCGTGTTCTTTTGATTCACACCGCTTCCACGTTCAGCTTTTGTTATGGACAGATGACGTTGCTCACTTGTAGTCGCTCGGAACTTGCCGATAACGCCGAAGTTTTGAATCACTCAACCTTTTGGATCGGAACTAAAGTATCAGGGTCATTAAGCAGAAATATACGCATAGATAACAGGTCTGGTCGTGACGCAGTGGCCTCCAGAGGTCTGAGCATTGTGTGTCTTTACTCTCAAAGAAGCGCACAAACAGTCTTAAGTTCCGAATGAAAGTTTGGGCTTGGGGCCAGCTATGCGTACAAGGACACTGTGTTCCTAAACTATTGCGGCTTAAGAAGGATGTAGAACATATTTTGGCGTGCGGTTTATTTACACGTGTGCACGCTAGCACGCAACCTTACAAAACAAACTGCTAAAGAGGAGGGGCCTTTTGTTTTGTGTGATTTATTTAAAATCTTTTATATATATATATATATATATATATATATATAGAAGGGTTTTCCCCTTCCAATTTTTGCTCACTCTTGCAATTCAGACATTAAAGCCTAGCAAACAAAACATAGTATTTATCTGTTTGAAGCACATATAAGAGTGAATTTATTTGGGGAAAATTAATGTTAAATTAATTCGTGTTTATGTGAGTGAAGGTAATACAAAATTGTACTAGTTAGATCAGAAATGTGATTGTTAAAATTGCTGTTTATTTTGTAAATTACTCTGAAAATACTTTTCTCTTTTTTATTCTTTATGATGGTTTTATTTCACCGTTGTATAGGCCTGGGTCATAATTAAGTTTTCTAAAAGTTTACTAAAATAAACTTTCTTAGACTGTTTAGGAATGTTATGACGTTTTGCACTCACAGGTCCAATATACTGGTGATCATTATCATAGTACCAACCTGTAATATTTATATAACAAATGTAGAAACAACTGTGACTTTTGTTCTGTAAGCATCCCAACTAAAAAGTTTTTTGTAAGATTTCTGTTGTAGTTGTGGTGAATTGAGGCATGTATGTGATGAGTATATTAGAAGGGCTATTTTCATGTTTATAAGTAGCAGAGTGTAACCACAGTGATGCTTTGTCCAAATTCAGCAGATATAATTGCAGTACGTGGTGATCTTGGCCTGGACTGCATGTTGCTGACCTGTTCTTTCTACACGCACACACACACACACAAATCTTGCGCAAGTCCTGTTGAACTTCGTTCTCAGTGAGATTTGTACAAAAGTCACATGTTCTTCATCCCAGTCATGAATCAGGCACATTGGCAGGCAAGAGTTTGGTTCTGTAACAACAAAAGTATTTGAACTGCAGCTGCAAAATGTGGTCGTCTTGTGCATTCTAATAATGTCCAGAAAGTAAGTCTTATTAAACTCATATTAAATTCGGCCTTATATCTGCTCTACACACTGTTTTTATCACTTTTAACAAGTTCATTCTGTTGGTTTAGTCTTTTATTTTATAAGATGTTTGATCTGTTCCTTTCCTTTATCTAATTTGTTGTTTCTGGGTCACCACAATGCTTTTGAAGTGCATTAGCACTGGATTTGGAAAACACTGAATAAGCAGATGAGAAGATTCTGAGTGCTGAAGTGGATATCAAATTCCAGGGGAAAGACTGGTGATGTAATCACTAAACCAGTAAACCAAAGAACAACATTTTCAGATCAGTAACACTGAGATCATCATAAGACGCTGCACAGTCTGCTGTGGTCCAGCGTGTTCATTGCATAGACCAGGTGGCTTGGATTATACACGTTTTGGAGGCAACGGTGTTGTATGCTTTTTTGTTTGTTTTGTTTTGATGAACTTGTGGTTTTGAAGAGAGAAAAAAACGCGTTGACCTGTATTTGGACGGAACTTCATTCTAGCGATGGTCAGGTACATAATTTTAAGCTCTTCAAGATGTATTCGGGGTGTTTTTGAGCACATTGGTGGTTTGACCTAGGGTGAACTCTGGGGTTCTATCAGCAGGAATTTTAGCATGTTTGTTAGGAGAAGCTGAAGGATTATTTATTGGTTTAAGAGTTTGGTCACTTGCTTCTATTCCCTCTTGGTTTTTGTGTTCTTTATGGAACATACAACCAACAGTACAAAGACTGGTGTCCATCCTAACAAATGTAGAGGAAACATGGAGAGACTAATTTAATATTGAATTTCCATGAAAATATAGGTTGGGTTTACATACAACCTAAAGCATGAGATCCTCGGCCGTAACGAGAACACGTGCCGAGCATGTGACCGACTTGCAGAATATAAAATTTGCAACACTAGTGTATGACCATAGTGTAAATCTTTTGTGCTTTCACTTGTGAAAAAGGATCTCCTGAAAAATGTGAAACTTTTTGTGTACCATGTCAACTTTATACGAATCTAAAGAGAAAACTCTTCTGTTAACAGTGGAAGCTGTGCTGGGCCCTGGATTGTATTTAGAGTTGAGTTTGGAGTTCCAGAGGGTGGAGCTGGGGTCAGGGGTGAAACTTTTGGAGGACTGGAGGATGGGCCTTGACGGTTAACAGCCACACGAGAGCGGCTCCTGTGCTTCAGGCGTGTGGGGGAGGGCAGTTAGAACATGGTTGGAGGGGGTTGTTTTCCTGCTAAGGGTTTTGATGCAGAGCTTTTCTCTCTCTCTCTCTTTTTTTTTTTTTGCATTGGAAAATAATTAAACTGGTAGCAGTAGAACTAAGAGGATGAAGTTTATGCTGAACCCCCTGTAAGCTCATGGTTCCTGGCTTGTTTTATGGTCTTTCACTTGTTTCTGTTACTTCCAATCCTGTTTTAAATGGAGCTGGAGAGGGTCCAGGTTTGGCTTTGGGATGGATTCTTATTAGACTATGGAACTTAAAGGGTTGTCAGCTATTGGCTTATGGTGGTTTTTTTTTTGTTTTTTTAAGGGAAAGCAAACTATTTGAAACTATTTGTTTCTGCTTGGCGTTCGTGTTCTTGCTGTTCCTGCAGACCATCACATGCCTTATCCTTGTGTTCTTGGTAACCTTCACATTCTTCTGGTCCTCCTTCTCCCCTCCCAGGCCGAGTTCGGACCTGCGCAAAGTGCGCTCGCGCGACGCCGCCCGCTGCAGGCGGAGCCAGGAGACGGAGGTGTTCTACGAGCTGGCCCACTCCTTGCCGCTGGCACGCCGCGTCACCTCCCACCTGGACAAGGCTGGCATCATGAGAGTGACCCTAAGTTATCTCCGCATGCAGCAGCTGCTCCACTCCCGTAAGCCCTCACCACTTACATTGATTTTTGCAGCGATCAGACTGCAAGTGTTTTTTAAAAAAAAAAAAAAAAAAAGCACTTGGCTTGAATTTGCTCGTATGGGCATCCGAGTCCATGCTGACTCACTGGCCTCCGTCACTTTCTGTAGCAGCAGTTAAGGTGGAGCCAGGGACGGTGGTGGATGAGGACCCCACCGATACCTTCTACCAGCAGGCGCTGGCAGGCTTCATTCTGGTGATGACTGAAGAAGGCGATATGATCTTCCTCTCTGAAAACGTCTGCAAGTTCATCGGCATCGCCCAGGTTGGTGAGGCTCGTGCCCTGGACCAAGAGGGGAGGGGGGCAGTGAATGCTTCAGAGTTGTTTGTCTTCACATCACACACAAACGTGTTCGTCAACACACAGGCCACGAGAGACCTGCAGTACCAGTCGAAAGTCTGGACACACCTACGCTTTGTTTATTGTTTCTACATTAAATAACGGGGATTTACATCAAACCAGTGAAATAGCACCTATGCAATTATGCTGTGATGGTCAGTATTTGTTTTTCTTAGATTGTAGATTCTTCAAACAGCTTTAATCTTAATCAGCTTTGAGAGGTGGTCACCTTTTAATGCTTTTCGACCAGTCTTGGAAAAAATTCATTTGATTAAAATGCCTTTGTTACTATTTGACTAAAAACATGCGCTCAGCCATGTGTGTGCAAACCTTTGGCCGGTACTGTATCTTGGAATAGTACATATATGCTAATGACAGACTTGGAATTGTGGCCTGGTTATACTGACATCACCTAGTCGGCTCAACAAGGACATTTTGCCAAGAAGTTCTGTTAAAATAGTATTACGGTCCAGAAGGATTTGTTAGGTCGATTTGACCAGAGTATCACGAGAAAAACAGATTCCCCGACACCCGTTCTTGCTGTAGCACTCTTGCTTGCCTCAAGCATAAACTTTTAATGACCCATTAACATTTTTCCCTGATCATTTTTGACGTTGTCTAGCTGGATCTACTTGGACAAAGTGTGTATGACTTCATCCACCCCTGTGATCAAGAGGAACTGAGAGATCTGCTCACCACCAAACCAGGTAAAACCATTTTCCATTTGTGCAGTTTTCTGCCTCTTGTAGACCACATGAACCCTCTCACCCTCTGGTCCAGACCTCCTCCTGTTGCTCCTCTAAATTGCAGCCTGTGCTGTTCTCTTCAGGGCTCTCAAAGAAGAAGGTGGAAAGATTTACAGAGTGCACCTTCTTCCTGCGGATGAAGAGCACCCTCACAAGTCGCGGCAGGACCGTGAACATCAAGTCTGCCACCTGGAAGGTAACTTTTGAGGTGGCACTGGAGGCCAAAGTTTTAGCATGTGAGGTCTTGTCCTGTAAAATTCTCGCCCTACCCCAAGGGGTGAGACGTGTGATTAGCCTCCAATACAAAAACACTGTTGCTATCAGTGTTTGCATCAGAAGCTCACTCTTCCAGCCCTGACGTCCTCCAGCGGTGAAACGTGCTGGTGGTGGTGTTTTCAGTTGGGGCATATTCCTCTGTGATCACTCTTTATTGGTTAGTGGTAAGGAAACTGTTTAGACAATTACAGCAGTCAAGATAAGACAAGGAATCTTAATCAGTGACACCATTTCACCTTTAGCAAATGTTTCTCTTTGCTTTGCTGATCCTCAGATCGGGGAGTTTTTACAGTTTGCAGGATCCTACTTGATGCTTCTAATGAGTTCCCAGCTTTCTATATAAACACACACAGTAAGGCTACATGGTGTTTATATAACGTTAAACATTTTCAGCGTGAACAGTGTTCTGTCCACTACAGTAATAGCACTATAGTCTTAGCTTTTTGATCAGCAGGTCAGTGCAGAGTCATGACCAAAAAGCCTTCAAGGGTTACAACTGTTCGTTTGTAGGTGGTTAAATCAACTTGTGTAGTTGTGATGATTTTCCCACTTACAAGGTTGCTTCGATCAGTGTCACTCTGTCACCGAGGACAATTGCTAGACCTGCTGTGGCTCAGTTCGTGTGTTTTATTCAAAACAGGAGTGGCAAAAGCAGCGAGGATCTGAAAGTATGTTCTTTCCCCTTCTGTTCCACCCGACCTTCAGGTTCTTCACTGCAAGGGCCACGTCCACACGTTCAGCGGCAGCACCGACGACTCCTCCCCTGCAGGCAGTTATGTCATCCTGCTGTGTGAGCCCATCCCCCACCCGGGCTCCGTGGAGTTCCCTCTGGACAGGAGCACGTTCCTGACTCGCCATTCCATGGAGCTGAGCTTCACGCAGTGCGACGGCCGGTGAGAGAACAGGACCAACCCATGCATCTCATGCGCCAACTAAGGGCTGTTCGAGGTGGATGGAAATCACGTACTGCGGTCTCATCCTATTTGGTTATATTGTTTTAGATTTTGCAGTAGTGATATGCCTTGGTTTATGGGGACATGGTTAGATCTGCTTTGTTATTTTGACCAAAATGATTTGTAGCATCATGTTACAAATGTAGAAATGTTTGAGGCAGGTCAGGAATGTTCCAGCACAAAATGTAAAAAATGTAGCCTAGTATTTTGCAAGGAGACTCGTTTTAAAAATCGTGACGCCTGTGATATAATCACTGAAAAGGCAAGTATTGCGATACAGATTAACCAGAGATGTATCGTTCAGCCGTTGTTGCGCACCGCGTGAAACATTCCTACATACCAATATGGCACACCCCCCACACACAGTCATTTAGCAGGTCAAGCAAGTTTGTCTGAATGACTGAACTCTGTTCACCTCCTTGGCAAAGGATGCAGCAGCTCAGCATGGGTGGGGGTGTGTTTGTGCTCTTGGCACTAAGAATAACTGTGCTTAGCCTACGTGCAGAAACCTTGTTTTTCTCATCTAACTTAGTTGGCCTGTATAGTATCCACAGCAGCTGGTGATTCACCATGTCACCAGTGTTTTATCTTGCTTCCAATAGAAGTACTTGTACACATTGTTCAATTTTGTTACAAAAGGCATGGATGCCTCATTTCCGTTTGCACTTTTTAAAGAGGGATCTGTATTTTATTTTTTTTTTTTGTATCTGGAGTGTTTGTTTAATCCACTCTATCTTTAACCCTGTTAGACTAGGGTTGTTTGCAGATTTGAAATGCCCTTTCAAAGTCAGTGTTCTGTTACAGTACTGAATAATCTGGCATGCTAGTGTCAGTGGGTGAGTGGTGAATTCTCACATGATCCAACTATTGGCGGAGGGGAAATGTAATGTCCAGGGAGGGGGAAATGTAATGTTACATGTCCATGTTCTGCTCGGAGTCACCCTCTTGTGGTTAGAGTGGCAAATACAGTGAGCAGCTATTTTCAGATAAGGTGGCTTTCAAGAGCCTTTCTATAAATAGGGGCTGAACATATTTTAGATATATGGGACACTCATGGATATAAGGGCCCCCAGCTCCTCTCGACCAAAGTTTCTTTGAAATAGTGGCTCACTTTATCTTTATAAAGGGTAATGAGACTTGTACCCAAAGCAGTCATTTATAAGGAACTCTGTTCACAGGGTAACTGAGCTTGTTGGATACCAACCTGATGATCTGATTGGACGATCTGCCTACGAGTTTTTCCATGCCTTGGATTTTGATCATGTGACAAAAAGCTTACATATCTGTAAGTAACAATTTTTATGGATGAGCAATAAAATCTGCCAATAATTGAGCTTACAATGGTAAATGTACAGTATTTAAGAATGAATACACAACATTTACAGTTCAGTTTACAGTTCGTTTCTTTTATTCACACTTCTGAATCTTTTATATGGCCATACGAAAGATTCAGAAGCGTGAATAAAAGAAACCAAATTTACGTAGATTGGTTACCAATGCATTTTTGACATCATAACTGCGTTGCCAGTGTTCGCCAAAGGTCAGGTTTGCACCAGCCAGTACCGCTTCCTCGCCAAGAACGGAGGCTTCGTGTGGGCAGAGACCCAGGCCACGGTCCTCTACAACAGCAAGACCTCCCAGCCTGAGGCCGTGGTGTGCCTGAACTTTATACTCAGGTGCCTTGACCCTTCTTGTATGACCAGTTCTTCTCACGTGCTTCTTTTGCTAAGTGATCGCCTTGCCAAGAACCAGCGTTTGCGAAACCGCTAACGCTCCGACGTGTACTGAGTGTTGTCACCCTCTGCCTTCAGTGCGGTGGAGCAGGCGGATGTGGTGTTCTCCATGGAGCAGACCCGTGGTGAGCAGAAGGTGGAGAATGTAGGTGTGATGGAGGTGGAGGACTTGCAGGAAGGACTGAGCGATGGAGACGAAGACCTCGACAGCGCCGAGCTCTTCCACACTCTGAAGGACGACCCCAAGGATCTCCTCCAGCTGGCACCAGCCCCAGGAGACACCATCATCCCACTGACAGGTGGAACATTAACACACCCTCACATCTCGGGTTACCCTGGAGGGGTGATCGGGTCATCTCCCAGTTATGGTATGAATAAGTTCTCAGTTGACAGTAAGCCAAGCTAGACTTTGAGACAACCTTTGAAAGGAGGAGTGTAGTTTTTTAAGCACTCCTAAAATGGAGGGGGGAAAATGATCTCATTACAAAAAGGCAACTTAATTCTGCCACTTGAATGTCTCAAAATGACACGTTACTTAATCAAATAAATAATAACAGTATATAATTGGTATCATGCCAGCTGAGATGTAGGACGTTCTATTTTCGTTAGCAGTGTTGGCAGCTTTAGGTATCATTAGACGTCATGTGTGAACCCAAACCTGCTCCTGTTCTTTTGGCCACACTTGTTACTTGAAAAGTCTTGTTTCATGCACTCTCAAATGGTACTATATTTTTTTCTGATGATGTTTTTCTGTGCTATCTGCTGCAGAGGACACAGAACTGTCTTTCGCCCCACCGTCCAGCCCCAACAGCTTGCCCAAATGCCCCAAGGACCTTTGTTCCCCCAGACTGCGGCAGCTCCTGTCCCCCATCTTCGACTGCTCGTCCCCAGACTCGTCTGTCCTGGTGGGTCAAGTCACCCTTTCACTTTGACAGTTTTTCTGTGTTTCTCCACACTCTGACCCGTGTTTGAGTGACTCCATTTATCCCCCCCGCAGAGCTCAGGCGAAGAGTCGCCCATGGACACTGGTGACGTGGAGAAATTCTTTGCGCTTAAACCAGAGGAGAGCACCGCACAGAAAGAGCCGATAGAGGTAGCACCTCACATTCGTTAACTTCACTAACCCCTCTCTCGTGTTGGTATGGAGACAAAGAAGCTGAATTTCTCATGTTGGGATTTTTGCAGGACATGGATGAGATGGATCTAGACATGCTGGCACCTTATATCTCCATGGACGATGACTTCCAGCTCACCTACCTACCCCAGTTCCCCGAGGCAGATTCAGCATGTGATGAAGCACTGAGTACAGCTTCAAGGAAAAGGTAATGGACATCAGACAGATCACATGCTGCCCACGATTATCACAAGCTGATTTTCACTGGGTCAGTTCTGCAGCAAACAGCATCGAGATTCGTGGCCAGGAATTCATGCAACATCGTGTATTGACGCATGTTATCGCATCTCGCTGCAAAACAGGGGTCTGGAGGAAGACGAGGAGCTGCCCTCTCTAACCTCCAGCTGGGAGAAAAGAAAGAAGAACTGTTCCATAGAGGAGGAGCTTCTGCTTAGTCATGAGTCTTTGGTAAGAAGAGGCACAGCATACACAACCCAGTATAAGCAACGGTGAAGTGTGTGTGTGTGTGTGTGTGTGTGTATAGACAGTGTTTTGAATGGGTGTATGTTTTGGTTCAGACGGGCCTGTTGGTCACAGACGGTCCCGACGAGTTGGCGCACACACCTTGGAAGGAGAGTCATCTGCTTACGGATCGAGACCCTGTACTGGGAGGGACACAGGCACTGTGTGATACAGCAGGTAGCCACTAGAGGGCACTGCATATTAAAGAACGATAACACAAGTCTAGGCAGATTTTCACAGGTTTGATTTATGACTTTCTGCTTGAAATGAAGGGCATATTCCCTACTAACCACTGGTTATGTCTCATTTGTTCTCAATAGCTTTGATGAAGGATACATTGTTATCACGACCACCGGATTTAGAGAGCCAGATAGCTGGGACTATATCTCTCACCTGAGAAAGGGGAATGTGGATCATGAAACTACAATCATGGTGCTTGGCTTTAAGGATGATCTTGTTCAGCTGATTTTCTGTTATGAATTCACTGGGCTGACCAGAATTTATTTTATTTTATTATAATTTTTTTTTAACGACAGCGTGGACACCGCACGTTCATAGTGACCGCTGTGTAAAATTAACGCCTGTGCATTACAACCGAAACGGAAGAGTCTGCAGCACGTGTAATACACGTCATAAGAGCATTATAAAGTACAGTTGCTAAAGTACAGTTGAAGAATTGTTATCCATCATCCAAAAATTAAAACAGCTTTGAAAACAGCAGTGTATGAGGGATGTGAAAACAAACCAGTCTTCCACTTAACACTGAGGATCAGCAGAGAGGGTGATTGAGCCCAGTTTAGTTCACTAGCACTTGAACGATCACCCTCTGACTAAACTTCCAGACGTTTCCATGGATATTGACATCTGTTGTTCTGCACTGCCTACCCACAATGGGGACATCGTCCCCTCCCTGAACACATCTGCCTCAACCAGAGTAGGCCAGCGAGAAGTTCCTTGGTCCAAACCACCACCCTGCTCAAAGGTTTCACAAAACACAGATCTCTGTTTCAGACAAGATACCGGTTGGTTAAATGTTGAACAAGCTTGGATGCCTGAGACAACCAGGGGCTTCTGACTCTCAGGTTGAGCAGTTCTACTATGGAAGTAAACACAACTGAAAGTGGTATGCCTTTTCAGGGCAGTGTGTTGGGTGAACCGTAGCAAACTCCCACACGATGGTTTGTGCTGGCAACTATTCTGCCTTGTTTTTTTGTTTTTTTGACTGACAATATTATCCTGGTAGCTCCATTTGAAATTAGTGATCTTGCTTAACATTGAGCCTTATTTTAAGTGGATTTACTGATTTACATCACTGATCAGCGCCATGGATGTCAAACGCAACAAATACTCCCGTTTTTCCAGTGGCATCTTTTTTATAAAGCATTTTATATACTTTTGCATAAGCAACATTTAAGTGAATATAAAGGTAGTCCTTGTTGAACTACAGATTTTGTTTTTTGTGCATCTTTCCTGATTTCCTTGGTGTGGCCACTTTTTTTGCAAGGTGCACTTAATAACCAAGCTGTCTTTTACAAGTGTGTGTGTGTGTGTGCTTTTACTGTAGTTGTGTTGCTAAACTCATGTATGGGGGAATCTCTGGCTTCACTCACTTGAGTGCAGCTTGGTGAGGGGTTTTTTGTAAACGTATGGAGGAGTCCTTATTGAGTGGCTTGGGACAAAGGGGCATGATGTTGCAATGAAAAGCTTTTGGTCTGTAACTTTTACATTTCATAATAAAAGTTACATTTTGATCTTGTAGATTACGAGTATATTGGATAAGCTTTCTCTCTCATAATACAGGAATAGTTCTCACATTTGGAAATGTTACTTCATGGCTATGTTTCAGTATTGTGTGTGTTTGTTTCTTGGAAGGAATGGGGTAGAAATGAGAAGAATCAAAGATATTTTCCTAATGTTTTTTAAGATCCATCTTGAGGGGGCCTTAAAAATGACCGTTAGACTTTAGAGGGAGTTAGGCCTACTTTGCTCTTCAGTTCTTCTTGCATTTCAATTTATAAACTGTGTGTCTTAGTTCAGTTTGAAACTTTTAACCATGTATTGTATTGCTCGAATTAACTGAAATACAATAAACTGGTTTAAATGTGTTCAGACCTCTGTAACTGAAAACCAAATGAATGTTTTACAGATTTTTTTTTTTTTACTTAATCCCAAAAAAGAAAAAGTATAAAGACAGGTGAACGGTGATCCGGTGCCACGTTCTACATACATGGCTCATCTTTGCTAAATGTCTAAACGCTGTCTTTAAAAGATTAGCTTTTCATACAGTATATTCTAAACTCAGTTCCGAGCATCGGCCTATGGACCTTAATACCGCAACCCTTTGAAAGAATTAAGTTGCATGCATTTGAGAGACGTGAGTAACCGGTTGCATAACAGGCAGGTTTGTTTCTCTTAAACTGTGTTTGGTACTGCATGCATCTGTGCACTACAAATGCTCCCCCCCCCCTAAATGCACTTTTAAAACAGGGCCATTCCCTAAATTGAACAATTCACCACCACATTCCTTCAACCCGTGTTGCACTTCGACAATAGCAAATGTTGTAGTTATCTTAAGGTTCCAGGTCTTGCTAATGCTCTAACTGGCCTCGGTCTTTAAAACAGTTCAGAAGAAGAGATCTGTTCAACCAGCAAGTCTTAGCTACAGCGCTAACCACTAATGTGCCTTTCTCTCAAACAGAAACCAAACATTGAACAGTTCCCGTGGAACTGAAAACTGGGGCGGCCTACATTTTACACGTTACATCACCACCACAAACAATAAATATCACAAGAAACGTTAATGTTTTTTTTTTTTTTAGAAAAGAAAAAAAAGTTGAGTTCAACAAAAGGAACTTTGACCAGATTGAAAATGTAATTTTTTTTTAAACAAACATTCACTTCAAAATGGATAGTAGTCAACAATAAATTTACACATTGTTTGAGATGTTAAATATTGTAAAAACAAATGTATATAATAACATCACTATTTTTAGTTACACAGAAATGATAACAGAATGCCATTATAGCAAGTGTGCTTCAAGTCTGTACTCCTCTTAAACACCACCAGAGAACAAATTAAGCCATTTAGGTGGAAGGCATGGGTTTATACTACTGTGCACTGTGTACAAAATTCCACCCGTTAGAAATGGTGTTCAGTTGTAGCAATAGTTTGCATTCACTGTAAAAAATAAATTCATTGGTGCAAAGGAAAAGCTCCTTGCAGAAACAAGCCAAGCAAAATGCCACCTCAGCCCTCTCGAGTTTAAGTTCGGGCATGCAATCTACACTTGCATTTGTGCACATGAAACCATCAACCCCCTCCTTGGTTGAGTAGGTTGGGTTAAATTCCACTTTTAGCTACAGAAAGTCTCTAAACAAATACTCATTTACAGCTGTCGTGTGTGGTCATACAATAGAAAAACCGACAGTCCCCCAACATAATGCTTGGGATATTACATATGTTCCTGGGGTCACCGTTGTCTAGTCCCCTCACTGAGGGTGATGATAAACATGTCTCCAGGTCCACTGAAAACATTAAAAATGAAACAACAATCAATATCGCTGCGCATGCCCTCCTTCTACAGTCAGAACAGTCAAACTCTCAGGTGCAGAACTTCCTTGAGATTAAGGAAAAGAAAGTCTCAAGGACACTGGCTACTTAAAAACCTTTGAAACTAGGGAGTCCAAACCAAAAGTGCAAAAGGACGATGATCTCGCTTCTGATGGAGAATCCAAGCCCTCACGCATTAGTTGATCTTTTCCACAGAAAGTGCAGCACGCGTGCAATGTGCCTCTTCCTCGTTCCTGCCATCCGCCAACTGCAGCGTCACTTCCTCATATGGCGGCGGCTGCCCCGGCACCTCCGCGCTACGATTGGCTGCGTCTGTGCAGCAGCTCGTATCCGACTGGATAAGGGACGACAGGGGGCTGTGATCTGCAGAGGCCAGGAGAAGCTGCGTTGGCCCCTGGAAAGGTGGAAGGCGTTGGCCCCAGCTGCCGTAGACCGCTTCTTCATAGGTGGGTAGAGACACAGGGAAACCATCCACAACCAAGTCCACCTGATCAGACGATCGGCGGCTGAAAGAGGGACACACGGGCCAACGCAAATAATCAATCTGTTGTATATACAAGTAGTTTTAGTGAACCATTAACTGAGAAACATACAACTTTAATAAACTAGCTGTAATAATACTACTGTTACCATAACAACCTGGCTGAAGTAGTACCTTTGTGAATGGCATGGGTAGAGGCGAGACTTGACAACCATGCAGGCTGTGGTGGTAAGCAGAAAGATGGACACTCCAACAGCAGTCGTAGCAACACTTGGCATAGAGCCGTTGGCTCGGTCCTCGTGTTTAGCATGTTCAGCTACAAGAACAAAACATGCACGGTGTTTATTCTCCACAACGCGGGCAAAGCTTCTTCTGCTGACCTTACCCGGATGTGCAACGTTCTAGAATTATCACCCAGGCAGAAGTTAACCAATCTTTAGGAAGAGTGGATGGGGTTGCGGTTGACTGTAGCGTCTGCGCCCTATGACGCAGTGATTATCCGAGGGCTTTAAATGCATCACGGAACCAGAAATATTGGTTAGCATGATGGCTTGGCTCATTTCCCGTTTACTGTCGGTTTCCTGCCTCTGTGCGGCTGAGCTCAAAAGAGGAAGTTAGCGCTGCGTTCAGGTTCCACCGTGCCTTACCCAGCTTATGTAGGTCATTTACGAAAACTATCTGTACATGCAAGTCCTGATTCCAGAACATTTCCTCTACCCAAAATGCAGAACTAAGGACTGACTGCAACAAAAAGCAAATGTGCTCTCGTCTAGGACATCAGTTAATTTGATACATATTGGTCTTTGCTTCAAAAAAATTAAGCAAGTGACTTGTTCATGGTAAAGAAAGACATTCTGAAGCTCATGTTTTAAATGAGAGTGGATTACTTGGTCATGCAAAAGATGCCTTCACTACCCAGCTCAACAGATGCTCACCCTCCTACCTGTGTTAGAGACACACTTGGGCACACTGGGAGTCCACTGTCCTCTGAGGCACTTGGAACGTTGAACCTGGCCAGGCAGGACATAGCCTGGCTCACAGAAGTAGTAAATAAAGCTCTTCTGAGTGAAGCCCCTGCATGGAGAGGGTTTACAGTGGAAGCCGCCATGCTCTGGGATAACTGGATGAGGGCAGCTCTGACCTGAGATTCCTAGAGGATGGAAATAAACACATCTACATGAGTTCCTCTAAAAACTAAACCCTTTTGATACAAGGCTTCCACTAATAAGTTCCATACAAGAAAAAAGACATCAGATAAACTCTGACAGTAATAAAAAAAAAATAATTACATTAAAAACAAGAGTGCAGTAATGAATCACCCACGTCGAAAGCGAACAGGTCAATCAGTAGCAGCATTATACATGCTGGCAAGTTTGAAAGTGACCAAGAGTCGTACCTGTGGCAACGTCTGTGAGGATGGACAGGAAGAAGATCGCATAGCCCAGGGCAGCGTCCAAACATGGCCACAGTCGCAGTGCAGACATCAAAAACTCTAGTCCTAGTGGTACAACAGACACAACAGTATTAAACACCAGATACTGACAAACACCACCACAGCGTACGATTGAGAAAGATCTCAAACGGTTTCATTCACACACACACACACACACACACACACACACAGTCTGGTAATGATGAAGGGAGAGAGTAACCTCTGTGGATTAGGCATTTGGTAATTTAAAACTCTCACACAGTGGTTTGGTTTTACTGAAAGGTGGAGGCCGTGCACAGCTGCAACTGCTGATAAACACCACACCCAAACCCAAACGACAGAATAGAAGAAGCCAACAAGCCCCGAGAACTGCATGCTTGAACAGTAGTGCACTATACACCATGATGTTATAGAAAGGGCACCATATCCTACAGTGGGTTAGGACAGAAATTACTATCGACTTGTGCCACAAGCTTCCTGTACTTGCTTCCGAAAGTAATACAAAGTAGATCAAAAATATCAGCCAGTAGGGAGGGGGTCATCATTGTTGTACATTGGTATGTGCAAAGGTGAAAAACATTTACATGGGCTTCAGGGGAATGCCCCATCTGGGGCACCATTCTAACACACTGGTAAAGGGCACTTAAACCAACACTGTAGGTGGCTTGAAATTTATCAAAGTATGAACAAGTACAACAAGCAAAGAATGCATTTATTGCTGCTGAATATGTAGGTGTGTGCTGATAAATAAAATGAGCTAGAAGACAGGCAAGTGTGTGGCATAAAAAAAAAGTCCTGATGAATACAATATTTAAATGGCCTCATAGGGACCCTAAATGCCAACCTGGCAAATGATCATTTTTTAAAAGAAAAAATAAAGAGACCAAGCAAGATCATACTTAAACGTTTGCGATAGAAGGCAAGCAACTTATCTAGTGTGATTTGAATTAGTTTGGTTTGGAAGTGGGCGTTTTAAAAGCACTTAAGCTGTCGTTATCAAACCATTATTCTTCAGCATTGTTCTTCATTGCCAGCGATGTGAGAAACTGAACACTAATCAGATATTTAACATTTGAAAACCTGTTCTCACGTGCTTATTCTAGTCTCATCTGTCAGTTTCAGAGATCTTAAAAGCCCTTCGACGCGGTCATACACCACTCTTCAAAGCTTTCGCGCACAGTCAATCCAAACAGTTAAACCAAAACGAACCTAAAACACCACTTACCTAACGACGTCGTAATGGATGATGAATCGTGGCGAAACCGAAGGCGCTTACCCAGCAGCTCTCTACAGCATTAAAGATTGGAAGTGGCGACGCGTTGGCTTGCACACAAGGAAAACGAAAAGCACTAATAAAATGAATGGGACGAGATTCAACAAGTGCATCTGTTTCACGATTCTGTCAAGATGACTCACCGCTCAGCTGTGTTAGCACCAAGAGCGAGACTTCTGATTGGCTGTTTCAGCTGAAGCCTCGCGATAGTTCCGCCCAAGGCCGAGCCGGAAAACCGCCCACACAGTTCGTCATATACTTCAGCATCTGTTAACCTCAATGTCCACGGAGGTTAATTTAAGTAATTTACGTGTTGACGGTTATGCTAGCGCTTCGGTCATAGCTTCAGGCAGCTTGCATGTTATCTAACAGCTGAAGAAGAAGAAGAAAAAAAGAATGGCAGGCAACACCATCTGCTGACTGAATGTAGCTTGTAGGGATACTGATTCCTGCAGCGGACGTTTTAGAAAGGCACGCTGTGCCAAGTTTTCAAGGCACGGGTATTTCTCTTCCTTCCTGTGATGAAAATGTACTATTTTTGAGCTGATCAAGTTTTCACTGGTTTAATTCAGTCATACGTATTTATCAGAAAATCAAAGGAAGAACATTCTTACTTGGTTCAAATGATCACCAATTAACTGTTATTTTCCTTCAACCAACTAAGAGAATGGTAAGAAATGTTGTACTTCATTGGTTTAAATTTCATAGGTTTAGTTTTTATAGAAGGGTCACAGACATCATTCCAAGAAAGACCAGCATAGCACAGTGTCCAGGCTATTGTTTAGGTTGGTTATAAATTCCAGTTGAGTGCTCAGTTGGCCATACTGACCTGCACCGATGGTCAGCTTTTATTACTATCCTTACATAGTACAGACAGCAAAATGGGAAAGCTTTTTGTGAGGGGAAAAACTGTATTTGCAAAAGTCAGAACATCTGCAATGCTAAAAGTCCTTTTTAACAAGAAAAAAAAAAAAAATCACAAATCATGGAGGAAACTGACATGTCTATCAAAAGTGACATCTCTGCAGGACATAACCACAGTTAACAGATTATAAGGAACTCTGAACTCTGATATTTGCACACATACATGAGCAAAGCCAGTCAGTAGTAGTCACAGTCCAGAAAGGATTCTGAGCTTCTGCTTGAGGAAGTTAGGTTTGGTAAAAAGACAACAAGTGTCTAAACCATTCACAAGCAATCCAAAATCTACCAAAGGGTTCTCTCGTTCATATAATCATCTATTCAAAATATAAATCAAACAAACCGATTCTTTAGAATACAAACTACAAGGTGATAAGAATATAATAATGAATAATGTTTAAAAATGCAATTAGAAAACCTGTCTTTATGCTATTAAAGCATCTGGATAAGGAAGAAAGATTCATTAGTGCGTTCGTTCTGCGGCAGTGGCAAACATATCTGATGATGAACAGTACTGGAGATGCACCAGGGTAGCAGGTCCTGTATCAGTATCAGCACATATCTGATGATGAACAGTACTGGAGATGCACCAGGGTAGCAGTACCGTATCAGTATCAGCACATACCACACCGGTATCTCTTCAACATTTAGTCAAGTTTAGCAACGACAAAGGAATTAGCCTGCATTATACATGGGCTAACAAACCTGTTTATACTACAAATGGTGCACAAAACTTTGCGCAACCTGCAATGGGTGATGTTAATTTTTCAGCAAAGCCGAGTCTGTTTAGCTACGTAAATCATCCAAATCAGTATTGGCAAATGGAGAAGTGGGGGGGAGGGGGGGCCCACAAATGGCATTGACCCAGTTTTATCAACCAACACAAAATGTACACAATATCATAGATGTACCTCTTTAGTGAACACTGGCAAAAGTAAAGAAATATTACAAATGAGCCCTTAGTGTTACATTTTCAGGAACCTTAACAAAATGAAAGCAAGATCCTGCAACTCGCCACACACAGTCTCACATACAGGCGTGTGCCACAGGTTCAGCCATGGTTCTCACAGTATAGCCATTTCCATTCTCAGTGTCACCAACAACAACAAATAAAGGGGTTATGACAATCTCATGCTGAAGCCAACTGCAGTTTGATTTAGCAAACATTTCGCAGGCGTGTCAAAGCTGTACATATTCTTGGTTGAATTGTCATACAAAAATCATGCGCCAACACGCCCTGTAGTGTCCTCCTGACACAAAGCATGTGACTTTGTTTTCATTTCAGTTTTTTTCCCTAGTGCAGCTGTAAGGATTTTCATGTAGTAAGGCTGTGTTCCTATAGGAATGTCAAAATTTTTGATCCATGGATCCAAAGCCTCTATTTGCTTCTGCGCAAACTGGAACCAATTCCGTCAACAATGGTGTTTAAATGAGCCATGCAAGTCTCCCAATGCCATCTGGCCACTGAATTCATTCCATTCCTAAACATTAAATTGACTGGCATTTCAAATGTTGGAATGTCGTACTATTCTCCAATGCCTGATTGTCATTTATTTGATCCACTTTCAGAAAATTGTGCTCCAATGTGAGAAAAATGCTGGTGTTAACAAGTATTACTGCTTAAAACAAATTGTCCATTATCTGTATTTTTCTTTGTGACTAAAGACTGGACTAAAGAGAATTAGATGTTAAGTCATCAGGAAAGTCCATTTAAAAAATCTCAAAATATGTACAATATAAAACTACCTCTTCATTCCAACTACTTTCTAGACTTTCAAATGACTATTAAAAATGTCAAACTAGTGGTGAGGCTAAAACTAACACTGTGCAGCTATTCCTTTCATTTAGAATATTTCAACTTTCACCCATACGGAGTACATAAAGAAACCCAAACCTCTTTTAAAGGATTAGCAAGTATTATCAAAGTGAATCAAATCCACTAAACTTGAATGATGGAACAGGCAAATGCATGGCATCATACCGAAAGACCCATGTATAGTGTAACAAACTAATGTAGTGTGCAATTCTGAAATGTTTGGGCTGACGCAACATCAGCTTACTAGTAGCTTATCCCCGGGTCACTCTATGAATGGCACGTCTTTGGTTCCTCTCTAGGTGCAAGCCAAGATGCTATTCTCCTTAAGAACCTAGTGTTAGAGACCAAGGCACTGGTGGCTCTGCAGAACGCCCTGCTGTGTAAAAAAAAAATAAAAAATAAAAAAATAAAAAAATAAAAAAAATTTTTTTTTTTTTTTTTTTACCAAATTTGTACTTACACATGTATGCAGCTACTTTAATGAAAGAGTGATTTATGTTTGTGTACAAACACCACTCTACACGGAAGATGCAGCTATGGCAGCCGCTGCACATCCAGATGGGTAGAGTCAACTGCTCCAGTCACAGCACTGCTGTGCCAATTCAACCCCTCCGAGATTAACCAAGCCTTTCGGAGTAAGTTAGAAGAAGGGGAAGCACATCTCTACAGGGCTGTGGCCCTTCAAGAGCACGGCTGTACATCCAGAGCCAAGCTTTACATTCATGTAGTTCAGTCCCCATTTCTATCTTTTCAGGTCCTGAAGAGTTACCATAGAGGAATGGACATGGTACTTTAGGCTACACAAGCTCTATGGCAACGGGAGAAGCTTCCATGGCACTGTCCTACATGGTTTTACAATGGAAAGATCTCAGTTAACAGTCGGTGCCGTGGAGGCACAGTGGTAATTTTTTTTAAAGCCTTCAAATTAAGTTTAAATACATACAAAACAAACCCTCCCCTATAAAAAAAAATAAAAAAAAAAATTGGAAGGCTGAAGTTTCATTTGTTAAAGGAGTTTGTGTATACTGGAATAAAACATATCAGGAGTGAAATTTCAATATCATAACAGTGCTGGAAATTTGCTGTCACCATATATAGAAAAGAAAAAAAACATTAAAAAAAATTACACAGACCTGTTTTATCAAACGTCCATAAACTAGAGATGGTATGAAGTATAAAGCACTTCCAGTGTTTACCTAGCATAGTGTTGTTACAGAAGCAAAGTGGGTTTTTTTTTTCCTTTTTTAAAAGTAAAAATAGCATTTTCAGTAGTTATTTCGCTCTTTAAATTGATCTGAAGTAGGAAAGTGGTTGTGGTGCAAATTGAGAAGCTCGAGTGTAGGGAAGGGATGTGCTTTCCCCTGGAGCAGTGGAAGTTTCACAGAGTAAAGAACATGGGTCTCATAGGAGACTCTTCACTTCAGCCAGACACGCAAGGCTTTCAGCCACTGAGAGATGACGTTTCCAAAAACAATCCAAAACACTCTCTTAAGGGAAGAAAGAAAGGGGGAAAGGGCACCATTACTCTTGTCAAATGATCGATAAATGTGTTTATGCCATTTTCTTCAGTGATTTTTTTTTTTGAAGGATTCTTTTTTTTTTTTTCTGCAGACATCTACTCGTCAAGCAGTGTCTATAATATCTACAGTCTGTCCGCTATATTTTCCTTTCATTCCCCAAATGCTTGACCCGAACAATGACCTGCATGTGTGGATTAGCACCTCTTTGCAGGTCTCCGACCTTAAATGGTCATCGCCTTGATCTCAGATGAGTGTCTTAGGTCCAGTTCCTGCTGGAACGGACACCTCTAGCTCTCATTTCATGCGGTTCTGTCGCATGAGGGGCACAATACAGGAGGGAGGGCCCGATTTACTGAGGAAGGGGTGCTTGAGCAGCTCTTGGGCCGTGGCCCTCTGGGCAGGGTCTCGAACAAGCATCCTGTCCAAAAAGCCCTTCAGCAGTGGTGAAACCTAAGAGAGGGAAGGAAACCAAGTGAGACAGCGGCCCAAAGAAAAAGACGGCTTTTGTGCTTTGGTAAAACAAAGTCGTTAACCTTGTGGAGGTTCTTCAGCTTGGGTGGCAGGTTGTCTCGAATCATCTTCATAGCCTTGAGAGGCGGTTCGTTGAAATACGGAGGTTCTCCATCAACCATTTCAATCACCATAATGCCAAGAGACCAAATATCCACCTGCGAGAAACGTTTCTCCCTTTTTAATGCAGTCAACATTTTTACTTTCCATTAGGGTCCATTGAACAAAAGCATGCATGCTCATAGAAAGACGAGTTCAATGAGCAGAACATGGTGACGCAGCAAAGCGGGACCACAGGATCTCACCTCTGGTCC
The DNA here is from genome assembly GCA_028565775.1 of Sternarchorhynchus goeldii. Classification (NCBI taxonomy): domain Eukaryota; kingdom Metazoa; phylum Chordata; class Actinopteri; order Gymnotiformes; family Apteronotidae; genus Sternarchorhynchus; species Sternarchorhynchus goeldii. The sequence continues at coordinate 11,953,121 of JAOXYF010000013.1, forward strand.
ATATGGCAGCCTTGAGATGAGCTCCGGAGCCATCCAATATGGCGTCCCTACCAGCGACTTCCTCCGCTGAACCTCTTTTGAGACTTGGGCACAGAAGCCAAAATCGGACAGCTTCACCTGAAAGGGTGAAACGAAAATGTTAAAAGTGTGCATTATGAAACAGTCCTTTGCCACCGCAGCCATTTCCTCCAGGGTAATGAACATTTTCTTGTAATACGATGGGTTCTTCTTTTCTGAGACATGAATAAACTTTTTCACAAGCGGATGCAATAAGAGCGTCGGTTCCTTTGATATTCTCATCAGCCATGCTGTAATGCCCTTCAGAGGTGTCAGTGAGGTAATTACCAAGTTAGTCAATAGGTTTGTTGCATGTTACTCTACATGACACACCAAAACGTAACTGACTTATGTAGTAGTACTTCCTCTTTAGCACAATGTGACCTATTAGTAATTCATGAGCTAAAGATTGGCATGTCTCGTCTCTGCAACACCAGGATAAATACGTAAATGATACAAAATCACCAAGTAAAGATCTGGCAAACAGCCACAGAAATGTAATTCTGCTTCATTTTAACCTTTTTTTTTTTTAAACCATCACTACTTTATGTACTTAGTGAAGCTAAATATTTTATGCATTTCTTGGTTGGTTAAATTAATGAAAAAGTATGACTTGTGAAACACTGCATGAACAAAGTGCACTGTCCAATTTGATATGAGGAAATGAAATGCAAAAAGTCAAGCAAACAAATTCCTGACGAGAAAACAGCTGTCCTTACCAAGAATACTTCCTCTTCTCTTACCGCAACCTAAAAGCTATCCCCCTATAGAACATGCCACCATTCATCCCTGAGCTAACAAGGTCTGGCTCAGACATTAAAACCAACAACAACCCCTCTAATGTTGTTTAAAACAATGTTGATTGACTGGATGGTACTTTTGCCCTGAGGCACAACTCACACAACATGCAGGTGATGTGCTGGTTTTGTACAGATAAAGACAGGGAGGACAGCAAGCAAAAGATACATCAGTGCAAAACGTACTGGCCAAAGTGGGATTAAACAAGACTACACACACACACACACACACACACACACACACACACGAGTCTCTGAAGGATAAGGTGAGGGACTCACTCTGCCGTCATGTGTTAGCAGAATGGAGTCACTCTTAATGTCCCTGTGGATAACACCCTGTGCATGTAACACTGACAGAGCCTTCAGTACAGATAGACATACAGTGGCAATCTGCTCTTCGTTCATCCTGAAAACAAACACACACACACAAAGAATAGTGAATACGCGAAAAGATTCTGGACTGAGAGAACCTTTAACTCATGAAAGGAAAATCAACAACTGCACCTCAAAGATACCACCTAGTGTTGGATTTTTCAGTTCTTTAATACAAGGTACATGTTGGAACATGAGGAAAATAACTGCAGATAAACAATATATAACTATTGTGAAATAAACTCAATATGGCTATTTAAATTAATATATATAAATAGTTTATATTGCAAAAATTTTAATGACAAGATGAAACTATAAAATAATAAAATAAGCTATTCATAAGTTATTTTGGCAGGTTAATTTGGAAGTACCAAATTCAGAAATACCAAACTCATTTATAAGTACTTGCCTGGTGTGAGTGACAATGTCAGTTAGTGCACCACCTTCGAGGAACTCCATGACAACCCAGAGCTCATCACCCACTAAGTAACTATTATACATCTCCACAACGTTCTCATGGTGATAATCTCGCATGATAACCACCTTAAAAGAAACAAAACTCATGTGAGAGAAATGTTTTACCAACTCTAAAAAGATTGAGAAAAAGATACTCATTTATTTTGTAACGCATTAAGACATTTCTAACCATGTATATACTGTGGACTCAAAAAAAAATAAACACAACAGTAGTACACTATTAGCACCTGGATAAGCAAAAGGTTAGAAAACACAATAATAGTTTTTTTAATACACAAAGCATAGCAGGAAGTGTAAAATAAAAATAAATCTCTCACCTCGTTGAAGAGTAGTTCTCGCCTTTGCTGCTTCCGCAGATCCATCTTCTTCACAGCCACCAGCTTACCTGTGCTCTTAATTGTCGCAATACACACAATGCCGGTTGAGCCTTCGCCGATTTTGATGTAGTGATCCAGATAGGTGCGTGGGTCCCCAGGGTCAACCACCATCTGAAGAGCGGCACGAAACTGCTCGTGGGAAACCCGCTGGGGTTCCCTCTGCGGGGAACAGCCCTGCTGGGGGGGGCCAGAGGGCCCGGGTGGTCTGGGAGCTGGGGGAAGCTGTTGGCTGGGGGTGGGCTCTGGACCCAGAGCTGGATGGGAAGCGTGATGTTGCTGGGGTTCCCCTCGAGCGGAAGCCTTACCCCCACCGCTCCCGCTTCGGCTCACCCCGCTGGAAGGGCCATTGTGGTGGGAAGACTCATGAGTTCTGCTTGGCTTTAAGTCCTGCTAGACAAAAAAAATACATATATACAAATTAGGTGGGGGGGGGGGTCACTGTGCTAGATGAATATGTATGTATGCACAAATAACCGACATTGTTTCTATTAGCTTTTGGCTCTTCACCAACCTGACTGCTGGGGCTTCTTGCCGTGTCGCTCTCTGTGCGTGGGTAAGTGTTGAACGGCCGGCCTTGCTGTGTGGCCTTCATCCCCCCTTCTGTAACAGGTAGGTTAGGCGTGCGAATGTTCGGTCCAGACAGAGGCCTTTTGTCCCGGGGAGACTGTGGGCTTCCTTCTTGGCTTGTGTAGCTGGATTTGGGTCGCCTGTCACTGGGCTCTTCCCTCCGGGCCACATGCTCGTGGTGCTCGCGTGGCTCTCGGTCCCGGTGTCTGTCTCGCTCGCGGGGAGGCGGTGCGGGTGGTGCAGCGGGACGCTCGCGGTCCCGCTGCCGGCTGGGCTCTTGACCGCGGGGCTGCTGCTGGGGACGGCCATCTTCTCGGGAGCCCCGGGCTGGTCGCTGAGACTGACGGGGGTCAGGACCTTGGTGATCTTGACGAGCTCTGTCTCTACACACACGTTAAAAAAAAAACAAACACAAAACACAAAGCCAAAGGTTTAAAACAACAACAACAAAAAAATTGAGTGGGGAAAAAAAAAAAAGGTACAAGAGAGATATTTTAGCAGTACCTGTCCTTGCCATCTCCAACGCGGTCAGGGCGATCAAGCTGGTACCGATGAGGATGCTCTCCGTTCTCCTGCAAGCCGGCGGGGCCCGAGTCACTGCGAGGCTGGGTGGGTGGGCTGCCCCGCCGCAGTGAGTTGGAGCGAATCACTGACATGGTTTCAAACTCATCCAGCAGCCACGTCAGGGAGCCATCCACCCCTATCTTGCTGCCCCGCACTATGGTCTAACAAGCATATATTACAACAAAGAAGAACAAGGGTCAACATAGCACTCGAGTGTCAGTTATTTCTGCAGAACTGCTTTACACACACACAAAAAAAACAACCAACAACAAATTTCAGGCTGCTCTGCAAGGCTGGAACTCGTGTTTGACTTCTGAAACTTTAGCTGCTCAACCTTAAGCCATAAGTTTATGACATTTTGTTTGCTTCCGGCTGCCTTCGCACACATGTACACAGCCTCACCTTGCGTGGCTCGACAGTGGTGATCACTGTGGCATCGATGAAAGGTTTGGGCCTCTTCGCCGTGTCCTCGATGAGACTCTGCCATTGGCGAGGGAGACCCACAAACTTCTGCTCCTGCTCGTCGAAGTCGGTGTGCACACGGTGCTCAAAGTTGGAGGGGGCCGAGATCTGGATACGCTGCTTCTTCTTCTTGCTGAACATGGCTACAACAGAGCATCAGCGCTGGGTGGGTGGGGGAGGGGGGGAAGAGCTGGTGTGAGCTGGAGGGAAGAGCAGGAGAACAGGTCGGTATTGAAGGGAGCTTCTACCATGAAAAATGTCGTTCGTTAAAGCTGGCTTGAGCGTCTGATCAAATTTGATTCCGCCCCAGAGCATGGGGGGGCATCAAAGTTGGTGTAAACCATCATAATGATCAATAAAGTTACTGATTTGAACATCTTTTTACTGTATAATTATTTTTATGACTGCTATTTAGATTTGACTAAAAGATCAGCTTACATTCCAATGCACCTTAATATGGCTAATCATAAACATTCTTCAGTCCTTCCACACTGTAGCATGGCCTTCCCTCTGTCATGCAAGTTCCAGTCTACCAAACCCACCCGTTCTCACTGCAGGGTTCAGTGACACTCCCTGAAGATAAACACTGGTCTCTGACATAAGCCTGGCGTGACCCTCTGCTCGACCAGGTCTGGGCTGGGAAACCCCAACGCAGTCCTGGACTGTGACTGAACTGAAAGGCATTTTTCAAAAGCTTTTGAAGTGTAATCGGATCGTTCGCAGAGACATCAGCAAGGACGAGGTCTCCCTCGGGGCTCCAGAGCCAGTGTGGGTCAGGTGTTTTAGGAAGGGTGTGATCAAATATGAAACATACCAGAGGAAGGGAGAATTTATTTAGTTCTTTTTATGTTAAAATTAATGTACTGTCAACAGTCACACAAACCATATGATTCAATCTTAGAGGACAGTCCATAGTGTGAATAGCATAAACCAAGATTCAACATTATTTCACTAGAACACTGGTATATATGGAGACAGTGCTGTGCAATACAATATTTTAGCCTCACACTTTACAAGGAATTTGGTTACTGGGCCTATTCTGAGACTGCATATGCTGTGTAACAGGATAAATGTCTGAACATTTAACTCGGCCCAGGGTGCAATCAGTGACATCACTGACAGACATCAATAAGGGAAAAAGAATATAAATAAACAAACATATTTAATACTTAATGCTTCTATGCAGGTGGACAAAACAAACAAACTGAATTAGCACTGCACAAGAAACAACGATGCAACATGCAAAGAAAGTAGCTGACAGCACAGACGCATGGGTTGGTTGAAGGGTGCTAGGAAGAAAACCACTTCCATTGATCACGATTCATAGTTTCAGCTGAATATTCATATCTTTAAAAGAGGGCTTTATCCTAGCATAAACACTAAATAGTGAAGATATAACAGACCAAATAGACTCATCAAAACCACATCAACAGATTACACACCTGTAAATACTTCATCCCCAAATTCTAAACGTCTGTATGAATAAGCCAAGCTAAGCTTGTCAAAGATTGTTCCTATTTTCTAAATATCACCATACAATGTTTCCCAGATCAATTAAACCCGGTACAACTACCATAAATATTTTATAATACTGTAATACAGACCCCTGTCTCCCAACTGTGTGTGAGCGCGCATTTATGTGAATGCACACTCAGCCACCCACACATGCACACAGCTGACAGGACAACAGCCCCACCAGATGCACAAGACCAGGTGTTTTCACTGAAAGCTCTTTGTGTCCCAAAACAAACAGTGTGGACAGAAGAGACAGCATCAGGTGTTAAAACTCCTCTACAGAGCAAAACCTCATAGCAACTATTCTACTTATCCTCTAAAAGCATTTGGGCACAACACAATTAACATAGTGGTAAAATAAAGGTACGTGTGTGGGGCATATTTTGCAAGAAACAAGCACAAATTACATATTTTGATTCCTTAGGGAAGACAGCCGGGTTGGGCCTGAACATTGAGGGAGTGTATGGCAACCACACTAGATTAGCATGGCACAAAGTTGACATACCATTATGCACTGGTGAACAATGATAAAGACACTTTTGTGGTCAGCAAAAAAACTCTAGACACAACCATTAAAGACGAATTCTTTACAAGTATCACACCACTGCTAAAACCATCATTTTAAACTGTGCAATCAAACCAGTGAGTTTTATCTACACTTGTTCTATTGACACACATTTTAGAACATAAGGAAGTGTGCTAGTGTAAATTTCACAGTCCATCTGGAACGACTGTACTTTTGCCTGTAATTGAGTAACAATAAATTATAAACCATTGTTTTTCCTGAGCTTCCAAGAGCTGACTGATGGCCTGAAGCAACAACATGCCTTCAAAACGTCTGATCAGAAAGTCTCTTTTTCATAGGCGGTCACTATGTTCACTTCATTAGTAATCCGACACTTTTTTTGTTGTTGTTTTACTGAAATGTACAAATTTGTAAGACAAGTATTCCCTCCCTCCCCATACCTAATCAGTACTGATCATCATGAGTCACCTCAAAAGTTTTCAAATTCTGACATCATGAGAGGAGGCTCCTTTTGTTTTTTTTAAACGGTTCAACACCATTCATCAGAAATAAAAGCACGATCATATCCACCTAGAACGGTACTGGGTAATGCCTACACAATCGAACCAAAACACCAGCACCTCCTCTTCTGCTGAGCAATGAAGAACAAAATCAGCATTCCATTCAAGTGCTGGGCAGCAGCTGTGAGAGCTTTAACGTGATGACATCCCACAATGCTTTGCATGTGCTATGTACACATTATCTTATACTGTCTAAAGTGCAAGCCTCTAGCATAACACAATGCCTGCTAAAGGGCCATGAATTCACAAAGGTCCATAATATATAGGGTTAGACAGCTAGGCAATGTAACTTACTGTTCATACTGCCAATGGTCAGTAAATTCTACACCAGCCCCTTCATCCACGAGTAGAGGGAGACAAAGCATTACACCACACATTGGTCTACTGCCAATGCAGTACTACTCTCAAAGCATGAATTACCTTCATACTTAGGTATGAAGCAACGGTCCAGGTGCTACAAATACCAGGCAATAAAATAAAATAAAATAAAATACTCGACATTGTCAGTGAAGGACTTAGTCAACTAGCAATTCTAGGAATGTAGTTAATCTTTTTTCTGATAGTTTTCTGATAGAGCATTAGCTATAGTTTTAAGAGGACAAGAAAATACCTAGTAAACACAAACAAATGTATGTTGGATACAATACAGCAAACTTAAGAGACATTAGGCGAAAGTGTACAGGCACGAGGATCCACTTTCGTCTTGTCTACAATATATAAACCAGCAATTCAAATCATTCACGTATCATTTTGTAGCAAGTTTTTTTTTTTTAAGGACAGCCAAACGAAGTGTCATCAGTTCAACCATAAATATTTACATTTATTTCCAGAACATTGCAGACGTCATCCTTGTGTACCACAACAATCTTTAACTTCAAGTGAGAAGTGGTGAACTGAAATAGTAAGCACATACGCGCTTGTACCTTAGTAGTTAGCCAGACTAGTCATGTAGCTATAGTCGTTCAGACTTTCTTGCTATACCTACCTAGCTAGTAAATGTCAAGTGTAGGAACCGTTGTGTAAAAAGCCAATATAGTTTATCTGGTAGGCTAAGGCGAACAACATAGCTAGCGATAGCCAATTTAAAATTCCTTACAAGCCAGCTAAACCTAGCTAGGGTTATACAGTAGCTTAAGCTAGTTGTGCTAACATCTTCAGCCAACACTCAAATGAAACCAGCTAGCTACACATTGAACTAGCTAAAATATTATAAGTTAAAGATTTAGCAAGTTAACCTTAAGTTGGTTAAGTGTAACGTTACGCAAGAAAAATCACCAATCAGCTAGACAGTGCCCGGCTCGATCATTATAACTATAGGAGTAGTTAACACTTAGCTTTAGCTCCCTATCTAAACTCAAATGTTGAGCTAAAGTAACAAATACGGTGAGGAGTAGCTACTTGTCCTGGTATGAAATCTGTGATTTCAAAGCAAACAATAACATGGCAAAACTGGCTCGCGTTATATAGTAAGGATTGAGAAAATGACTCCAATTCAAACTGGACAAAGTAACAAAAACAATTCTTTCGAAATGTGCTAGTTAGTTACCTTTATACTAAGAAATAATCGCGACATTCAAAATCTAGCTGACTATCCTACATGCTTGGCTAACTGGATATGTGCCATGCATGTGAGCGAAGTTACCTTGCTAGCCGATTTAGCTCACATTTAGCTAAGCTCACAGAACTGAACTCACCGAAACTAGAGTTATCAAACTTTTTCATCGAGCAAACGATGCTTGAATAAACGACTAGAAGATTGAATGACTGACGAGTTACCTGGTATAAAACGTGAGTTATCTTAAGAGTTCAACTTCATAAAATCCTCTTATCGTCCTTTTCGACTTAGGCACGATTACAAAATTAGCCAAACTGGCTAAATACACTCATCAAAAGTCAAACCCCCCTCGACAGTAAAACCACCCTTATCGCCATATTGAAAATTGAAACAACATCCGGGGACCGAGGTGCGCACAGCAGTTTCCCCTGTCCTCGCGCTCAATCTCACTGTGAAAGAAACATCTGCATGTCCACGTTCTGTCGAGATTTGGATCAAAGTGTCAGAGACACTGAGAACAATAAATTCTTCTCGCTGTCAGAGTGGCAGTATCCAATCCAAGAAGTCTGGCAACAATCAGAATACGTGGCCTATATAATACATATATGGTCTATATAATATAAAATCTTCAAACAAAATTCAAAGATAAAGATATCTTTCTTCGCTGTGTTGCTTACACTATGGCAAGACAAGGTCCGATAAAAACAACAGTCCATTTGACGTATTGCTCTGGATATTTTTCATGTGGTATTGACTTGGATGCTGTTATTATGTTAGAGAACATTATCATTAATGTATTTGAACGTTAAAAACCTGTTCTGACTTTTTGACACGTCACATTTTTATTATTTTTAGCATTTTTTAAAAATTTTACAGCACTTCAGATTTCGCTTAAAATGTTACCGTCAAATCAATCGTGGAAAGTTTTTCAGAATATTGTATAAGATTTCCGTAATTTAGCGGATATGCATTCTAAAAATATATTACAAAAAGAGAATAAATACAATAAATTCGCAAATAAATACAATAACATTAAACAGTGCAATAACATTATTCTACAATGTTTCATTGTAAAATATTGAAATCTCTTTAAGAAAGAGATATAAAAATAATATAGAAACACATGTATCCATTTTTCCTAAAACGTATTTAAGTATTTAGTTGTTACTTAGATCTCAAACTTTTAGTTCAATTGTTGGTCAAATCTAATAAAACTGGGTCCAGATTCTCTTGTTCACCAAAAATAATAAAAAGACAATGTAAAGTGCAAATATAAAACCTAAAAGTAGAGACCTTTATTAACCCATAGAGAGCCGTTCAGTACTAGCACTACAGATGCTTGTTCTCCAGCCAGCTCAAGTCGTCTGATCTGTGAAACCAGACAACACAGTCAATGTCCAAATTTCAGTCAAAAACAAATTCACAATTCTGTACCATTTCAGCAGAATGTTTTTTCCCCCCTAGGATTTGATGAGACGAAAATTAGAGGAAGCCATGCAAATTACTACTAAAATGCTTTAGTAAAAACTACATTAGCATATTTTGACTGGCTATGCAGAGTATTATATGCAGAGTATTATATGCAGAGTATTATATGCAGAGTATTATATGCAGAGTATTACAGACATGGCAGATATCAAGCTGTGTCTAATAAACCTTCCTAATGTTTTGTACAGTTTAGTGTACAAGCACACTGGAAAAGTAGATGCTAGGATAGCTGAGTTATTCAGGTGGTGTTTCCAAAATAGGAAATAAACTCACTCAGCTTGTGATCTTTTCATTTTCCCCCCTGCTGCCATTATTTCTGCCACCTTTGACACAGCAGGGTCAAAGTTCATGCTGGCTGCTGCTACAACCTCATCATCTCTAAACCATTAATAGAGAAAAGATTAGGGAAAGGGCACAGTCACAAAATGTACAGTTTAGTTTTGGTTGATGCTTTAATTAGTTACTTAATGAGAAGTGAGGTGTTTTGCGATTACTTTATATAAAGAGCAAGAAACTTTCTCTCATCAACATTTCCTTTGAAAACAATGTCCGTGTACCCTTCTCCATAACCTGCATTAATTTTGAAAAAAAACAACACAAATCAAACAACAAAGTAAGTAAACAAACAAATGAGAAAAATAAACAGACAAATAACAATAACAACAACAACAATAGTAATTTGTTCAGTTAAAATGCATTTTTTAAAAGTTTTTTTAAACATTTCACGTGTCACCTGCATATCGGATGCTTTGTCCCAGCAACACACTCCAGAAATATGGCACAGAGTTTACTTCAGTCTGTTTTTTTAACATGTTTAGAGCAGCAATTCTCCCTTATGTATAGAATAAAATCAGGAAATCATAATTATTATTATCATCAAATTTGTTTAGTTGCATAGGTATCAGCACAAAATCCTCACATTTATGTAAACAAATATTAAAGATAACGGATTACTCTTACAGTTCAGCATCTGATAGAAGAGTGTGTATTGAGTGAAAAAATGATATGTTGTGAAGCAGCTAGTTTTAGTCCTGATAATCTGTAACTATCAGTTACTCTGAGGTGAATTAGAACCAGTTCAGTCACTGCTAGCTTTCATGTAATGTAGGCTACACTTCACCATAACATTATCAAAACATCAGTATTTCCACATTCAGTTTCATATCTGAAGATATGTGCGTGTGGGAGTGTGTGTGTGTGTGTGTGCCTGTGAGTGCGCTTGTTACGGCCCTGACGGCAGTACCGTGCACTTGTGCTAGTTGCCAGTGTCCAATATTAACCATCTTATCTCCACAAAGTGAAAGAGGAAAAGACACCACATCTCCAGCAGCGAAAACATCTGTGACATTGGTTCTCATGCACTACAAACAAAGAAAACACACATTACAAATGTATTTAATATAGCTGCAATCAACCAGTAATACATACACTGCAGGCAGTATGAGGAAGCTTTACCTTATCAACAACAACAGCATTTCTTGAATCAATTTGCACCATACTCCCCTTCAGGAATTCAGAATTAGGGATTACACCTAACACAAAAATCAGTGATCAGATGGATGGAAATGGGGTAATCTGCCACTGTAATCTACAGTTAAAGTCTAATCTACAGGATAAAGTCTTTTTGTACTTACCAAGTCCCACAATTACAATATCTGCTTGCAGAATTTCACCATTTTGCAGCACAACTTCCTTGACCTGCAAAATAAATGTTGTTATAGTAATGTTTTGTAGCACTCCAGCAATGCTCTTTGATCTGTTCAATTTTACCTTTCTGTTTTCACCTCGAATCTTAGCCACGCCATTCGTCATGTAGAATTTCACATTCTTCTCCTCTAGCATCTTTAAACAGAAGAATCTTACCACGAGAATAGTTCCACACTTCAAACTTCAAACAAACCGGAACCAAAGACATTTTCTCACCTTCATAGCCATCCTCCCTATATCTGGGCCCAGTGTAAACAGGTAAGGAACCTTGGATTTGCCCACAACTGCTACACTGGCTGCTTTGTCAGAAAGATAAGCTGCTACCTCCATTCCTGTGTTATAAAATATTCCTGTGTTATATAATAAATAATGCAAACATGCAAAATATGAATATCCAAACAGAGCTGATTTTGGTGAGTTGCATTAGATACCAATGAAAGATGTTCCAATGATAACTGCCTTGTTGCCCACACTCTTCTGATAAATGCTAGATGCGTCCCTGTAGTTCTGCAGTGGTTTGATATTCTCCAGTTCGGCACCAGGACACTGCATGGTCCTCGCTCTGCGATAAGGGCACAACCACCAGCTAATCGTTACCTGAAGAAGAAAAAACACGACAAAGGCAAAGAAAGCAACTGACCTAGCTCCAGTCCCGATCAAGAGCTGGTCGTAGTGCTGGCTCGTACCATCACTCATAGTGGCTATTTTCCTTTTTGTGTTCACAGATACCACCTGTAAAGGAAAATGACCAGTTATGATGTAGAATTACAGCAGATGTTTTGTTTGCCTTTAGGTGGTAAAAGCATTTGACTAGTAATCAGAAGGTTGTTGGTTCAAGCCCCACCTCTGCCAAGCTGGCGCTGTTGGGCCCCTGAACAAGACCATTATCCCTCAATTACTCAATTTATCCAGTCACAGTTGTAAGTTGCCAAATGCAGTAAATTATGGCCGGAACATCCATACTTACTTCTTTTTCTGTCCACACTTCAATACCATACTTTTGAAGGAAATCACTTGGTCGAAGGAAAATTTTTTCAACCTCTATATTCATCGCCTATGAGATATAAAAGATGTAATATGATGCATTTCATAATAAACTGTGAACAGGTAAAAAAAAAAAAAGTTTGTTTTTTTTTCGTTGTAGGATTTTGTTGATCATCTACTCCACACAGACTACACTAGTTAAACCTCCTTGCCTGTCTTTGTTATTACCTTGTTATGTCTTTGTTATTACCTTGCTCAGCGTGGTCTTCATAAGAGGTGGATATTTATCTTTGCTGACCATGATAATTCTCCCACTATAGTTGTTCTGTCGTAGAGTCTCTGCACATTGCAAAGAGGCTGGTCCTATGAAATCACCACGAACACCACAATACAGAAGGACGCTTAAACAAATACAGACAAATACAAATACACCACAATACAGAACAAAACAAACAGACCACAATACAGAGGAACACTTAAAAACAGCCAAGAGCCAAACTCTGAAAAGGTTGCTGTAAAAAAAAAAAAAATCCATCAAATTGAATTACATTACTTTTATAAACCTAAATAATCATTTTCTTGACCAACTTATACTTGTCATTGCCTGTATAATGTGTCCTGCTGTAATCCAAAAAGTTTTACAACTGATCTTTCACATTTTATATAATATATACATTAAATTAAATACATATATATATAAAAGCCAGTCTCTCTCTCTTTTTTGCAGACAGCAGATTCAGATATACACTTTCTACTGTGCCTGATAAGCTTGTACCAGCTCAACACTTAACTACAAGGTTTAAATTGAATTGAATCTGGTGTGGGTAAGGCCGTCATATCATCCACAACAAAAGAAAAATGCCTTTAAGGCTGTAGAACACTGAAACCTTTTTCAATCCTTTTTTATTCCCAATGGGCAATGAACAATAGGTTTCACTGTTTGAAAGAATATTTACTGCTGAGTAATCATGACTCACTTCAGTTCACGTGCAATACCCTCACCTGATATTGTCAGGCATCAGTAAAAGGCAGTGGTTTGAAAAGACAAACAGCCGACTGCAAAGATTTCATGACGCCAAAATCTCAGAGCTGTCATTTTCTTGAACTCATGCTAGGTTTGAACTTCAGAATCCACTACTTTATAAAACTATATTGAAAAATTAAACTCACCTCCTCCAATCAAGAGCACAGTGTGGCACACTCCAGGCTTTCTACAGCTCATTTCCTTCACACGCTTAGTCAGTGTCTGATTTTAGAAAGAAACCTAAACGTTATCACAGCACTAACCAGCTTTACAATGTCATTACTTGCTTTCTTTGTGCATTGAACATTCGATGCAATGTGACAGTCAGGGAAACCAGAAGGCATTAAAACTAACCTTTTTATTTACCGTAACATATACTTTACCATTTTCAACTTTAACCTTTAAAAGACGAAGAGAAATTCCAATATTTTGAGGATGTACAAAAAAATATTGTTAGAAATGAATTAAAACTGCAGTGCAAAAACCGACATGTTTTGCAGTGTTACTCTTCACAGATGTACCTTAAATGTGGGCAAGCAGTTTAAACCTGGGAACTCCTCAATATCTCCAGTTGTAGTGTTAAAGCAAGCACCATGCCAAGGACATCGCACTCTGTTTCCTGTCAAAATTCCTGTTCATCCAAACAGCCAGTGAACATATAGAATTACCAAAAGTATAGAATTGCAGCTTTGAATTTCAATACACGACAGATGAATTACTCTAAGCCTACATTGCAGAGTGGTATATCTGAATTAGAATTCATGTAAATAACTAAACAACATTCCACAGAATATTTTAAGTTTAGTGAAGCAACCTACCAAATGACTAAGCTATACACCAACAAAACCTATAAGCAAAAGTCTTATTTAGTATAATGAACACTTTATTACTTTATTCTCATAACCTATAATGTAAGCAAACTGCTAAATAAAAACTGAACAACTGTTTGTTAAAAGGACTCACTGAGAAGGAACTGCTTACCTTTGACTAATGGGGCTCTGAAATGAGCACACAGACCACCCACAGCACTGAACCTGCCTTCATTACGAACCAGCAGAATTTTCTGATGGGCAACCTCAACCTCTTTCATTCTATATTGCACAGACAGACATTCAGTCACTAAGGAAACTACTTTTGAAGGATAATTATACCTGATAATGTTTAATTCTAAAGAAAGTTATCTGGTGATGTTACTGTCCATCCTGCAGGTCTGATTCCAGGCACACCACTTCTGTGACATCATCACCACCTGTTGGTTCCATATTTGTCTGCACATATAATACATGCATTCAAGAGCTGAACAACACAGAAAGAAATAAGTACACAAACAACAAATAAATGACCAATATTACCTTGTTGCTTTGTGAACCTTCTGGAACGGGATTCTTTGAAGAATGTGATTTCTCAAAGCAGACCCTCAGATATACCACGCGGGTTGGTCCAGTAGTTTTCCTAGAGTTCAAAAAGAACTGACAGGCGGAAATAGAGTAGGGCGTACGTGTCAGAGACTACTCAAACTCAGAGACATCACTATATACAGAAACAAAACTACTTTACATTTGCGAAATATTGTGTGTTACATTCAAAAACATCAGATTAACGCTGTTTGTTTGTGCGTATAATGGAACGGGGATGCGAGTTGGCAGAGATCCATCTAACTACAAATTCTATAAAACTACTTAAAAAATATTTAAAAAGTTACTTAAAGATCAAGCAATATACGAAAATCTACTTTACATGCATGCACCTGCATACATTTGCCGTAGCCTATTGTTCCAATATTACATGAAAAACAGCTTACAATAACTTTTTGTTCCTTGTGGACAATGTGGACAGTTACTTGTTCTTAAATACTGTGATGCTGATTAATAGCTCACAACAACCAGTCTATATTATTTTTCAGCAAAGATAAAAATTCCATTCTTCACTATCCTATTGTCACTAGAGCTTGGTTGCGGTTAGCAACCAAATGTCGCAATACACTTTCAGGTAAAATAGCTGACACTACGTGACACAGCTTAGTGCGGTGGCCAATCGGGGATTCGCCAGCAGTGACGTCATTTCTTGTGACGCTAATTATTTATTCTATAACATGGGCTATGAGAAGATGTACCTATATAGATTTCGTAGCCTAAAGTAAACTATTTTAGCCTATTACTACATCATCGACCATTTACATTTACGGTACATTCAGTCTGTATCAAATGAATAGGGAATAAAAATAACGTCTGATTTGTACGCATGTATTTAATCACTAGGGGATATGCTGTTCTGATTCGTGATAGACTTTTGACTCGTTTTTCCCCAGAAAAAACAAGAACGCTCCAAAAGTTTTAAAGTAAATACACTAGTCTGCCACATGGTGGCGGTGAAAACTAATAGGAGAATTGGAAGATTTTTTGCCGATTGTGTTGCAGCCTTTACAGCCCTTGGATCGTTTTGGCCAAAATTAAAATAAACATGTCTAAAATAAATATAGGGTATTAATTTTCATTCATGTGTTCTTAGTTCCATTGTACGCGTTCTTTTCTTTCCTTCCTTTCTTTCTTTCTTTCTATGTTTGTTTGTTTTCTCAATTACTAATTACTTGCTACTTGCTTTGTTTATTGAGGTTTCACGAAAGGCCTACGTTTGTCAAACTATTACGCTTCCCACCAGGGAAGGAATTTTAGTAAACCAAAGACGCCACTGTCTGTTGTTGAGCCGCACCTCCTGTTGATTGGGCGGGGATTCGACAGTTTGGTTACTGTAGGAGGGAAAAACTTACATAGGCATTTTAAGATTTTGTAATACACGAGAGCTATGTAACTTGATCAACTCCCCACAGATTAGTTTTTCCTCCTTTCCGTAATCTTTCGCACTGATTGAGGCAGTTACAGCAATATGTTTTTTTCCTACAAGACGAGCGCATGTTGACGGTGTGATGTTTTTTTTTCATAACGGGGACAGGCAACATTACATTATAAATGCACACCATTATGGAAACATATACAGATATTGAAAACTTTATTTGGTGAAGCAAATACGCAGCAGAAAGAAGGTGCGTCTGGTATCGTGTTTGGTATCGTATTTCCCAGGGCTGGAAGTGCGCGAGATTCTTAGTTGTCGTCACACAACAAGCAAAAAGAAACACTAGAAACATGGAGTTGGATTCAGTCATCTTGACAACCGGTGCGTCTGTGGGCTTTTTCAGATTGGTAAACTGTGGACTTGATAAACTCCCTATCCCAGAAACAGCTCAGAGGAATACGTGGAAATGGAGAAACATTTCTACATCTTTCGTTCACAGCCTTATTACAGGATTATGGTCTGTTCTTTGGTAAGTCTCGGCGTTCCTGGTTATAAATGCATATGGAACCTAAGCGTTTCACTCTCTAGAGACTGATAGTTTTGGATTGACCTTGTATAGTCTGCTGCAAATATTCCTCAACTAAGGAAACATTTAATTTAAAGAGTTCATCATAATTGAATTAATCTACCGGCTACTTCAGTCACTGCTCAGATAATAAACTTTATAAACAAACCTATGCATGGTGAATTAAAAGATCTAGATCGCTCTGTCTTAAATGGTCTAGATCACTCTTGTCTTTTTCTCCTAGTTTTTATATGCATCCCCAGATGGCGGAGGATTTGATAGAGACGCACTCCGTCTTCTCACATGCCTTGGTATCTGTATCTATTGGTAAGTAAGAGGGAACCAACTTGGCCTTTTTCCGTTACAGAAGACAGAGATTTTTCAGTTTTTATAGTTTCTGTACCTTTCTTTCTTCACTTTCGATTAAACTTCTTTCCTAGTCGAGATATTATTCACCTTTCAAAATTTATCATCACGGCTTGCATTTGAAGTATCTCTCTGAACGTATGCATTGTGTACATTTGAGCGAATTTAGGAGAATGTTGGATTCTGTCAGTCAACCCTGAAAACCACGTTCTGCTTAACACAAGAAAGAGGCACCTTCCCATCCTCAGTTTTAGAGCTGAAGTTTAGCTGTCCCTTTCCTGCAGTGAAATTCAACAACTTGTTCTTAGTTCTCTGAGTGCATGCATACGGAACAGGTGGTGCTTGAACCTTGATAACAGGCTTAGATCATTTAATAGGAGCAATCAAATCAGCTTTATTTTTCTGAAGCACAAACAGAATAAACACCAAATTGAGCAGCAGAAGAACGAGATAAACATAAAACTAACATAAAAACTAAGCCTTCACACTGGTACGCATCAGATTCCCAATACTTTATTCTTCCTGTTTTTAAAAAAAAAACATTTTTATCTGCTTTAGAACTTGTAGGTGTTAAGTGATGCTACATTTCAGCCACTGAGCAGATACTGTCATTCTTGCCGATTAGGCTGCCAAATTCCAAAGATATTTTAGATTCATAGAAGAGTTCTCACTCCTGGTGTTGGCAGAGAGGTTTGCTCTGACTGGAGAATCAATATGTGGCTTTATGATCCGTCCCAGGCACCAGTGCTAGAACCTTTAGTCACGTGACTGGAAGAATGGGTCACTGGCACAAGTGAACATTTCATCTCCGATCTGTCCACCAACGGCTTGGGCGTGCATCTCAGGACTAGCTGTTCAGTTGCACAATGTGATAACATAATGGATTGTGATGGGAATCCATGTATTTTTATATATAAATATACATTTTATATATAATGATAAAATATAATGATTAAAATGTCTATTGCTCCTTGCGCACATGAGGTCCTTGGCTGTAGCCTGTATAGCCCATACGGCTAAACCAGCCACGCCTAAAGCAAACAAAATGTAGTACATATTAATATTAGATTAAGATTAAGTTTGAAGTCAGTTTTAATATTAACCTTTTTACATGAGGATCAAACTCTAATGTCTCGCCATCAAAAAGCAGCAACTCGCATGAAGTATATTGGGGGGGGGGGGTTTAATCAACTGTTTTGTTTTTACTTTTAACAGTGATGCTCCTCGAGACAGGCATTATTCCCAGAATGACATTGAGAATAGGAAATACTTATCATTATGCATTAACGGGTCCAACTCTCACATTACCCTTTATTTGTTCATTTCAGTTCAATGCTCTATTACACCATCTCCATGGATACCCTTGTGGTGGGAGATGGATATAAATAGACCTCTGTAACTGACATCTTGGTTACTATCACTATGGGAGCTCTGCCCTTAATAACAATTTGATAGGCCAGGGGCCATTTTTTTTAATCGAACTTGATTTCTTAATGATGTTTTTTTCCCCTTCTTTTCTGTTTTTCTAGGGTACTTCATATATGACTTTTTTGACATGATTTTAAATCAGAAGATCAACCAGTCATGGGAACTTCTTTTCCATCACACGGTGGTGAGTAAGACAGAATAGCAGCCAACTAATTAACTCCTTTCTTGTGAAAAGTGGGTATTTTTTAAGACCTAAATTCCTGTTTGACTTGTCAAGCTAATTGGGTATCTGAGTTTGTCCCCTGACGACCCTTTGTCTTGTTCACTTTTACTGTTCAACCTGCCCGACCACATTTGAAGCACCAAAAAATCTCAAGCACCACCTAGTTATGTGGCAGCGCGCCTCAGAAAGTTACGATGAATTTCAAAGGCATCACCAACATTAGAAAATAAACGAGCTCAACTTTTCTGCATCTTGAGGTGTACGTGTGAAATGAATGGTTAAAAACAACAAACAGATGTGATGTTTGAGTTGAGTTACATTTGCTCAAATACTTGTGCTTTAGCCTCCCACCTCCTGTCTATTGTTATCTTCGGCTCTTTCCATTTTCCTGAGAGCTCGTTCCCTGAGGTGGCTCTTAATGGCGCTGTGAGTAACCGCGTCCCTCTCCTAACTGACTCGCCACACCACATCTCTCTCAACCCTGATCCAGGTCCTCTGTGTAGCTTTGCTGCGTGGGATGGTTTGGGATGGGCTGTTGTCTTAATAGAAGCTTTGCTGCACTTGTCAGAAATGTGTTGACTTTAAGGAGGAATGCTGTCCGTCCATACACACAAGCATTCCGCTTCCATTGCATCATGCTTATTTGACAGACATTCTGACCACACCAAATAAGCATATAGCCATACAAGGTTATTTTGAACCCTCTGGTTTCTTGTTTGTTTGTTTGACTTCTGTAGAGGTCTTGTAGAGTGAGTTATGGGCGATGGCTTTCTGCCAACAGCAAGCAGACTTTCTTTCCCCTCTAACTTCTGACCTTCCTCTTCCTCCCAGGAAACAGGAAGTCTTGCTGTCTGAGACAGAAATAGGGAGATGATGTATTCCTTGACTATATATGAGAGTTGGTGAAATCGTACAGTCATCTGGCTATGGTGAGCAACATGTGCAATTGTCCTTAATAAGGGCAGTTTAGTTTTCAGTAAGACCTAGTCTGGCTTCAGTAGGATCATGGTATCTGGACAAATGGAATAAATGGAAAAAAGGAATGATTTACTGTTCTTGTTAAAGTACTTAGCTATATATATAGGCAGTACTGCTTGGAAGTCATCTTTGGAGATGTAGTTTCCAGAGCTGGTGGAGAGGAAATTTAAAGTGCTTCCTTATGAAGAGATTTCTGAACGTGTATGATAACCTTCCATATGAAGAAGAGTTCTGACATCAGTGTAGCTTTTTTGTTTTACAGTTTGCTCAGGTGGACCAGGCAGATGTCACTGCCATTCCCCCTGTAGTTTAGCAGAATTGAGCATTGTGTTTGAGGGCCGCGCTGTTCGCTGCTGCCTCCCAGTCATGACGACATGCCCTGTGTTGTGCAGTCCCAGCGCTTGTAAAACTATGGCAAGGACACAGGAATGTCCCGTTACTAACTGACAAACGTGTACACAAGTGGTTCTCTGTTGTGACACACTGACCTTGTGGTGGTAGCAACTGCTCCTGTTCTGGTTGAAGTTCTTCATCCAGAGCTCTGGAAATACCTGTAAAAGGTATTCCCTCTTGACATGAACAGCACTTATCCAAGTAATCATGAAGAAGTGTCGTACAGCTCTGATGCGATCAGGCTCTTTGACTTGTAAGGTCATCATAAGGTCATCATAAGGTCATCATCACTAGCTGAGGGAAGTATGACTGAACTGAATGAAGAGGAAAGCAGTAAAGATGTGGGTGACTGCCAGGCTACTTGTTGTTGAAAAGTGGGAGCTTGAACAATGAAGAAAGGGTGGGAGCAGAATAATGCTGTGGGGGTAGGAATGTGTGCAAGCTACATGCCCCTGGCTGTATTCCCCCTTAGGAATGGAGCCCTTTCCTTTCTTCTTTACAGAGGTAGTGACATCTGCTTACCACATGTTACTGCTCGGAATAGTACCGCCAGGTACTATTTAAGGGTCTATAAACCATAACTCCAAGAAAAGCATAAATAAATAAAAACAAATAACATGCATATGTTCATATCTGAGGATTTCTTGAAGTTCCAGTATATATTGTTCAAAAAAGGTCCGTAATTTATATCATTTACCTAGGTGTTAGGCTGTGAGCTATAATGGCCTTCTCTAAGAAGGAAAGAAGGCTATTCATAACACACAGTAAAGTGCCATCCCAATGCCACATTCATATCCTAGCCAAGTATTATATTATATTTTATCGTAGCCCTTACCACAGACTATAAGGTGGTAAATGTGTCATTACTCCTGTTGTGGGAATTACTATGTCATATGTTTAGCTACACATCTGGATTCACAAACTTTAGTAGGCCCGAGTTGCTCATGATGTAAAAACACTTCTTCTTCCCCCCCATGCACAACTCTACTGTTCTGGTTATGAGTGGAGGCCGTGGGGCCCTTGTGCTTGGCTATGTTCTTGGTGTAAGGCAAGAGCAGCAGTGTCTCTTCTCTGTTGCTAAGCAACAGTCAAGCTAATCGAGAATCTGTTTAGTCTCCTGGTGGAGTTGAATGAGTTTGTTGTAGATTTTTCATGAAGGGGCACTGAGCAACTGGATTTTAACAATTCACAAAACTGTTGGGGTCCTGTGAATGTTAAGATATTCTAGTTTGGGGTTTGATGTGTAATACCACCAGCACCAGTGACACCATTAAATGACCAATGTGAATATAACTTCTGAAGGTTTTCTCATTAGTATTGCGACTTTCTAGTGGCTATATCACTTGACATTGCAAAGAGCAAAGAACTGCATTTGATAGTCAGTGGTTTGGCCACGACTCCCAAACTAAAGACACTGCAGTGGAGTAGCAGGTGTTGGTCTGGCAGCTCACAGCTGTGTTGTTTGACTGGTTTAGTGAAGTGTGTAACTATGCTCTCTCTCTGTAAAGGTGGGTGGCTCCATGTTATACCTGTAAGAGTCCTTGAGCAAAACTGCTAACACCACATTTACCTACATCAGAACATGATTGAAACTGTAATAACAGCATCTGCCAAATGCATAAATGCAGAGACCACTGGGAGACTGAAAGTTTAAAAGCTAAGTGGTGGCAGGCAGAAAACTCCATACACTAGACATTGTCACTGATGAGAAAGACAAATAACAATGGTTACCTCAACAGATGCAGTCTCTCACCTGGGTTCCATGGTTACTGCGTTTGTGTGTCTGTGTATGATGGTTCTCAGTTTGTGTTTTCATAGTGAAATGGGGCATGCGATCATCCCTGTCACAGTGATTTCATATATTTCACCCTGCTGCTTATCCATGTTGTGATAGGAGTGTCAGGATTTGAGATGCAGGATAATAAAAATCTTTTTAAAAAGTTTTTCTCTGTGGTATTGTTGGTGTATAACCTGACCAGAAAGCCAGCCTTTGTGATTAGACAGGAATGCCCAGTGCAGTAGGTCTGAATGCTTGTGTTTGGTGAGCCAGCTGAAATCCTTCTCAACAATGCAGTGAGTCCCTGCAAATGACACGTAAGAGCATGTGTAGAACCATGTGCAGAACATCAACACTGATGATTGTCAAATTTCAGCACCTATTAACAGTTTTTGACCATTTGTTTAAATTTATTCTGACCTGTTCTTCGATTCCAAGGATTCCAGGTCGTGATGAACTAGACAACGTTTGCCTTATCTGTTTGTACTATGTGCTTTGGGCTCTTGTTTTGCATTTTGGTGCAAATGATGGACTTTATCCTCTTTGTGCCTGTGTAGTCAGGTCCATGTTTATGGTGCAGGGGGAGCCAGGATGACACACATCTGTTCTCGAAGCCATTAGCCTTTAAGCTTCCTAATCTGCAGCCCAACTACGTTCCTGGACTGCAGAATGGGGAAACTCGATTTATTCAGGCAAATTATTGATCTGTGGCCTGTGTTTACATTTTGGTCTGTATTTTATCATAGACTGATTTAGATATCTCTTGCATCTATCTCTTCGTGTCATAGTTTTATCATTTAATGAATCAGCCATTTGGCACATAGAATCATTATGGTTAAATACATTTGTGGAGACTAAACATAATGGTGCTTTTTCGTGGTTGAAGCCACCTCCCATTTAAATAAGACATAATGAATGTAGACAGCAGTATGGTGCTCTTCTAGGGTTACAGGGATTCCAGCTGCAACAGCACTTCTCTGCCACAACAGAATAGAACTCACCCTAGCATGCACCTTTAACTCACTGAAGTCAAATAACTATTTACAGCATACACCAAATACACATCCACAGAGGTCTGTATTACTGTCTTTGTTGAATTTGAGTCACGCCTTGATGAGCTCCTCTGAGTTCTTAATATGCCCCCAGAATACAGAATACACACACTCTGCCCCTATATATTATCTGGCCTTTGCTCTCCCTCATGCCATTGGCCCCTGTATCTTTCATACCACTGATTTGATTTGGTTGAATAGGGCTCAGTGCTTATGTGGCCGGTATATTTTGTGGGGAATGTGTGGGCCGCACTGTGTAAATCTGTGTTTGCAGTAAAGTTGCTAAATACTCTCGAATATCTGTAATTGTGTAATTCAGAGAGTGTGTATATGTACATAGGAACGTGCGTGCGTGTGTGTGTGTGTGTGTCTGTGTGTGTCATACAGAGATCCTGTTGTGTGCGGTGACAAAGCTCAGTTTTCTCACTCAGTTACACCTAATCCATCTGTCTTCTTAGATGTCCTTTCCATCTGCTTTACTGAGGCCAGATGGCTCTGTGATACATCTCGCTTAACTGGCTCTATTGGCACAAATCTGCTTCCTGCAGGTGTTCCACCTGCATCCAACTGCAAGTCAGTTTCACAACACTTCTATAAGTCATTTTTATCTTAGGGAAATCTCTTGACAGATTGACAGGTTTGGTGTCTCGGAGCTGGTAGTCAGCACTCTTGGTTTGTTTTGGAGATGTTTATTCTCTGTGGGAGCTGGTAATTGACTCCAAAGGGGGAGGTTTACAAAGCCAAACATGTACATAGCTAAGTGGTTTTAATCAACTCAGCCCCCCACTGCTCAAGAGGGAGCTTCCAGTGCAAAGGACACAACCATACCATTAGCACCAGTGCGTCTGGTATATCAACTTGAAGTTGAAAAGAACCAGAAACAGTTCATGTGGGACCAGTATGAACTTTGCTTTAGCCCTGATCATCTGGTCTTCTGGCTCACAAATGTGGGGTATGGCTGGGGGGGGAGAGCTCCATCTGCATGCGTGCAGAATGAGAAGTACAACAGGACGGAGGGCAGAAGGTGGATTAACCCCCCTTCCCACCACCACCACCCTCCAATGGGGGACTGAGTTCCCAGGGAATTCATTCCCTTTGTGTCAAGCTATCACATCTCAATCTAATCAACTTTCCCCAATGGACTGCATCATCTCTGCATGCTGTATTCCTAGACCACAGAGCCTCCCTGCACGGGAATATTATTAAACAGATGCTTCTCATGCATCACTGGAGTTAAGACTGATTGCTGCACTCATCCTGACAGTAATTCTGCTCCAAGGTAAAGGATGATGTCATACCTAGTTATCATTATCATCTTTATTGATTAACCCATAAAATGGACCATAGTAAAAGCAGCCACAGCTCTTTCAGGCCATGTTTTCTTGACACAAACCACACCTTTGGCCACTTCATTAAACACAAGACGTGGCTGATGCTTGCTTTACACTTCTAGTAAAGTATTACAGGTATTTCACCAGATAGCATGAGGTTAGGACGGCTCTAGTTTTACTCCTTTTTGATGGGCCACTGAGGAAAAACCAGCAGGTTACATATTATAGGTTTGTTTGGGGGAGAACATGGTCTTGATTATTGAGGATGGGGTTAGGACTTTGTGTGCTGGGTGTTGTGTAAGTAATCTTTGTGACCAAAACAGGTCTGATGATCTCACTGCTGCTGTCCCTTTTGTTTCACAAGTATTGAGAGGACTTTGAACCCTCATATAGTACAAGATTATATATTCTACAGTATTTCGTGACATTTTTTTTTAATTTTTCATGTCTGATATACACAACCCCGAGTCGACCCCGAGTTTGTTTGATGCACAGAGGAAATATGCACTCAACACAGAGAGATGTTTTCTCCAGAAGACTGTTTTATTAAGCAAAGGATCCTTTGGAGACCGTGCACCGTGAGCAAACTCCCACCAGTACAAGATCTGATCTCTAACAAAGAAGAACTAGCTCGTTTCTAGGCGTTATCTTCACACACACAAAGTCTTGTTACTCAGCTGCTGGTTGTGCAAACAGCGCAGGCTTAGCAGAGTGTCATTTGCATCAAGCAAACTTACAACGCAGGCCTAGCAGAATCCCATTTACATTAAGCAAATGGTTCCTCTCTTTTATTTAATGGTTAATTGAGTCCACTCACACACATGTGCCCCCACCCTGTATGCATGTCTCATACAGTTATTCACATTCTTTCTTTTATTATAGGCGGGTAAGTTTTCAACTGGGTTACTACTGGCTGAATCTCGTCTATGATTTGTGTCGCAGATCATCTCGTACTAGGGCAGTCGGTCAAGGTTACTGTCTGTTGACAACCCGCGAGTTCGATCATAAAGTTTATGACTGGCACCATGCTTCTCTTAGATTATCCACGCGATAATTGCTTCACCTGAAAATCGTTTCCGATTGAGGTAAAAAAAAAATTGGTCAGACTGGCAATCTCAGGCTTTCGGGGTATGCGTCATGCCGTTATCCATGTACCCAGCTCATCAAGGCGTCCCGTGTCATTTGTGCACGTCAGAGTGAACGCCGCTGTGGTTGACATTGTTGGCAAAAGGCCACCGCTGCACGTCACTGTGGACAGGGCCACGCGGAAATCTTGCCACGAGCTCCTCTGTCTGATCTGGAAACTCTGTCTGGAAGCTCCTCTGTCTGATCTGGCAAGGCCTCTGAAGCCATCTTACCAAACCTGTTGCATCAGACAAAGTCTTTCCTGATTATTGCTATGAGCTGAGCGCAATCTGCTGTCTTAGCTGGCTAAACAGCGTTTTGTGTTGTGTAAGCAATCATTTGATAATTAGATGGGGATGTTTGTTTTTATATATTTATGACTAGGAATGTTGGCCTTATCAGAAGTTCACTGTAATGTGATTAATTGAAATTACCAAATAAAACAGTTCATGAGTATTAACTTCTGCACAACTTCTCTTGCAATACAACATATGTTGTAAATTCGTGCTTTCATAGCTAATGATACAACGCCACCTAATGGATGGTCTTTATTCAATTATATGAATGAATAACTTACCGATGTACTGACATGGATTACAACTACAGCGGCTATAAGGCCACAATTTCACCAGAGAGATGATTCTTAAATAAAAAAAAGTGGTATAAAGTGTAGCCAAAAAAGTGTAGAAGACAAAAAAAAATCATTAATTATATTTAAAAAGTGTAACAGTTAATGTTGTTGTGATGATGGTAGTAGTGTTGTATCCTCTCCATAGTCTCAGTGGCCGATGCCACACAGTCCTGCCTTTGTGGTGTCACCCTTAGCTGCTCCCTCTGACAATGAGACAAGGAAGCATACAGAAGCATACAGAACACAATTCATTCCATTGCTTACAGAACACTTGCTGCTCCGGATTGGGCAGAGGAAGGCGCGTCTGCTACTGAGATGTATGGTTGTTGTGTATGAGTCATTAATCACTTTGATCTGAACAATTTACTCTAAGCCACGCAGCTTGACAAATGGTGAAGAAAGAGCTATTGGAAAAGGTGGTGTGCAGTCTTAATTCACAGCTATAACGCAGAACCTTCTCCTACCACCTCCCCCCACCCCACCCCACCTGTCCCCTCAGGTGATCGCCTGCTTCGGCCTGTCGGTGCTGACGTGTCGTTACGTGGGCTTTGCCGTGGTGGCCCTGCTGGTGGAGATCAACTCCATCTTCCTCCACCTGCGGCAGATGCTGCGCATGGCTGGCACGGCCAGGCACGTGCTGTACCGAGTGAACAGCATGGTCAACCTGGGCACGTACGTGGCATTCCGGATCAGCACGCTGGCGTGGATGACGCGCTGGCTGGTGCTGAACCGAGAGCGAATCCCGCTGCCCAGCTACGCGGTGGGCAGCGTCGGCCTGGCCATCACCACCGTCATGAACATCGTGCTCTTCGGACGCCTGCTGCGCACCGACTTCCTGAGGTCCAGCCGCGAGAGAGAGGTCAAGAAGGACAAGGAGACGTGAAGGCCGTGCCTCACACTCTCCTCTCTGCCTAGCTGCATCCGATTCAGGGTTTAGGTGAACTGGGAAGTTTTTCTGTATGACGTCAATCCTGTGACCTTATTCCTCCTTTATTAAAGTAATTGAGTTTGAATGACTTCTGAAGGCTGTAGTCGTTTTCCTCTCACATGCACCCATGTAAGAGGCCATGGATGACTTCATTGAAAAGGTTGTACAGCCAGTAATGTAGTTATATATGAGAATAGTGTTTAAGCACTTAATTGTTGTGTGTTTGTGGTGATGATGTCAAAGAACTCAGTCCCTAAACAAACACAAACATATATTTTATGTACCTCTACTAAACACTCAGATACTAAACTGGAAATTAATACTCAAACTAATACATGTATTGTGTGTAATTGCACACATTTCCCTTGTGTATGCCATGTGAAGTTGGGTTTTATTTGAACTGCTAAAAGAGCTAAATTAGCAAGGCTTCTTAACAGCTATGCGTGAGCCTGTCACGTGTCTGTTCCTGTATCTCATCCAGGCCACGGTTCAAGAGTGCATCCATTGCTGCATCTCGTTTACTGAAATTTACTGAAAATAAATTCCACCTGCAGTGGCATTAGTGTTGGTTAACCTCAGTATTAAAAGAGCCTCTGGGTCAATGTGGAGTTATTACTGTAGTTGCTAAGGGGTCATGCCCCCCCCCCTCCTGCATGGACAGCTGACAGACAGCAACATGTCTACTGCATGCGTGTTTTTGCCAATTGCATCAGAACTTATCAGACTGTTGAGCTGCCATTAAGCCTCTAGGTGGCACTGCGTCTACAATTAAAACGATGACCTCATAATATTCTCATAATAAAGACAAGACTGCTTTGTTTATTTAGAAACAACTGTGTGCCAAACATTTTACAATTAAATTTTGTACGTATGTTTTGTATGCACATTTTGTATATTTGTAATTTATTTTTACTTATAATGTAAGTGATGAACTGTGGATTAACATTTGTATTTTTGATAGCTCAGACTGTGGTTGGGAGGTCCAGATTGTACCGTGAACCCTGTGATCAGAGGTTGGTAGCTTTGTGAGGAGAGTTCATGATGGTCCTTTCAGGGTTCTTAGGAAGATAACATGTACACTGTAACTACAGGTAGCATAGCAATATGGGCCATGTCCTTCAACTCAAATCCATTGTGGTCATAATGAAAATGAAGCTACTTCTGGAGCAGGAATGTGGCTACAGAATTAATGAGGATGAAGATTAAGGCAAGACTAAGATTGTAGATGAAAGATGAAGGAGAACCGTAGAAACCACAAGAAAGGACCATTAAAGAAGGACCACTAAAATGCTCAGGTTCGCACTAAGATTGTGAACCATCATTCACAACCACTGGATGCCTCAGTTTGAGTGTGTGCAGTGTGAACCGTCTGAGCCCTTATTTATCAGTGTGTACATGTAGACAGCCCTACATTAGTGTGGATATTCTCATTGTGATCTTAGGTACTTTCGGTCTGTGGCGAGCAATTTAATTAGACTTTTTTTTTATTACTTTAAAAAAGGTAGCAGTATATTGCTTGATTATTGAAATGTGTTTTTGAGTTGTGTGGTGAAAATAATGCTGGTCATGTTGCGAATGAAGTTTAAGTGAACACCATAGTGCATTGCCAATTTCCAAAGCCATACATGATCAATTTGTTTACTTGTGTATGTAATTGGGGGGGGGAAGACAGCATATTATTACTCAGCACAGTGCCATCTGGCCAGAGATTTATAAACTGAAGGTAGTGTTGTATATGAAAGTATAACAATTCAAATAATTATTTTTTTGTTTTTTGTTTTTTTTAACTTATACAAACCCAATGTGCATGTTTTGTTCTTCAATGTCAAATGTGACAATAAAATGTTATTAACACTTGGCCTTTTAGCTACTCATTTTTGGCACGTTAAAAAGATACAGAAATGGTTTGAAGATAAATGACTCATATAGCTCAGGCATTGGCCATATATCTACATTATATATGGTAAAAAGTACTCTAAACGTTTTTAATCTAAAAAGCTAGGATTTACTTTAGTGCAGTTTACTGTTATTGAATACGGAGTATCTACGAGGACCTTAATTCAAAATAAACTATAAATGTTTCCTTGATAAACGCATGAACGTTTTTCAATGTCACATAGCCTACTCAGGGTTGATATCTAAATGTTTCAATGAACGAATGCAATAGAATAGAGAAATAATTGTTGGTTGGAATATGCGTTCATAGACAAACATAAACTGGACGCCTGGAAAATCGCCTTCACTTTTAAATGAATTATGGATATTAGGCAGCATTTCGCGTGCGCTCTGCGTAGGCGAATACAGATGGTGAGAGGAGAGCGCCGCTTCTTCCAATCAGCTGCAGCGCTGTCATCGCGTGCTCCAGTCCCTGTGCCTTGTTGGTATCTGTAGAAAACGTTACGCTGCCACTGCTGGATGCGACGGAAGGCAGGGAGATGTACAGGAAATTGCATCTGCTAAAATTTTACGCTAATAATTCTTAATCGATTGTGACTTTATTAATAAAGGGGAAACGATGCGGGCTAGAGCGATGGACGACGTGGCGTCCAATTCTGATATTTGCTTGTCTTATTCAGTTTAACCTTCGTTGTCATCGCGTGGCAATGATGCCTTAATTCTTCGTTGGATATTGATCGACTCGTTTCTCTTCGAAAGATGTCGTCAGCACAAAAGATCAGGCTTTATGTATTCTGTGAACGGAGCATATTTCACAGCAAAGTTTCGGCAAGCGTATCCGTTCCTTACGCGGGTTGTTCGTGTGGTTGGTAAAAGCTTTGTTTCCTTCTTTCGGATAGCAGCATAGCGGGCGATAATGGAGAGCGCGGTAGGTGTTAAAGTGAAAGCATAAATTATCTGAGAGCCTTTTTAAAGACGCTTTGGTTTTCTTATTCGTGATGGCAATATAGGTCTTATACAGAAAGCCTATAATAAGTGGGCTTGCTAGCTCTAAGCTATTGTTTCAGCCTACTACTGACCTGTCACGGTGCAGTTAGCGCCTAATGAAGTCCGGTAAGATCCATTAAACGGAAAATCTCCAGGATTTGGACCGATTAACTTTACAGAGGTTTAATAATTATTGTTAGTGATCGCATTGCTTACCAGAATTTAGAGTTCTGTTCTTCAGTCAGATTAAAACAATTTTACTTTCTTTTACTTGCCATGCTAATAGACTTAGTGTCAAGCTGTCGGAAAAGCAACTCTGCTTATATATATATGTAAATGTAACTTTAAATATTAAACGTGTATTCAATTCATTTACATTCAGTGTATTAAGCGTGCTTCCTTGTGAGTGGTTATTCAAGAACTTCTGTATCATATAAGTGTTTATGTGATACATATTGTTGTTAATTATGTTTAGTTTTTTTACCTTAACGTTTTTTGTTTGTTTTGGATGAAGAGGTCACAGGTGGTGCTGGACAGAAGTGCGTTGGCACTGCAGGTGGAGAGTGTGGAGAGGAGCATCGTTTTTCTGCGGCAGGAGCAGCTGACACTGCTGCATGGTTTACACCTGGAGATCCTGTCCCTGCAGAAACGCTGTACAGGTGAGTCTCAGAGCTCCCTGCTGTCATAGGTCACCTTGCCTCTGACACACGTGCACAAGCACACACTGGCTAAACACGAGGGGTGTGCAGAAATGCCCAAACACAGGTGCCCACGTTGTCATGGTGAAGACTGATGCAGCAACCCAGCCAAGTGCTGAAACAGGCCTTTTTTGCAACGGGGCCAAACAGCTCACCAAAGTACACAGAGATGAGGATCTGATGAAATACCACTTTTTTTTCCCGGTAGTTTCATTCTGTTCACCAAAGAGATGTTTCTGCTAGCTGGTCGCTTCCTGTTGTTTTTCTAATTCCAGTACTGACGTTCTTTCCCATTCCTGCTGAATTGTGCACCCCTATTTAACCTGTGCATTCATGAATCAGAATGCACTGATGTGGAATGTATTATGTGATGTGGAAAGTATTAACCAATAAGACAGCAGATGAAGTAAATTGCAGACCTCAAGAGCACCGCGAAATGTTTGTTTTGCAAGATCACTGATAAACGTAGTTCACAGCGACGGTTCACATGGTGATAATTGTGAATCAGGACCAGATAGAATAACAGTGTTGGGTAATACATTCATGTCCTTCAGCTGCATGCCTTAAAACGCAAACACCTATTTGAAGTGAGAAATCCATATCTTCACAATCTTAAACAAGAACTGTCAACAACAGTCAAACCTCCTACCAGCACAATACATGTGTTGGAGAAGCAGTGCAAAGCCACATGTGTGAGCTTCAAGCACCAGGCTCTGCTGCCACACCCAGGGAAAGCTATTAGTGTGATAGCCAGGATATACCACCCGACCCCTAGTATGGGGAGGGGAAGGGCAGCTCACTCCCACCCACCCACTCACCCCCGCCTCTCTGTAGGATGGCGTGGTCTCCACAAAGAGGGCTGCGGGTCAATAGCTTCCTGGCAGCGTGGGCCTTGTGTTCCCGCCCTCAGTAATACAGTACGAGGCCGGTTCACCCGAGCCCATCTGTGCATGTGCTGAAGCAGCTGAAAGAAGGGGAAAGGCTCCGCTGCATATGCTGGTATGGGTTAGATCAGCATGCAGACCGGTGAACGCTCCCTCCTCCTGACCAGCGGGCGAGAGCCAGGATCTGCTCTTCCCTCCTGCTTTTGTGTTTCGTGGGTGTGAGTGAAGATGGAGGATGTGGGAGGACAGACCGCTGCTCCGAAGGGGCGACTGTTTTAGGGTGAACGAACTCGGCAGAGTTTGACGTCACAAAAAAAACACAAAACCTGTCATTTTGTTACAGAACTGACCCATGAGTTGAATGTGAAGCCTCTGGGGAGGAGTGAAGTAGGTGAGTGCTTGACCTCTCTAATCCTTCACTGCCGCTGCGCTCTGGAGCCCTGGGATCAGTCCACCCAGCAGTGCAGAAAAAGACCCACAGATTCGCCTTTTACCAAATATAGAAAATATATGCTTTATTTTTTTCTTTTGGGCTCTGCTTTGACATTGAATATTAGTGCATTATCTGGACAGGGCACATATGGAGTGTGAATTTAGCTGAGATTACTGAATTTTCTGCCATTAACTGGAATTCTGTTGTTTGGAATATTTGGAAGTATGTGATCATGATATTAGCATTACTGTGTGTGAGGGTGCCTTTTGGCTTGGTGTGTAACGCGTCCTTTGACACTTTACGTAAAGTGTGTGCGTGTGTAAACTGGGTCACTTTTGGTCACATGACTAGTCAAATGCTTGAGTAACAGGAACAGTAAGTAACAGGAAGCCACCGTTACCTGAGCCATTCTAGAAAGAAAGAAAAAAACTCTTGAAATGCCATTAGTGTTTTACTCTCCTATAGTATCGAGTAATGTTTATTTTATCAGGGTTAAATAGAAAGTGATACTTTTAGAGTTCTGAGAGCAGAAATGCAAGGCCCTTTCTGCCTCTCCTTGGGCCCTTTCTCCTCCACCCACTATTTATCCTCCTCTTCAGCACATCGATTCTCCCCCCAGCATCCCTCCACCCCGCTGCTCTTGTTTTCAGTACAGTCCCCGTGGGATTATCCAATTACAACTTGTTTTTTTCTGCCGAGATTATGCTGGTCAGGGATTCAGGGAGAGTGAGACCAGCAGGGAGGCTGTGGTAGAAACGACAGAAAATTAGGAAACGTCAGGCAGACAGCACTTTTAAAAAACATCTAATGGTCTGAAGGCCTAATTAGGTCTAGAACTCTTGTCAAATCTGCTACGGATGAGTAGTTAGAATTTCAAAAAGAAGAACAGAGGAGAATGGAAGGGAATAGGGGTTACGGATGAAAAGCGACAATGGCTTAGATAACACTGCATTTTCTGCAGTCACTGCGTGAGCTCTCCAGAGTGCACCATGCTGGGCGGCCGATGGACTGGCTGCGTGGTGAGAATAACGCCTTTAGGAGCAGGGGATGCCCACAGAGACCTCGACACCGGCGCAGCTGCATTAGACAGACGCAAAACGAGGGAGTATAAATAGATGGGTTACAAAGACACAGAAGGATAGACGCCCAGCTGGGTATCAGTCCCATGCGGGTTGGGTGTTGAGGTCCCCGTGATCTCAGAGGAATTAGTTTGCAGTGTAATTATACTGTGATTTATGCATCATATCTTGCACTGTTGTTAATGTTATGTAAGAAGTACAAAGGTGTGGGTGAATTAAGCCGATTGGCTGAAATGATAAGGGTTTAAACAATAAGCTTGTTATTAACCTGTTATTACGGGCATGTATGTGAACACTATGGGTTCAGAAACTGCCCTAAATGTGTAAAATGTTTAGGATTTCTTTAGACATTCTTTACTAATTCACTCATTTCACTGTCATTTGACCTTTTCCAAACCCAGTCACATTAATTCCAAATTTGCTTTTAGAGCTATTGGTAAAGGCAAAGTTTATGAAGGAATTGTCCATATCAGTCATGTTTGTTTTATTGACTGATTTGCTTTTATAATGGCACCTTTGCTGTGTTAAGATCACCTGGGAATGAAGCTTGCTAAAAACACAGCATGATGAGTATTTTGTTTACTGATGCTTTTGTTCACGGTGTGTGTGTTTGCGACGGTCGTGTCCCAGAGGTGCGAGCGGAAGAGGAGCTGCTGGAGGCGCACTGCCGCGACGTGGAGGACAGGCTGCAGGAGCAGCAGCATTCGCACTGCGAGCTCCGCGAGGAGCTGAGCCACAAGGGGGTGCTGGTGGGCGCACTGCGGGCCAGCCTGAAGGAGAAGGAGCGTCGCTTCCTGGAGGAACTGAAACGGCGCAGCCACAGGACCGCCATGCTGAACGGTGAGCTGCAGAAACAGACCGAGGTGGCGGCGTATCTGTCCTTCCAGCTGCATACGGCCAAGCAGAAGCTTCAGCGGCAGCAGCGCAGGAGGCAGGCGGCGGCCGGCGGCGACAAGCCCTCTCCCCGCGCCTCGCCGCAGCCCCTCGCCGCGGCCGGCGGCGGCGGCCTGCTCGCCGTCAAGCCCAAAAGACGTGGTGCCGCGGGGCTGCCACTGTGCCTCCGCGCGGAGCGGGCCAGGGAGTGCGTGCCCCGTGAGAGAGTCTTGGGACCCGAAGAACCCACGGCCATGCCAGACCCTGCGCTCTTCCTCCACCCGTGCAGACCGACGGCCCGGCCGTGCCACGCCCACAGACGAGCTCCGCAGGGGGGCGACAGCGGAGAGGGGCCACGCGAACCGGACCAGGGGGACTCGGCTGGCCGACTGGCCTCCGCCGCGCTTGTAGCTGCAGCGGCGGCCGCTGAGGGCAAGGCAGAGTGACTTCCTGCTTTGGCCTCTTCCGTATAAACGCCCTGCTTCTTTCAGCGCTGTGCTCCTCTGTCACAGGGTGCTTGGACCAGAAAGAATAGAAAAGCTTTCTCCATCGGTAGCAGTAGCAGACAAATCTTTCTATATTTGTCATGTGACTCAATTTCACTGAATTTACACTTATTGTATTAATTCATAGATAGGTAAATTAGTTTTTTGTTCTTGCATATAGTACGTTTGTATTACAGCCAGTGTACTGGCTGCAGTGCCCATCACTGCAGTGTAGTTTGGCCTTTTCTTAGGAAGGACAGCCATAGGGCAACTCAGTCTTGTTCATATGGTAGGGGTGCTTGTATCTCTGGTGTTTGAGTCTGGTTTGCATTAGTTTTTCTTCACTTATTGAGTGGTTATTGGATGTTACTCGTTTGTTACACTCACCGTACATCCTTGTCAGATCTGTCCTTAGTCTCTTTCACTGATCTGATCACTGCAATTTCTCTTTTTTTTATCCCACCTGTCATAATTATGAACCAGCAGTTTCATCGGTTATAGCACAGGACACCAGTAACAGACTCTTATAGTTCTGCACTGTAGAACAGGACATGGTGCCTAAGAACAGACTGTTGTTAACCCTTTGTGTGTTTGTTGATAGTACAATGCGTGGGGGTAATCAGGTAAGGGATCGTATTGTTAATGTGGTAGTAGTGTAGAGCATGAGTCTGTTCCTGGCTGTGAAGGCAACCCTA
Organism: Sternarchorhynchus goeldii; assembly: GCA_028565775.1. Lineage (NCBI taxonomy): Eukaryota > Metazoa > Chordata > Actinopteri > Gymnotiformes > Apteronotidae > Sternarchorhynchus > Sternarchorhynchus goeldii. Next base: position 11,987,770 of record JAOXYF010000013.1, read on the forward strand.
CCTTTCTTAATCCCTGACAGAACCCTCCAGGTAGCTCTGATAAACATACTCTGATATTAGAAGTAACACATGCTCATCCCAGCATACTGTATGTTATTTATGAGTACAGCATTTTATAAACTTGGTCTTATGACTATGATTGGACTTGTTCCTTTCGCAACCACAACTTATACTGTACGACTTATGCACCCACAAGGTATTATGCAGACGTAACATCAAATCGTATTTCACAGTATGGTTCTTGTGTTAGTTTAGCAATATTTATAATGTTCTATAACGTCTTAGGTCAAGCTAATAATAGTGTCAAAGTTTAGACGACCACAGCTTGTGCCAACACCTCTGAAAGCAGTTCACAAAAGCACCCTCCCTATGGCTGGTTTTCCAGAAACACATAAAGCCATGTTCTATCGGGAAACCCCATACATTGTCTGAGTTAGTTGAAATCTTGGCTTAATCTGTCTATGGACAACCAGCCTCTAGAGTCACAGAGAGGACATACTACTGACCGCATAATCATTTGCATGCATTCAGTTAGAGCATCACTAAACCCTAATTATGTTTTAGTACTCATTTGAAGCTTTGTTCTATGTTTTAGAAGTATGTGATGTACAAGTCTGCAATTTTAACTGATTTTAACATACTGCAACAGTGCAGAATGTCTTGTTCCTGTATACAACATTGCAGTATCAGTCATCATAATACAGTTAAAAGAAAAAAAACTTTATTTGGATACTTGTATAATCTATTCTGAAACGTCTTTTTTCCCCCCATTTCAACATTAGTTGCTATTGTGATTAGCCTTCCATGGATTATAGTGAGATATGCAATACTGCCACCATGTGGCACCATGTGGCAACGTAACGTCTTCTGCTCATAATCAGCTTTTCGACATGTTCCTTTACCCTTTTAGACAAGATTTAAAATGGCTTGAACACAGTCCGCTTTGAACTAGTCTGATATTTAAGGGGTTCAATAATCTGAAGTGTTAAGAAAGAAAACGTCTTGAGTGAAAAATCACTGTCTTCCCTTCTTGGAGTTATAAAAATGTTTTGACTGTTACTTAACATATAAAGGTTTTGTTCTTAGTCATAATGGCAGTGGCAGGTCTGTAATGAACTGTGCTTACAACCAAATTACATTTTATAAAGTCTTAAAATGACATACATGTAATCTGTTTGGTCTCTGAGTGACATGAGACAATGTTCACCAAAACTGTGCAATAATTCACTACATTCTCTGCAACACATGATTAAAGAGTTCTTAACCTTAAATGTCTATGAATGCTTCTTTATGAAATTACCTTCCTATTTACTCAATACTATTACGGCACTGGGGATAAAGATGCATTTCAGTAGGCTGTCACTTTGGATAAAAGCATCAGCCAAATGCAATAAATGTAAATGTAAAGAAAATTACTACCTTGGTAATAAAGAGTTTGCTAAAGACCTTATTTGAAAACTGGTATTATTAATAATTTCTTCCGTGTTTACGTTTAAAGCATGAAAATACACATCTGGTGACGTTTCTTTATAGGTTTCCTAACAAGGTTTCCTCTGCAGGTTTAAAACAATGTGAATGTCTTGCTTCCTTAATTTAAAGTACAGTATGTATTGTATGTACAGTAATTTATTAAGATGGTCAGTCTGTTAAGAAATTAGAAATTTAGAGTGACAAAAAAAAGCACTACAGGAAGTGACAGATTCTCTTCACAACTTTCACATGCATTTTCTGGCCAAAATAGTTGTAAGTCTTAAAGAGAACTCCTGAAATTATCTGACAAACTATTATCACATTAATTCCAGAATCGACATATTAAACTTTTTGTAAACCAAATCTGAAGACAGCTGTTTTACTTGCACAGTTTCTAAGATGTCGCCTTATGCAGTTGGTCTAGGGAAGCTTTTTAGTTGTAGTGTTATTCTACTTTTTGGAGCACAAATTGCAGGTAAATACGTTATGCACATTCAGTTAGCCTAAAGCAAACTAAACAGTGAATTTAAATGAATATCCCAGCACCAAACATAAAATACATATTTGTTCACTCTTAAGGACAATTTAGAATTCATTTACAGTGCCCACCCCTCATTTACAGTTTATAGTAACATTTTACACAATACACGATATGTATCAAATATTTCAAGGACGAGAAATTTCTAAACTTGTTTATGGTGTTTTGGTTTAAGGTTGTAATATTAAGAAAGTTTCTTGAATCACAAATTATGGCACGTAAAAGTCCCCGAGATTGTTTGTTCCGTTTGTAACTGTAAAGACAGGCATTTGACAAATACATTTTAAAAATTCTTTATTACAAATACAAGAAACAGGCATACAATCACTGAGACACGTTATTCCTTAAGGTGGTCTGAAGTAAGGATTGTGAGTGAATGGCACGTTAGGCTTTCCGTAGCTGTGAAGGGGTGGGAGAAATACAAAGGCAAAGAGGTCAAGAGGAGGAGAAACCACGTGTGACAGCGAAGCCTGGAACTGTCCTTCTAATGTGAAGTTGTTTTTGTGATATTGGTGTGACTGCATGTAGCTAGCTCACCCGCTAACCAGACAGATCCACTCGCTCCACTGATCACGTACCTCAGCAACGGATATCTGTTGCCAAGTCTGAAGCCAAGTTTCACTGAAGAAATCACATCATGGTAAGCAAGACGGATGATATCCCAGCATCAGTCCCGAACTGCACCTCTGTTGATCTCGTGAAGGAAGGCGAGACGCCGGAAAGCAAAGAGACCGACGAGAGACTTCTCAAGGATTCCTGTCCGTACGGTTAGTATGCTAAGATAACTATCTTAACTATCTGTTCCGAGATCTAAACCTGTATAGTTTCAGCCACCCCAGAGATTGCGGTGCACTATCAAGCCAGCTATATAAAGCTATGCTAATGCCGTTGGTGATCCGACATTTATCACATAAAAATTCTCGGCAAAAGCCGGCACCGCTTATTCATTTTGTAACGTTTAAAACATGAAAAATACAAGATCTGTATTTAGTGACGTGCCGAAAGACATAGCTGGTTAGCTAACCGATGTAACCAGCTAGCACAGTCAGTCACCTTAGATGTCAGTAAGTAGCACTAGCTAGCAAACCGGCTAATACTGACGTTTTTTAACGATGCAGCCAGCTAGCTAACTGGCATTATCATTTAGCTAAGGTCCAAACAGTATTCACTGTACTATGTTGCACATACGGATTTGCAAGTTATGCCTTTAAACTGTACCTCTGGAGAGCGCTGGCTAGTGTATTGGGCTTGAACGTCAACCTAATTTGGCTGAATGAGGAATACAATTCTACCTTCTCGGTGGAAAAATCAGTGTAGCCGGGAATCAGCCTGTTATTAAAGGACTTCTGATTATTCTCCGTTTAGTTGGCATTTCATTTATTAGCCAGGAGCCTTTCTGGAGTTAAGAACGCATTGCAAGAACTGTAGCTTAGCTAGCTAAGCATCTTTAGCCAAGTTAAGCGAAGATAGAGGTCTTCAGCAGCTGCATTTGTTGGTCAAATCTAGCCATGCCATGTTAATATTCAGGAATGGCTAGGTTATACGAGCTTTGGCAAATACTGTGAAATGGTTGCTAGTTGATCGCAAGATAGATAGCAAATGTTTCAGAAGCCGCTAACTAGCATTTTGAAGTCCTGCTGCACACATTCTGTAACGGCGTGCAAGACCGAATGAACTGAAGGTCACCTTCATTGGAACTTTCCAAATCAAGATCTGTAAACAGGGGTGTTTTTAATTCCACTTTAATTAGCAGTGAATATTTTCCGAACCTACTACTATTTTCACGACATGTTAACAATAAATTGTAGAGTTTCCTATATTTTGTTGCCAAGTTACTACTAACATGCGGCACACTGGATATGCACAACAGACTAGCTTCCTGGTCCCCCCCCTCCCGTCTGAAATTGCAGCGGTGTTCCGTGCCACGACCAGGAAGCGGAAATTGTTGCACATGGAAAGTCATGGTGCATGTATGCCGATAGAAGGTTATTGCTACCTGATACCTATAGAGCGATCGTATTGGTAAGTGTTAGGTTTTACAGACTGCATTAACACTACACACAATCGATGTTATAGACAACTCATAATTCGAAACATTCAAATGAGAGATCATTCCTCTGTGCTATTCATTTTAGCCAACACCCGGGCAAGTTATACTACTTGGCGTGCGCTCTGAGTTGGCTAGCTCGCAATTCAGTGTCATTTAACAAGGACCTTGGAAAAGATAGCTAGCTGTGCTGTCATTGTTGCTAAACATTGATCTGATCTGGTAGACTAGTTGTCTTTGACAATTTTTTGTGATGCTTGATTAGGAGGTTAAAGCAGTTTAGTTTAAATAGTTTTGCGACTGGTCCATCCTATTTTTTCCTTTCGCCATTCCATTTATTTTCGGCAGATAAGGCTGACTGTTAATTCTCTGAATTTGTCACAGTAGCTTTTGACTAATAGTTTTGCTTACTATAACTGAAGAAGTTCTAGACGTTCATAAATGTTTGGTAGTCATTGTAATGTGGCTTATGTTATAGTTCTAGCTCTAATGTCATGCCGGTAAAAGTTTTTTTTTTCGGGCTGACTGGGTACTGTCGTTAAATTACTGCACTGTCGTTGAATTACAAGCCTTTGTATTTCCATTTAACGAGCAAGTAGTTTGCTGCCTCTACAAAACAAACAAAAAACAACAGTACTGAAGCCCAGACAGAAGTCCACTGGTCAGCAGAGAATGCAGTGTAAAGACTGCTTATGCTCTTCTACGTTGTCTCAAGGCACTACTGTCCAAGATGTACATCTGGGAGATCAATCATTTACAGAGAAATCTGGGTGTTTTGAGATCTGGCTGTCAATTTACTTTCTACTTCTGGTAGACTTTACCCATGTGCCATTTCTTTTTAAACTGACTGGCTTGATCTTGTCATACAAATGGGTAGTAATTGATTCAAAAGATTTGCATTGCTATACTTGTTAATCAGTAAACTGCAATTTAAATATTGCAATCTTGTGCTGACAAAAAAAAACTATAAAATGTTTTACCTTAGAGGAGAGCATTTAGTGTTTTTTTTGTTTTGTTTTTTTTAAGCATACTTTTGCAAAGTGTTAACTGTAGACTTACAGTAAGAGGAGCTGGGCATGTCGAGAAGGCAGGTCAGGGTCAGGGTTATCGGCCGTGCTTGTAATATTTTCCCGTTTTTTGGTTGATATTCTGTTGCACCATTAGACACCTCACTCTTTGACCTGCTGTTTAGGGTATCTCTTGTGGCAGGGTCACGGAGATGAGCGAGGCCCCCAGGGAGGCCCTTTGCAGTCTGTCAGCAGGCAGAAGGCCTGTATGATTGTCGCTCTTTGAATGATTTACCAACTTGAACCAAGCCTGACGTGGGATTTTATCATTCAATGGTGAGCTTAAGATTGTTGGTCACCAGTTTTTCTTCCCAACATAACTAGAAGGGCTTAGCAGACATGGAGAGGTCGAATAAATTAGTGACCCATTGTCTGGTGTCCCATTGGCTGCTACAACAGATTATTTTATTAAAAATTTCTGCTTAGCAAAATATCTCCTGAAAAAGAGACGGGTAGTTTAGAAGGCATTGTCTGGTCAGCCTTCCACTGTCCTGTTCAGGGAGTGCTCTGAAGAGTGCAGGGGTGTGCAGTTTGGCCTGACTTCAGCCGGATCTCCACAAAACAGGCAAAAAGTGCAGGCTTTGCCTTTAGTATTGTGCAATATGGAGATGCACTTGCCCCTTGCACACTTTGCTCTGTTTTCGAAGTCAGCCCAGCCTGTTTTGCAGTTTACAGGAGTGGGTTGTTTGCAGTGTGGCTTTTTGCTGCTGGAGGCCTTTTGAAGATCTGTGAGGCATGTTCTCAGGAGCAACCTTCATGTGAACAGAATCCCACTGAGTGATTTAAACAAACGAAATATAGGTTTTGTTGTGATTATTATTATTTTTATTATTATTATTATTTATAGTACACAGCAGATAGCAGTTACTGGTGAAGTGTTTTGTATAATAACAGATATTGGGGCACTGAGGGACTGGTTTATTTAAACATTTTCCATAAACACTGTCTCGATATTCTTTACAAACACCCATTACTAAATCATTTTGATTTTTCCCCTTGAGGCCCTCCATGTAAGGAGATGCCTGCTGTGTTGCTGCAGCCCTGACACTGGTTACCTTGAAGTCAGCCAAGGACAAGCTGCAGTTGTCTAAAAAGCAAACAGTAAAACCTTTGCTGGCCGTGGCTGAGCTGTAGAGCAAACAGCTGTGGCGTAGCAGGGGTCCGAAAACGCGTTGCTTTGACGTTCAATTTTGGAGTCCCGGTCTAGCCTCACCTCTCTGTGTGCTGCCTCCGTTTGGGTCGAATCTGAACTGGATCAGAACGCTGCTGAGCGCAGGGAGGCACTGCGATACCAGCAGGACGGCACTCGGCTGTTCAACATGGCTGCAGCGTTCACCCTCACCACATCAGCTAGGGCTTCTGTTGCCGTGGAGATCTCTGGCAGTTGGTAGTACTCCAGCAGAGCTGGATTGTATGCAGTAGATGAGGTGTTACAGTGCTGACTTGTGATTTTTCATCGCCTGGCTTGCTATAGGAAAAGACGGTACTTCTACTGTTGTGAGAATTAGTTTTATTGATGATTCATACTATTATACAAACTACACAATTGTCCTTTTGCTTTTTGGGTTACAGGACTAACTTGGGAGCCAAATTTAGCTGTGTTCATGCTTTTATTTCTCCCAGATATAGTACGAGTCGCGTTGTGATGTAGTCTGAACTGTGTTTCTCCTGTGCTTGTGTGTGGTTCATAGAGCACAGTGCAGCTACAGCGGTAATGAACGGCATTGGAGGGCACGACCAGGGCGAGGAGGCGGAGTCTAAGCAGGATGGCAGCGGCGACGGTGACCCCGGCGACGATGCCAACGAACAGGAAGTGATTGTGATTCAGGACACTGGCTTCACTGTGAAGATTCAGGCACCGGGCATCGAGCCCTTTGACCTGCAGGTAACCCCTTTTCTGACCCCTTCGGCGCAGCACAGAGTTGTAAATGATTTGTGCTTCCGTGAAAGAAAACGCTCTCCGGTGGCCTTTCAGGTGTCGCCACAGGAAATGGTGCAAGAGATCCATCAAGTGCTTATGGATCGAGAGGACACCTGTCATCGGACGTGCTTCTCCCTGCAGCTGGATGGAAATGTGCTGGACAACTTTGCTGAGCTGAAGTCTATCGAGGGCCTTCAGGAGGGTTCTCTTCTTAAGGTGGTGGAAGGTATGCTCCGCCTGGCCGTTTGCCGTCAAGTCTTTTGCTCTTTCGTTTTTTGAAGACGTGAAGGTTTCCGTCTGACGCTTTGTTTGCCGCCCCTCCCACCCCGCCCCCCCCCCGGCAGAGCCGTACACGGTACGAGAGGCTCGCATCCACGTTCGTCACATCCGAGACCTGCTGAAGAGCCTGGACCCCTCTGACGCGTACAACGGCGTGGACTGCAACTCTCTGTCCTTCCTCAGCGTCTTCACGGACGGAGACCTGGGAGGTGCGTGCTGGTGGGATTCGTTTGCAGCCGGGCACAAGTGCACTTCGTTTATTTGATGGTTTGCGCGTGTTTGTCCTACAGATACTGGCAAACGCAAAAAGAAGGGCAGCGAGCTCGAGCAAATTGACTGCACTCCTCCTGAACACATTCTTCCTGGAAGCAAAGAGCGCCCCCTAGTGCCCCTCCAGCCACAGAACAAAGACTGGAAGGTAGGTGTCGGTAGCCATATTTAACTGATCTGTCATGTCACTGTGGAAACTACAGTACCCATGGTGCCGTGTTTGGAGGGCCAAATATTTGTAAACTTGTGTGTTCACAAATCTTGGTGCACGACTCCCAGTTGTCGGTAAGAAGGACCGTTATTAACCGTTAACACATGGTGTTCTCCTTCCACAGCCTCTCCAGTGTCTGAAGATACTCACCATGAGTGGCTGGAACCCCCCACCTGGCAACAGGAAGATGCACGGCGACCTCATGTACCTGTATGTCGTGACTGTAGAGGAGAGGCACGTCAGCATCACAGCCTCCACTCGCGGATACTACCTCAACCAGTGAGTGCGCAGAGGACCTCCTGTGTCCCCTGTTATAGGCACGCGTGTGCGTGTGCGCGTGCGTGCGTGTGTGTGTGTGTGTGTGTGTGTGTGTGTCCTCTCCGTTTTTGTTTTTTTTTTTATTTTTTTTTTTATAGGAAAATGATATGTTTGTGTATATTTTCATCCTATTTTTGTGCTTGAAACGGTGTAATTTTAGCTTGTGTAATTGCAAGGCTCCAGACAAATGACATTCTGATACCTCAGGGTTAAAACTAAACGCGGAGCGACGAGGACCTTTGGTTTAGGCCGGGTTTGGGATGAGAAAGTGGTACGTTTGAACTTGACGCTTAATGTCTAGTCGATAGCAAGTTGACTTCAGATAGCTGTGTTTAAGGAAGGTGGGAATATAAAGTTTTTACATGAAAACTATAGATTGCTGTGGGAATTCGCCACTTCTAGTCAGTGGGTGGTGGAGCTCTGGGTCTGTTTCTGGGTTCCTGATGGTGTTATCATGTACATGATTAGCAATACTGTAGTAAGGCTGATGGTTGAAGAAACTTGAGTCTGTGATTGATGGAGAAACAAGACTCCTTTCTAGTTAGCATGCACCTTGCTAAAATGCTAAGGTGTTTCCTATAGAATGGTAAGCATATGTACTGCTCACCATACAGATTATTCTGTAACCCATCTAGTAATATTTCGTATCTTTTCATGGGCAACACTGAAGATATGACACTGTTATACAATGTAGTCAGTGTACATCTTGCATAACAGTGTAACTTTGCTGCGCCCTCAAAATAACTCAAAACGGCCATCAATGTCTAAACCGCTGGCAACAAACGCAAGTACACAAGTGAAAATGGCCAAACTTTGCTCAAACTGTCAATATTTTGTGTGGCCACCATTATTTTCCTGTTCTGCTTTAACTCTCTTGGACATGGAGTTCACTAGAGCTTCACAGTTTACCACTGGAATCCTCTACCACTCCTCCATGATTACAATCACAGAGCTGATGGATGTTGGAGACGTTTGAGGATGACCCACAGATGCTCAGTAGGGTTTAGGTCTGGAGACATGGTTGGCCAGTCCAGCACCTTTACCCTCAAGGAGGAGGATCATGCTCTGCTTCAGTATGTCACAGTACATGTTGGCATTCATGGTTGCCTCAATGAACTGTAGCTCCCCACAGCCGGCAGCACTCATGCAGCCCCAAACCATGACATTCCCACCACCATGTTTGACTGTAGGCAAGACACACATTTGTGTTTGTACTCCTCACATGGTTGTCGCCACACGTTTGACACCATCTGAACCAAATAAGTTTATCTTTGTCTCATCAGACCACAAGACATGGTCCCACTAATCCATGTTCTTAGTCTGCTTGTCTTCAGCAAACTGTTTGCAGGCTTTCTTGTGCATCATCTTTACAAGAGGCCCTTCTGGGATGACAGCCATGCAGACCAATTTGATACAGTGTGCTCACATATGGTCTGACCACCCACCCCTTTAACCTCTGCAGAAATGTTGGCAGCACTCGTATGTCTGTTTTCAAAAGCAAACCTCTGGATATGAAGCTGAGCACATGCACTCAATTTCTCTGGTCCACCGTGGCGAGGCCTGTTCTGAGTCCTATTACGCGGCTGTATGGTCTTGGCCACGGTGCTGCAGCTCAGTTTTTTGGGTGTTGGCAAACTTCTTACAGCCTAGGACATCTTTATGAGCAACAATTCTTTTTTTCAGATCCTCAGAGTTCTTTGCCTTTAGGTGCCATGTTGAACTTCCAGTGACCGGTATGAGAGAGTGTGAGAGTGATAACACCAAATTTAACACACCTGCTCCCCATTCACACCTGAGACCTTGTAACACTAACGAGTCACATGACGCCAGGGATGGAAAATGGTTAATTGAGCACAATTTGGCTACTTTCATTTATGGGTGCACTAACTTTCATTGCGTTTAGACATTACTGGCTGTGTGTTGAATTATTTTCAGGACACAAAATTTACACTGATACAATGTAGTCGGTGTACAGTTTGTATAATGGTGTCATATCTTCAGTGTTGTCCCATGAAAATATTTACAAAAAAGTGAGGTCTTTCCTCACTTTTATGAGATACTGTACATGCAGACCCATGCACACCTTCAATATTTACAGCTGAATTGGGGTAAATGTAGTTGTTGTTGTTGTTGTTGTTGTTTATTTGCTGGCAAGATCTCCACTTAAGTATTAGATTATTACATTTTATTAGATTACATCACTCTGAAATGTATGCTAGTAATGTAGCCAGTAATGTATGCTAGTAATGTAGCCAGTAATGTATGCTAGTAATGTATGCTAGTAATGTAGCCAGTAATGTATGCTAGTAATGTAGCCAGTAATACCACCTGGTTCATATTCTTGTCCTCCATCCTCGTTCACCGTGATTCTTACAACGTAGCTGCAAGTTACAAGCTGCTGTTTTTTAAGCATTTCCCCATTACTTCTCCTGAATTTTATGCATTCAGTGTGTAATTGTTCTTATAATTTATGTTCAGAAATTGGAGTGTGTGTGTGTGTGTGTGTGTGTGTGTGTGTGTGTGTTACTATTTTAGTAAAATTGTTGCTCTTACCAATATGTTGTACTAAAACACCATCCATAAATAGAGATTAAATAATATAGTCAGCATGACAGTTTTTGCAAAACATTTAAATTGTAAAAATGCAAGTTAAAGCAGTTGGGACAGTGCGTTTTCAGGACAGATGACAAAGTTTCGACAGGATTCTGGGATATTTTAAGAAAAGTGTAATTTGGAGGCTCAGTATTTGTACCGTTGGTTATTACAGGTCGACCACCTACACGTTCAACCCTAAACCAGCCAACCCTAGCTTCCTGAGCCACTCTCTGGTGGAGCTGCTGAGCCAGATCAGTCCCTCCTTTAAGAGGAACTTCACTACCCTGCAGAAGAAGAGGTGAGCGCTCCATTATTCCCACCCACATGGTTCTCCTCCAGTCCCCAGACTGGTCATTAAGTACTACTGGATAAAATGGTGCTTCCAGAGTAACGTTTTGTTGTTTTGGTTTTTTTTTTTCTTTCTTCCTTTCCAAAGTTTTAGGTTTGAATGTTCTTCACCTATGTAAAGAGGTGAAGTAATTTTGAAATTGAATGTGCCGCAGAGTGCAAAGACACCCCTTTGAGAGAATAGCCACACCATTCCAGGTGTACAGCTGGACTGCTCCACAGATCGACCATGCCATGGACTGTGTGAGGGCGGAGGACGCCTACACCTCACGACTGGGCTATGAGGAGCACATACCTGGCCAGGTAAGTTGCGCGGTCACACTTCCTACCCTTCAGCACGGTTCTCTGTCATTGAAGGTTCTCTGTTATTCTGGAAGCTCTGCTTTTTGTTGTAGACCAGAGACTGGAACGAGGAGCTACAGACTACTAGGGAACTGCCTCGCAAGAACCTTCCAGAACGTCTGCTCAGAGAGAGAGCCATTTTTAAGGTAAGCTACAGCAAAATAACTTTGCGGTGTGGGAGGACTCACGAGAGGATTCGTGCTGGATTCCGATTGTTTGAGTTGGAATCCAGCCAACCAGCTTGTGTTCACATGCCAGACTGAAACGTGCGCTTCTTCAGGTCCACAGCGACTTCGCCGCAGCAGCCACGCGTGGAGCCATGGCTGTTATTGACGGCAACGTCATGGCCATCAACCCCGGGGAGGAGACGCGCATGCAGATGTTCATCTGGAACAACATCTTCTTCAGCCTGGGCTTCGACGTCAGGGACCACTACCGGGAGCTGGGTGGAGACGCAGCGGCCCACGCCGCCCCCACCAACGACCTGAACGGGGTGAGGGCGTACGGCGCCGTGGATGTGGAGGGTCTCTACACGCTGGGTACGGTGGTGGTTGATTACCGGGGCTATCGAGTCACCGCCCAGTCCATCATCCCCGGCATCCTGGAGCGTGAGCAGGAGCAGAGCGTCATCTACGGCTCCATAGACTTTGGCAAGACCGTGGTGTCCCACCCCAAGTACCTGGAGCTGTTGGAGAAGACCAGCCGGCCGCTGAAGGTGCAGCGGCACGCCGTGCTCAACGAGAAAGACGCCGCCGTGGAGCTCTGCTCCTCCGTCGAGTGTAAAGGGATCATCGGCAACGACGGCCGCCACTACATCCTGGACCTCCTGCGCACCTTCCCGCCCGATCTAAACTTCCTGCCTGTGGAAGGGGAGGAGCTGAGTGTGGAGAGCCGGAAACAGGGCTACCCTCGTCAGCACCGCCACCGCCTGGCCTGTTTGCGGCAGGAGCTCATAGAGGCCTTCGTAGAGCACAGGTACACGCCCATCAAGTCACTGACAGTCACTCGTATCTCTCATAATGTATTAAACTGTTTGATATGTGAGAATTATTATAAAATAAGTAAATATGATGCATTTTACATAAATGCATCTGACTCATCTGACAAGTCTATGACTGTGTCAATTGTGTGTTAAAGGTACCTGCTCTTCATGAAGATGGCAGCACTCCAGTTAATGCAGCAGAAAGTGAGCAAAGATGGTAAAAGTGCGGCCTTGCCTGAGAACATCACTGCCGAGGCGTCCCTGGAGCCCTCAGAGAAGACTCTGGAAACCGTGGCAACTGCCTCCGCCGAGTCCACGGAAAAGCCTGAATCTGAAGACGTGGTGGTGTCCACAGCAACCACCAACGGTACCCACGAACCCCCAGCTCCAGAGAGCCAGAATGGAGGCTGTGACAGTTCTCTGGAGGGTAAGGAGGGTGATGAAACCATACCGGGATTAGCACAGGCTAAAGAGCTGGCAGAATCTTTAGCAGCAGAAGATGGAGCTGGTATCGGTACGTCCCGTGAAGAACCCATCGCGAGTCAGGAGACACGGGAGCGTCCAGTAGGGCAGGGTTGTGTATGGAGGACCCGCCCCGGTCCACTCCATTCACTCTCACTTTACTTTAGTCTTCAGCTGTGGTGGCATTGTGCAGTTGTCTTGTTCACCACATGTAGCCTTGTTGTCGTGACTCCCGGTGGTGTGACGGCATCTCTCAGCCCCGTCTGCACGCTCCCGTTCTCCTCCGGGTTCCTGGTGGATCAACTGCATCTCTGTGATGGGCGTGGTGATGAGACTGCAGTCCTACGTGTTCTCCTCCCTCTCCCTGTCTCTGCACTCTCACTCCTTCTGCCTGACTTTCGTAACATGGTTTAATTAACAACACTGGTGAAGGACTGTGACTCTAAGAGTTCTTACTTGTGCTAATCATTCTCCCACTAAACATTGTTTCAACTTTCCAGTGCACTGGTGTCTAATCAGTCGAGTCTGGTTTCTGGACTGGGGAATGTGGGGGTTTATTGTATTGAATTTATGTTAACTCTGCATCGCATGTGCGGGCTGTCAACAGACCCCAAGAGCCGAGAGGTGGTCCTCAACGCCTGCAAAGCTGTGGGCTCCATCAGCAACACCTCCTTCGACATTCGCTTCAATCCGGACATCTTCTCCCCAGGTATGGAGAGCAAAACCGTCTCGCGCGTTTTCAGCCTGTGCGGGGCGATCAGGACAGCCGCAGTGAGCCCTCGTCCCCTTGTGTTCCAGGAGTGCGGTTTCCCGAAGCCAGCACCGAGGAAATCCATGAACAGCAGCAGCTCCTAAAGGACTCCGCGGCCTTCCTGGTGTCCTGTCAGATCCCCTCGTTGGTGAGCACCTTGAGGCACTTCTTTGGAGTTCAAATAAATGCCCAGCCTGCCAGTTCTGCTCTGTTGTTTTTAATCGGCGACCCTGTTCCGTATCCTCTGCAGATAAAGGACTGTTTAGACCACACGGCTCTGCCAATGGATGGAGCTACACTGACGGAGGCCCTCCATCAACGCGGCATCAACGTGCGCTACCTCGGTAGCGTGCTGGAATTCGTGGACAAGATGCCGGCCAAACTCCAGCTTGACCATTTCTATGTAAGTTCGAAAACGCTCTCGATGCGAGCCGACGAGCTCTCCTAGCGCCATGCATGCTGTTTACGTTGTGTGGTTTCTTCTTTGCATTCTTTGCAGAGAATAGGAATCACCGAGCTGATCACAAGATGCACGAAGCATATCTTTAAGACCTACCTCCAGGTGAGACTTCAGCGCTACAAAGGATATCTGCATAACGGATTAAATGGAAGCATTCCTCAACATCGCGTACTTGTCCCGCAGGGCGTGGAGCTTTCAGCCCTGTCCGCCGCTGTGAGCCACTTCCTGAACTGCTTCCTGAGCTCCTACCCTGATGCGGTGGCCCACCTGCCTGCGGATGAGCTGGTGTCTCGCAAGAAGAACAAGAAGCGGCGGAACAGAGTCCCCGGGTCGGGGGACAACACGGCCTGGGCCAGCCTGACTCCCAGCGAGCTGTGGAAGAACATCGGCATGGAGGCGCGCACTTATTACCACTTCATCCTGCAGTGGTGAGGAACGCCCTGACCCTGCGTCCTGAACGCCCTGACCCTGCGTCCTGAACGCCCTGACCCTGCGTCCTGAACGCCCTGACCTGCCGTCACATCCACATGTTCTCACCTGCATTCTGTAGATTTAGTTTGTTCCCGTTCTCTACTCTTCTACATCATTTATCTGTTTATCATTGCTGGAAAGCTCTTGATTTTTAAAAAAAAAAAAATTTTCACTACTATTTGAAAATGCTACCTGGTCTTATGACAAACTTGCCAACAGAACGGTCTGAAATTACTGCAGCGGGAGCAATTCGTGTGTTAATCTGTGTATTTTGAAACCAGCCCTAAAATCAATGGCTATTGAAAACAAAACTTTAGTCTTTGGAAACCAGATGCAGCAGTGGTAGAGAGTAATGCATAATGGTAGCGTTCTCAAAAAACCTTGTCCACAAGAAACCGTGCAAAACGGTGGATCTCCATTAAAATATTCATGTATCTTTTGTAAATTACCATAAAATAGTTTGTGTTAGCATTCAGTGTTCAGTCATGAAAACTAAACCTCCTGTAAATTAGTTTTGTATATTTGTATAAAAAATTAGTTTTGTTCAACAGCAAGAATATGTAAGATAATTAGAGACTCATGAACTTGGAGAGCCAAATTTCACCAAGTCAACTGCTGTACACTGAACAATTTGAGGTGTATACGTCAGCTGGAGAAACCTCTAGCCAAATGTACACTGAGTGAGTAAACCCATGCATACTTTAAGTTTACCTTATGTGTTTGTGTGTTGGTAGTGAGAGTGTGGATCAGGCCGTGGAAAAGTACGGTCTGCAGAAGATCACGCTCCTGAGGGAAATCTCCATCAAGACCGGCATCCAGGTAGTGCTTGAGGTTCTCTGCCTCTTCCTTCCGTGCGGCAGCCCGTTGTCCGGGCCCGCGGTGATGCGTTTCCTTGCACTGTGCCGGCAGGTCCTGATAAAGGAGTACAACTTCGACAGCCGCCACAAGCCAGCCTTCACCGAGGAGGACATCCTGAACATCTTCCCAGTCGTGAAACACGTTAACCCCAAAGCGTCCGACGCCTTCCACTTCTTCCAGAGCGGCCAGGCCAAGGTCCAGCAAGGTGAAGTCCTGCCCAACTCCAGAAACCATAAACGCACAAAACACATAACGCACAGCTTATGTTAAGAAAGATAGATGTTACATAATGGTAACAACGGTGGGTATTGGCAATTAAAGGGTTAAAGGCTCAGATAGGTCCACTTTGTAGGCTGCCATTGTTTTCTATAGAAGAGGCAGAACAATGGATGCACTGTAAGAAGTCATGTGACCTCCAATATGACGAACTGTGATGTGCAGAAATATAGTTGCAATACAAAGTTTTCACCAGAGGGTGGGGCTTGATTTCTTGTCTAAGGAGACAATCCAGTGTAATCCAGAGCACTTACTGAACCGTGAACCTGAGGTATAGCTGACGGCTGAGCGGCTGTTCCTGTGTGTGTGTTCAGGTTTCCTTAAGGAGGGCTGTGAGCTCATCAACGAGGCATTGAACCTCTTCAACAATGTTTACGGAGCCATGCACGTGGAGATCTGCGCCTGCCTGCGTCTGCTTGCCCGTCTCAGCTACATCATGGGTGACCACCCTGAGGTTCAGCCCGCGCTCGCCAGCCGCTCCTCGCGCTCTCTTCGCCGCCTCGGGTTCCACACTTATGCTAAACGTCTTTTTCATCTTTACAGGCCCTCAGTAACCAGCAGAAAGCAGTTTTGATGAGTGAGAGGGTGCTGGGAATTGAGCATCCCAACACTATTCAAGAATATGTAAGTGTCCTGACATTTAAGTGACATTTCAGGTGCCCTCTTCCTGTAACTACCCTGCCTCTTTAGCGCTCCCTTCTGTGTGTGCGTGAGCTGCCTCTAATGACATCGGCGTGATTCTTGCAGATGCACTTGGCCCTGTACTGCTTCTCCAGCGGTCAGCTGTCCACTGCCCTGAAGCTGCTGTACCGTGCTCGCTACCTCATGCTTATCGTATGTGGGGAAGACCATCCTGAGATGGCTTTGCTAGATGTAAGTCCTACTCAGAGAACCATGAATCTAGTTCTTCTGTGAACCATCACACATACATACACCGATTAAGTTGGCTTCAGTGTTTACTTCCAGAAACAGCGTTTAAAGATTAACCATTTAGTTGTTGTTGTATAATTAAAACTCTTTGGTATTTCTCATACTAGACTGTGTGATGAATAGTTATGACGATGCGAAGGCGGTCGTTTGTATCTCCGTTATTTTGGTTCTGGTTGTGTTGTTGTTGTTTATTGTTGTTTGTTTTTGTTTCTCTGCTGTAGAGCAATATTGGTCTGGTGCTACATGGAGTGATGGAGTATGACCTGTCTCTACGCTTCCTAGAAAATGCCTTGTCCGTCAACTCCAAATACCACGGCCCCCGATCCTTGAAAGTGGCCCTCAGGTATTGAATGTCTGTGTGTGCTGACGAGTCAAGCGTAGTGAAACGTCAGCAGTTTTTGAGTCAACGGCATCTTTCATAGCCGCGTCTCTGCTCCCCCACCAACACTCTTATGTGTAATTACCCCCGTCTGAAGAGCTCCAGTCGTTGGAGCTGAAAAGAACTGAAGTTACAAGCGTTCTGTTTCCTCTCTGTGTGCAGTCATCACCTTGTGGCTCGTGTATATGAGAGTAAGGCCGAGTTCCGCTCTGCTCTGCAGCACGAGAAGGAAGGCTACACCATTTACAAAAACCAGGTACTATACACACGCATACACACCAGAGTATTTTAGTGATGCGTGGTAGGAACAGAGCAGGGTGTGGAGGGCTGTGATTTTTACCTGGAATGAGAAGTTACCTTTTAGGAAGCGTCGGTGTTCTCGCTCACTCTTAATACCCACTTCTTCCCCCTAGCGTGACTCGTGCACAACGTGCAGCTTCATGATCACGTTTGAAAAACACTTACCAGTTGATTGTTAACGACGTTAAGCAGCTGTTAGTCTGTTAATGAGCAGTCTGTAAAAACAACAAACATGGAATTTGTCATAAATATTAAGGTTTCTGCTTCCAGTAACCAGTGATTTCGATTAAATGCTCTCACAGACAAAAACACACGCACACCAACACAAACATATACAGGTAAGGGAAAGAGAGCCTTGCTGTTAAGAGTTTGGAACAGATTTTCTGGAGATTGCATCCTTGTTCATTGATGCACTGATTCCTTTAGGCGTTTTTTATAAATAATAAATGGATAACAATGCACTACAAGGCGAGAGGAGGCTTTTGCTTTGGAGATCCGTGCCTGAGGCATTGGTAGCAAACTGCTAAAGAGAAAACCATGAAAACATTGTCAGATATGTAATCTGCTATAGCAGAAGCTGTTTTGTAGGTCCCATTAGGGAGTAAAAAGGGAACAGCTACAATAAAGAGTCTGTTGTTTACAGGTTGGTGAGGGTCATGAAAAGACGAAGGAGAGCTCGGAGTACCTGAAGTACCTCACTCAGCAGGCGGTGGCACTGCAGAGAACAATGAACGAGATCTACAAGAACGGCTCCAACGCCAGCATCATGCCCCTCAAAGTCAGTTGCCTCCATCGCCGGCCCAGTCTTCATCCACTGTCTTGGTGCTCGGCGGTTTCTGATTGGCCACGACCTGATATTTTGATGATGTTTTTGTGTGCAGTTCACAGCTCCAAGTATGGCCAGTGTTCTGGAGCAGCTCAACATCATCAACGGGATCATCTTTATTCCTCTCAGGTAGGTCCAGACAGCGTTGTTTGTCGCCCAGGTCACGTTGTCTTTGAAGTAGCTCCCAGTCGTGTTGGTTTTCCCCGTTTCTGTGCTCGTAACCATTACCTGGTGATCCTGGGCAGCCAAAAGGACTTGGAGACCCTGAAGGCGGAGGTGCAACGCCGGCAGCAGCTGCAGGACTCCGGGAAGAGCGAGGAGCAGCACGAGGATGGTCAGCTTGCGCTGGATGACAGGCTCCCCGTCGATGATTAACTCCTCCCACCGCGCCCCACCCCTGCTGCGGGAGACTGTCTGCTTGAACCGCGTGGACCTGAGAGACTAAGCTGTGTCATTTAAAAATGAGTTTATTTGAGCTTAAAGGGGCGGGGAGGGACAGAGAGTGGAGAGTGAGAGAGAGAGAGAGAGAGAGAGAGATGTACAGCGTGTAGCAGTCACGAAGAGACCGGCACCAGCGCGTCACTGCAGCACGCTGAGGGTCAGCTGCTGCTGGCTGCTCGAGGAGGGAGCGCAATGATTCGACCACTTTTTCTGCCAGAGTGTACAAACCTGGAGGTGATCGAGGATAACCATGACATTGTACACCAGAGCCTTATCCGTCCATCCATCCATCCTTCCATCCTTCCGTCCTTCCATCCATCTAGCTGTCCATCACCACTGTTCCCCCACAACACACATACAACTCTCATTTTCCCACACTTAACTCCTTTTGACTGAATCCAGGACTACCAAACCACTGTTTTTCTCCTAAACAAAGCATGGGCTTTAGCACGGGCCGAACCCCCACCCCCACCCTTCACCCACATCTGTCTGCCTTGTGAGCACCACTCCCAGCACACAGCCTGTCTGGAAACTCAGGTGATTTCTGCACTAGATGAGACCGAAAACGATCTCCACTAAATTCAGAGAGGCACACGAGAGACCCGACGGAGGCTTCAGAATGTACACATTTAATGGTCTAGCTTGAAGACCCTAGCTTGAAGATCCTAGCTTGAAGACCCTAGCTTGAAGAGCTAATGGTTCTGTTGTGTTCCATACAGTTGAAGTTACTGTTGTGGTTTACCTGAGTTGTGGCTGCTATCTTTACAGTACAGACATGTGTTCTCAGCCAGTGTTTTTAGACTGATAACACCTGCTCTGTAAAAACAAATAACAACAACAACAAACCATGATGAATGACCTTTTTGTAAATCCGAGTGGGAGGAGGAATTAAGCCATTTTATATCCTTCCCGCCCAATTAATTTAAGCCATGTCTGTTTTATAGAGATATATACTCGTGGAGAGATGTGTACATTTGTCTGAAAATTTTTGACAGGAAAACTTGATTTATGTTGATTGAAATGCAGATTCAAAATGTCTGGCTTGAACTAGAGCTGTAGGATTTCATGTTTTTGT
The DNA here is from genome assembly GCA_028565775.1 of Sternarchorhynchus goeldii. NCBI lineage: Eukaryota > Metazoa > Chordata > Actinopteri > Gymnotiformes > Apteronotidae > Sternarchorhynchus > Sternarchorhynchus goeldii. The sequence goes on from JAOXYF010000013.1 coordinate 12,007,387, forward strand.
TCAGTTTTGTTCCACTCTTAAGTGTGTGTGTGTGTGTTTGTGTGCATCTGTGTGTTTGTTATACTAGGGCAGAGATTCCAAGAGGGTGAAGGTATTCCTCTCCTGCTGCTGCTGCTGAAACAGAGTCGCTATTGGCATATTTTTCTACATATTACTCATAAACATGGGCTGACTAATGTTAACTTGAATCCCAGAGGATCGTACAGTATTTGGCCCTGTGCATGGTGGGGGTTAAAAGTTTAAACTGCATTAAAAAGTTAATAAAAACCCACTCAGTGTATCTACACCCACAGGACTTTGACAGGTGGCTTTTCCAACACTTCTCGTTTATTTCCAGCAGTAGAGACGCTTTGCCTGTATTCCATGTTTTCCCTCGCCAGTATTTAGTGCACTTTCCAAAGCCATGTTAACATCCAGCACCACCAGAAGAGAACAGAGGCTGCTTGATGTGATGTACCAAAAAACCTAAAAACGACAACAACAAAAAAAAGGGCAGCGGTTGTTTGCTTGTATAAAATGCTGTGTGGGTCTACCTTGAAAATGTCAAAATTGTTGCTGTGTTTAATGTATGAGTTAGCAGAAAAATGCTGGAACTGGCCTTCTAAGTGCTGTTATATACTCCACTTTGATGGAAGCTGGTGTGACCCTTTTTCCACCCCCTTTATTCAGATCATTTCCAAAAATAGCAAGGAAGTCATTAACACTTAATCACATCGTGTTACGACTCATGAGTGAAATCATGGCGAATCTTGAACTATAAATCAGGATGTGTGGCAATTGTGCCTATATACGTTTTGTAATGGAAATGGGCTGGTATTTGTTCCTTGTCTTTTTTTTTCCCCCTTTCTTTGTCTTTCTATGCCTTTAAAGGGTTGAAAATCCTTTTGATTTGGGCCTGTTAGATTTCTTTCAATATTGCTTTTTGCTTTATTGGCCTACCAATAATTATGATGGAACTGCATCATACTCTGATGTGGTCTTTGGCTGCAGTATCCCAAGTAGCCACTAAGATGTGCTCTAATCAAGCTAAGTTTATTTGCATCCGAATTGCTAATGAAAATAAGCTTTATGGTAGAGTGCAAAACATATCTTAGAACTTTGATGCTGTCCGTACAGATGTTCTCAAATTGAAGTTCACTAGCCTTTGTGGTATGAACAAATACTGATATTTCACATTTTTAAATGGCTGGAATATTGAACACAATCACAGAACATAACTATTGAAATAGTGTAAGCATATCTGATCTTGGATGTATTCATTAACATTTTTAGTGGTGTTATTTCTTGAACTGCAAAGGTTTTGCTTTTCAATGGTGTGAATTCTTGCATGAGAATCCAATTTAAATCATCTAGGTATTAATATTGGCTGGTTTTGTATTAAAGATGCAAAATGAGACAGTCATTTAGCATTTTCAATTACACTTTTAAAATGAAAATGTCCATCTTTTGAGTTTGATATGCTGAGGTTTCTGGTCTTTTCAACAAATTAATCTCATCTCGTAATTTCTTCACAAAAATGAAAGCTTGTGTGAAAGTTTGCATATATTAAAAACATTTTTGAGAGAGAATTTTAATCTCCACACAACCTTCAACAAATTTGAAGAGTTTCAGTCCCTCACCTACCCACAGACTTCTCATTCTCAGAAACTGTTCTAAACCAATGACCGTAATAAAACCATACAATAAAACCACTTTCTCCACCTTCCCTGACACAGCTTTTTGTATATTTGCTTGCAACACTGATCTGAAATCAGCCTTAAGCCCAAATATAAAGCTAGAACAGCAGCTATCATGCAAAAGTCCATCAGACAGGTGTGGTTGTATATTGCAGTAGCCTGTCTGGAGAAAGATGCATTGAGATGGACTAAACAACCAGTGTCTAATGCACACTCATGTCATATCTCCATTTGGATGTGGGGTTTTTTTTGTTCTCTCTCTCTCCTTTTGGATTTGACTTTGACCTGCAAGATTTATCAAGCCTTTTGTGTGTCTGCTTTGTTTCTTTGATGTGGTATCTGTCTGTTGCTCCCCATAAATGATCTAATTATTTTTGATCTGAGTATGCTTTTGTATTAAATAAATAAACTAGCAAATAACAAATGAGTTTAACTGAGTTGTAACAGTCTATATGTACCTGTGACCTTTCCACTACTGTATACTGTGAATTTATAGTCTCATTCTAATATTACACGTATATAACCAAATAATTATTATGGCAGAACTACTGAATGTAGATTCTCTAATTTTCAACTCATTATCCCCTGTTTTATTAAGTGCTATAAAATGTTTACATCACAACATTGGCACACGGTCTGTATTTCCCTAAAAGCACTGACCAATTTTTTAAATATATATTTTTAAAGTATATTTTTCTTAGCCATTCTTTTTAATTCATGCTCCAGTTTTAAATCCATTCTGTGTCATCTCTATTGTATATACACATATATTCTTGATGCTTCATCTCCTCCAGGATACAAGGGTTTTAATGCCTGTTTACCAGCTATGGTAGTGTTAACAGCCATTAAAGTCTTCAAAATAGGTTTTCTTCTGGCTACTGTCCTTGTGTCCAGAGTTTTTTGTAAATTTTGTATATGCAACAGAGCCTCCCTACGTATTCACATGCAGCTTTTATAACAAGTTTCAGAGTTATACAGCTGCATAAGATGTAAAATAATAATAATAATAATAATAATAATAATGTAAGCTAGAATGTTAACCACGTCTTTTCAACAGGAGTTTCATGTCCTTTAAAGATTTTACAATAACACAACAGTTATTTATATTTCTAACGAGTAATATTTAGACTTGCTTCTAACATTTTCAATTGCTTTGTTTTCTTATCGAAATTGGCTGCCGGCATCTTACAGTAAATAGTTAAAGCAGGTGCACCAGAGTTCCACATCGGGAGGTTGCTATAGCTAGCGCGCATGATCCTGTTCTTAGGGTGAGGTCATTGACAAATTCCACAAGGTGAGCACGTTTTTATCCGATTTTTAAAGTCATTGCTGTAAAAAAAAATCTACAACGTTTTTGGATTGTATTGACCAATACTCCAGTAATTTCAACGAGCTCCAGTGGAGCTACAGTGGAGCTCGTTGAAATTAGGATGAAAGAATGAAGGGCGTGCGCCCCGTAGTCAGTGTGCTAAGCCTGCGTGTGCGCATGCCCAGTGTGTAGAGGCGAATGCTGTTGAGAAAACAACGGTAGCTACTAGTAGCTTAGCTAACCAGAGAGAGGAGAGGCACGGAGGTAGATCCAAATCCTTAAGGTCCCTCACGGCACCTCGATAAATACGTTTGGCCTCTTTCTGTTCGATTGTGCCCTGTGGATGCATATTAAGCAGTGACACTGTATGGTAAGAAGCTTTACTGTGATATTCTGTTTGGTTGAAGCGAAGGAAATGAACTGGGCAAAGTAGCTTGTAGATTTTGCGCCTCCTGTCTCGGTGTCTCAAAATGGCGGACAGGCCGTTAGAGAAATAGTTCAGTCTTGTTTTTGGTTGTTTCGTTAAGTTTGTCAGATTTGCCGGTGTATCTCTGCAAATTTGTTTACTTTCGTTGAGAATGGTTTTGGTTAGCTTTTTAAAAAGCTGTAGTGGTAGATTATAGGCTTGCTTGCCGCCGGTGAATCAACACGTCATTTCATCAATGTCATGATCTAGCTAGCAAGCTATATTGGGTTTCTCGAGCCTTTCTAGCTTAGATGCTATAGCAAGCTAGCAAGCAAGTTATCAACAGTTGGTAAGCTAGCTAGGCAACGGTCGCAAACGGTTAATGACACGCTAAAATGTTACTTGCGTATAACCAATTGGTGAGCTTAGGGCTGACATATTGAAGCTAGCTGTCTACCTAACGGATTATGAATTTAACCAGTAAGTTTGTTTTACTAACACTCGGGCATATGATATATGCTAGCATTTGAAATTGGCTATACATGTTAAAAATATAATTTGCCGAAACGTGTTGTTGGTTGGCTATCTAGCTAGCTGGACATGTAGTAAATGTTACCTGCGTTGTAGGCTGGATAGCTAGCTAGCTAATTTGGCTGTTTAGCTAGCTAGCTTGTTAACGATGTATTAGAAGATGCTGTCAACATTAGCTATACTAGCTAGGTTAGCTAATCACCCACCTAACGGTCTAGTTAGGTAGCAAGACTTCAACACGGTACATCATTTATTAATAGCGCTTTTTAATAGCTAACTACACAGTACGGTTTGCAATACAGTGTACGTTATGACAGTCTTAATGCTTTTAATTTGGTAAAGGAACGCGAGTTATACCAGCTAGCTAACACAACTATCTAGATACATAGAACATGGATGTTTCACGTAGTAAGCCAGGCCTCATCTGTTAGCCATTATCACCTTTAAGCTATCAAATCTACAATAAACGTTCGAAAAGACTTAAAATGCCACAGGCTGACAATTCATCCATCACTGTAAAAGATGAGGTAGGCAAATGGTTGTTGACTGGTAATAACTTGGATTAGGCCCTGATGCATTGTTGAAGCATCCTGGTGTGGGTGGAGCTCGAGTGAAGAGTTGAAGGAGCATTCGAGTAAAAAAAAAAAAACCCCAACATCTGCGCTCGTATGCTATTCTGCCATGTCTCGATATCTTTAAGAGGTGCTACTGTATGTCACTATGATGATTTTTTTTGTTGTTCCGTTATAGCTTCAGCTGCCTTTTGGTGTGTTTGTTTGAAATTACTTAGTAGATTTTGGTTTATGTTATGTATATTTCATAGGAGTTTCTATTTACCGTTCTATTCAGGTGTAAATGTATAGTGATTTTAGTATGTTACTTTAATCAGCGGACATACAGATGTGAACTTAACCCTTTGTTGGTGGTCTCTGTAAGTGTATTAAGGTTGTATACAAACCACTTGTTGGTAGCAGTGGTGCTAGTCGGATGATTTAGTAGCAGAATTTGTACGTTTTGTTTTTGCTGTGTATCCTGGTCGATTCATATACAAACACGTGAATTGAGAATGAAGTGAAATCAGTACTTTGTTAGACTGGTTGTTATAAGTTGAAACATACATGGGGAGAACGCATCATTGTTAACTATAGTAATTATGTCATCATGCCATCATGCATGGTGATTTTTCAATAGGATTGTATCGTCAATGCATTTGGATTAAGGTATGTGGTTTTTTTTTTTTGTTTTTTTTTTCTCAGTACCGCAAAATTGGTTATACTAGAAAGTGTGAGCGAAACATTAGAATCTTTTCTCCCACTGAACTGGAGAGATTACCTTGAATGAAGCATGGGTAAAGTACTCATGGTTTTAGTTGTCAAAAATGAATACACCAGCTTCTCACTGTCTGTTAAGGATTCTCAGCACTAACAAGTCTTCACCCCATTGGGGCCTGTTCTTAATACTGTATTTTTGCCATTTTACCTCAGCTGGTGTTTGTAAGGAGCACAGATGAATTGCAAGCATTCCCTAGTTCACAATGAAGAGAATACTAGATGTACACAAACCTGGCTCAGAAAACCTGCTCAAACCTTGATCTTAAGAGAATTCAGAAATTGATATTAAGTACACATAAGCATACTATTTCCACAGAAACATGTGGATGTGTTGTAATTTCCTATGTTTTTGTGCTTCAAATAAAATGTTACGTATTATGGGTATTGTGTACCTCCTGAGATTAGTTTGTGCTTTGACACATAAATGTTGCACTGCCATTGTTTGTATTACTCAAATGTTACTGCTTTCTTTGCCATGTTATTCCTGTAGATTCCAGGCCTTTTGGAGTTCTGAGTTAAAGTTATTTGTTTAGATTTGCTTTTTATAGCGGCGTTGGGTAATTGCTATTGCACCCCGCCACTGTTCTGTGGTTCTCAGACTCATTGGCAGTTGCTAAGAGACCTTTCTATGTCCTTGGTTTGAGTAATGCAGGTCTTGGGCTTTGGTGGATTCTTTTAGTGGAGTTCCAACCAGCATTGTGTAATGATAGGGATAGAAAACCAGGAGAATAAACTAGAATCTATAAGTCACTGACTGACTTTTTTTTTCCTTTATTAAACATATTAGGAATATGTTGAAGGTAAAATCTTATACATAGGACTGAATGTTAAGTACTTAAAGTACTGCAAATTATTGCAGTAATTTTGTTTTTGATATCATCTTTTCTTATCAGAATGCATTCGTCATTGAGGCCCAGCATCATATAATTTCACAATTGTATAAATCATAATCTTGATCTATATTATTGTAATATCATAAGACATGGGTACACTTATACCATTTCATGTTCTTAATACTGCAATATTGTCTCTTTAATGATATTTTATACATATTTAATCTATTAAAAAAATTATATTGACCTTCCAAATATTAAAAATATACCTGCAGTTTGTTTTGTAGCATCTTTTCAGAAATTGCAAAAAACAAGTTTTTTAGATTCCTCATATAAATAATTGTATGCAGGTGTCTGCTGCCTTAAAAGAGCAAAATGTACAAAAATACTTGCTATCATTCAGTAATGTGGTTTAGATTTTGCTTAGGATATCTGATTAGGATGTGATTTTGTGACAAAACGCTGATAATGTTTAAAGAACTGCAGTTTCATGGTGACCTTAGTTCCAGCGAGACAAAAGCTGAGAGTATACCCTCTTTTATCTGAACACTATTTACTTCACATTCATGACATGGCCTCCTCTAACTGTCATATTGTCGGTTTAAAAGAGAGTTTGTATTCCCCCCCATTTTCTGGATTTAGTGTAGTGTGTTGTCCAATGGGTCTTGAAATAATTTCTGTCCAGTTCTGAATGTTGCATGGTTTTCTTCATTCATCTGCTTGCTGAAGTTTGTCTCCTCCAAAGGGCTATCTCTTAGTACAGCTACTCTGAGGCATAGTACTTGGAGATGGCACACAATTGATGTGCATAATGAAATACTCCTCGTCAGTTCTGTCACATTTGGGTGTACACATCACATCCTGATTTTGTATTATGTCAGTGTTCTGTTTGGGTAAAATATGGTAAAATTGGTAATTTTTCATGGCAACACATCTTGGACAGATTTTGGCTGGTGCTCAGTAATACCTGAATTTCAAGCCTGAAGTCATTAATGAACACTGGGGATCTAACTAGATTCCAATATTCTATTATGAAGCTTACTTGTTTATTGTTTGTGCTGTGTGTTGTGTCTTAAAAGGAGCGTGTTAATGGAAGGATTAATTTTCTCTATATTTAACTCTTAATTGCTCCATTTTCAGTACTATATTGTATTCAATTGTACTGAAAATTACCTGTGGCTTGGTTCAAATGGAATTTACAAACCTGTTTATTGCTGTTATGCAGGGTGTGCCGTTGGAGTGGTGAAGTAGGTTGATGCTGGAATCTAGGTTATCGGGCCCCTTTCACATGTGTCTGGAACTCCCAACATGGGCAGCAGTAGTCCCTATCAAAAGGCTCCGCATGGCAGGCTGAGTGTAGAGAAGGGGAGTAAGATGTGGGCCAAGCAGATGGAACGCTTGAAATGTTTGCATTAACCCCTAAGCCACTGTCAGTCTGTCAGTTTACTATTACTCTGAGCCAAATTAACCACTTCTCTGCTAGTTATTTGCCTTGACACTTATGACCCTTTAGGGATGGATCATATCTGTAATTCTCACCTGTCTTATTATTTTTTTTGTCCTCCTTGCAGATGCAGTGAGAGCCTGGCTGGTGAATGTCTGCAGACCGTCTGTGCGTGTTCCTGGAGTTGTTCTATCAGGGGTAGAGGACGGCGTGAGTGGCAGACCTCCCTTTGAGCCAGAGCTTGTGTCTGATTGGTGATCTCCTGCCAGGGAGACAGCAGCTGCTGCAAAGCCCTTCACCTGCCCCCCCTTCCCTCCCCTCTGCCACCATGGTGCTGTCACAGAGGCAACGAGATGAACTGTACGTCCTCACACTCTTTGCTGCATTTTCTCATGTAGTCAATACAATCAATTACATTTGGAGAGTGAATGTTGTTTGGGGAAAGGTCTTAATACGGAAGACCAAATATTGATCAGTACATGTTGCATTGTAAGGGTCTTGAGTGTGAATCTGAATCAGTGATGTGCAACACTTTAATAGCTAGAGATCTTGTTTAGTGTTTTTGTTGTGGTCCTCCAAAAAATATGGATCAATCGGAGCACCTGACAGCTAAAAACCTGCTGATTAATGATGATTGAAATTAGTTATTAATTTATTCCTCTTAACCAGAGGTCTGAGCTCCTCCATACAAACCCAGGATGCAGTCTCAATGAGTCAGTAAGATCTATGAAGTCTTTATAAGCTTGCGACAGGCTTGAATCTACTCTTCACATTAAACATTGGTGTTTTCTTACTAATAGTTGCGTTAAGCCTAGCGTGTCTGAGGCAAACGGGCGTAGCCTGTCTAAAGTATTGCTAACCCTCGGTGTCTGTTCATGGGAAATGTCACACGTGTAGAGTAATGATTGACACGAAGAATAAGATGAGCGCTATTATCATTCTGAATCATCAGTCTAAAGCAAAAATTCCAGTGCTGCTGTTACTAGGTATCAAAATAATATAGGTTTAACATTGACCTGTAGTCGCTTTCTGTGAGACAGTGACACTGTGGGTATAATGCATGTCTTTTCAAAGGCTGAGACATTCCCTAGTATTGGTTAGGTGGTGCATAACAGACTGTAGGGGGGATTATTTGCTGAATAAAGCTCATTACTTAATGGCTTATTACCTTGCTTGTTGTGATGGGTACCATTTCAAGTGGTACACAAAATCCAAAGAGTCTTTATTCTTTTGTAATTATCATTAAAGTTCCATTGAGGAGATGTTTGCATTAGCGCTTCACATCGTCGAACATTGTTTGAACTCTTTACCTCTTTGATGTCTATAATTGGACAGCTGTGACATTATTTGAAACTTTGCTGTTGATGGAATCGAGTCATTTTTGAGGTGATGCTTCCATGTGCTATGCAGTTTTCAGCAGGTTTGTTTGTCCAAGTTATGCATATGTATCTTTAATGACTGATGGTCAGTTTTTCATTAATCAACCATTCTGCAGCAGTACTGAATACTTGCATGTTCTCATACAGAATTTGGCAGAGGCAAGCTTAAAAAAAAAGGGCAGTGAAATTTTAGGAGTGTGAGTTTGATACATGCAAGATATGTGGCAGGCCCCCTTTTGAGATTCATGAGATTGCTGACTGATCATGTTAGAGTCCAAACGCATCAACAGAGTCCTTAGGTGTGTGCGTGTCTGTGGACCCTGCACCTTAAAGATAAGAAGAATTTCAGATCTGTCAGGTACAGGCTGGCCATGCTGTGCTTTGCTAAAGTATTCCTACTCATTCTTTTTCAACTAATCATACATGTGGCTTCCCTGGGGTTTTTGTTGTTTTTTGGTTTTTTTTCCCCCCCACCTTCTTTTCTTTGTGCATCATATGAACTAGCATTTGGAGGCTTGCCTGGCTGCTGTGTGCTGTATGTAGGTGTGGCAGGTGTGTGCAGGCCTGAACCCTAGAGACCAGCACAATCGCGCACACGCCTTTGACGGGGTGCTGTGATGCCAGATCCTGATGGGTTGTGGATGAAGTTGGCGCCAGTCAGCCAGTGGGGTGCACATCACCAATATGAATTTAATCTGCTGACTGTCAGATGAATGAGCTTTAAGACCTAGCACGGTTTTCTACTTCACTCCATGAGCTGCACGTCTGCTTCAGTTTTGCTCAAAGCAATACATTAACAATAAAACACCGTGCTGACCAGTATGTGACTTCCTTACCATTAACTCAACAGAAATATACATCTGTACTTTGGGCTTAAAACAATTAAGAAGAAAATAAGTCTTTGGTTGTTTTTCTGACCCGTTTGCCATGTTTTTGCATGAGATATTGCAAAAAGTGTTACGTTTCACTCACCATATTGTTGTGCTTTAATCGGCTCTTAGTCTTTGTAAATTAGCCTCTAGCCTAAATAAATTTGTCTGAAAACAAATTAGAAAAATTGAGTCCACTGTTGATTTAAAAGACAGTTGTAGTGTTTACAGAATTCTTCAGGTATTTCAGGTAAAAAAAAAAAATTCCAATAGATGAACAGAATAAATATGCATACCAACCTAATTGCAGGCCCCCACTCCTGTATGCAGGGGAGAGAATATGACTGTCTAATCAAAATCTTACTTTGGCAAGAGAGCATAAATCCCTGTGCTCTCGCTTGATTTTGGTCGTATATGAGTGTCTAAGTGGTTCAGCTTCTGATTCAAATGACGAAACAAAGCCTTAGCACTAAATCCCTGATCCTTCTAGTCTGGGAGACTTGGCTAAGAGGTGTGGCCTTCATGGAGCCCCCCCCGTGTGTGTGTGTGTGTGTGTGTGTCTGTGTGTGAGAGCGCGCGCGCACGTGAACAGACGTGCATTTGTGTATGACAGCTGGCTTAACAGTGACATGCTGTGCGTGTGCATACGTCCTGCTTTAAGTGGTCTCCACACATTCCCACTCAAGGGCTGCTACCTCTTTACTGCCTTTGCGTAATTTGAGTATTTGCAATTAACCTACATTCAGTACATGTTGTAAATAAGATGTTTGTTTAATTCCTTTATGTGAACTGCATGCATGCAAGACATCTCCCCCACCCACCACGTTCTGCTGAATTGTTGTGCATTGGTAATGAATCCATTCTCTGTTGAAATTAGGTGGAGGAATTTAATTAACAGGACCTAACCAGTTAACCAGTTGCATGGATTTTGTTCTTTTTGCCCTGCTTAAAGATCTGAATAAGTAGTAAATTAAATAGTGGATTTGATTATTGGATCTACTTGTTAAGAATCATTGAAATTATTTATTTTTATACTGATTGCTGAGATCTGTTGGTGCTGAGTTCATTTTTGATAATGCTACAAAATGCTGGGTGTTACTTTTGTAGTTTGGTAGCTATTTTAAAAAGATTTCCTTACAGTCACTAAATTCCTTAGGCTGCCATTGTATTGTACTGATGCTCCCTAAAGAGTTCACAATTGATTATAATTTAATTGAAATTGTAATTAATTCATTGTGAAAGACTTTATTTGCATAACATATATATTTGCCTTCTGTCTGATCACAAGAGTTTCAGTGGCCTCACATATTTATGGTAATCCACTGTGATGCTTTAAAGTTGTTGTGTTTGTGATGTATAGGAATTCACACACATTAACCACTACACTATGTCTAAAAAATCATGATCAGTCCCCACCCTCATTGTTACAGAACTGAAATCTGTGGAACTTCTTTTGTTGCTGTTTGTGCTTCCACTACTGGTAATCA
>JAOXYF010000013.1:12024886-12042753 GCA_028565775.1 Sternarchorhynchus goeldii
GTACACACTAGAAGATTCTATTTGGTGAGGTGTACACACTAGAAGATTCTATTTGGTGAGGTGTACACACTAGAAGATTCTATTTGGTGAGGTGTACACACTAGAAGAGGTGCGTGCAATGGGCGCAGCATGAAAGTTGTTACTAAATGAACACATTGCATTTTCTCCCTCTTCATTGGTGTTTCCATTAGTGAATCTGAAAACAAGACCAAGATTGAATCGGAGCAGAGAAATTTAGAAAGCAATCACATTTGATTTCTGAGTCCATTTATCTGTGTTTAGGAACCAAATGTGTTGTCTTTGACAGTAATCCTACTCTTTGTGGTGCAAATATTCTGAATGCCTTGCTATTCACAAGGCAAGCATCATGGAATTATATTTTATTAAGTTAAATGTTTACTGAAAGGTTTGTGAAGCAAAATTATCCATCATAGAAAATGTTAATCAGGAACGCAGTATTTACACATTGAAAAGTACATTTAAACACACTCCTAAAAGCAAACTGAACAAGTAAAGTCTGCTTTCTTTAAAATGACATCTTTACACAATACATTGATGTGATTTACTTGGATAAGAGAATTGATGGAAAAACTAGGTGAGAGCTGAGGGATTAGAAGATCAAATGAAGGAAGATTAGCATTTAGTCATTGTTATATTATTTTGCTTATTACTACACTTTTCACTACGCTTTTCCCCCACAACAAAAGTAACCAGATAAAGCTTGCAGAGTAATCACCTGGCTGTTGTAGAGCTTTCCACCTCGGGTGCGTCATTACGGGTAATACTGAGGCTAGCCATCGAGGAGAGATGTGATTGGGAACAGTCATTGTCCCCAGACACAGTTCTGCTCTGCCTCTATTAAGTATTTCGATCGTCTGCTTGCGCATTCTGGACACGAGCAGAGGCGACGGCGTGATGTTTCCGTAGCAATGAGATATAGGGTCAAATATGTGCTGCATTCCCTCCGGGTTGGCATCGGCTACAGAGCTCGGCGGCTGTGTGTGCTGCACCAGCACTCCCGTCTGTCTGCAGCTTTGTGTTGTGCTTTTGGATGCAGAGCCATTCTTTTCTCTTGCTACTTTTAAAAGCAGCGTTTGGAGGGTCTCTCTCTGTGCTTCTGAACTGCCAAAAAAAATCACTTTAAGCTCCTGGTATTGTATTTCATTAAGGGAGAATCCCACAAGGAGGGTCTCCATATTCCCTGAAATTTGCCTTCCAACTAATTTGTCTTCTGCCCGAGTGCCAGCGCTTGTGGGCACCGTCCTGGGCAGGCATGACTAGGCTCAGCCTCCTCTCGTCTCTTCACATGTCCTAGTTTTTCCGCCGTTGTGACATAAAGGCTTTTCTAGCCTTCGCACATCACATGATGCTCCACAGGACTGCAGGTGCCCTTGGCTAAAAAGCCTCAACCAGTGCAGTTTTATTCCCAGCCTGTATGTTAGAACCATGTATTTGTATTCACAGCTAATTGTCAGGGGCCCTGATGCATTACTCGTCTCGTCTGGTTTTCAATATGAAAACACGGCAGGAGATCTTTGCCATTACTATTATTATTGGTGGTGGAGTGGGGTGGGGTGTGGTGAAGTTAACGCCATGAATATTCTATTCCTCATCATTAAGAATGTATATATTCTCCATGTCAAATCTGTTTAAAGTGCACGGTTTGCCCTTTTGTCCTCCTTGAGCTACAAACTCTCTAGTAATCTTAAATCAGTCCGACATTCTGTTAGGGGGAAAAACAAAAGATTTTCATAACGATTTTGAGGGTTAGCTACTCCACTGCACCACACGATCCATATTCAGTGTAAATGGACATCATCTTTATTATGTACCTCAGTGTGGCCTGCATCACTTGAAACATGCTCTATAGTACCACCAATAAGCCTGTCTGCTGTCGGCGTGGCCATACCATACCATGCTGCTGTAAGAACAAGGAAACTAGTGAGTGGGGTTGGCGTGGTTGTGAAGGACGATGGGTATATAAGATGGTGAAGTGGCTTCCGTCACTTTGTGCCCAAAGGCGACCCTTGTGCAACAAACGCAGTTTATCCCAGCTGTGTCTGCAGTCTAGAAAGTGTGATTCTAGGATTAAGCAAGGCAGGCAGCTACAAGCCTAAATCTCCCCTGTGTGTGTTGGGGGTTTGTTTGTTTGTTTTTTTTGCTTGCTGGTTTTATCTCGTGTGTTTAAGGGGGTGGTATTTCCTTGGTTGTAATTAGGCTGCTGTATACTAAAACCCTAGCTTTTGTCCTCTTCCTCCCCACTAGGTCTGGGATTATGAGACTGGAGACTTTGAGCGCACCCTGAAGGGCCATACAGACTCTGTGCAGGACATCTCTTTTGACCATTCTGGAAAGTTGCTGGCCTCTTGCTCAGCGGACATGACCATCAAACTCTGGGACTTTCAGGGCTTTGAGTGCATTCGGACCATGCATGGTGAGCACCGTGCTCTTTTATCAGGGGTGTGGAATATCTGAAATGAAGGTTTGTGTGTGGCCTTTTATCGATTATATGCCACTGCTTGCAGCAGGAGTGGTGATTCACAGGGAAATAGGCTATTGCAGGTCTGATGTTGCATACTTCTGATTAGTACCTTTGGCCTCCAGTTCAATAGAGAACAAGTCACCATAATATGGGTCCACCCCGTAGGAGTAATTTCCTCTCTACTATTACAGTCACATTTATCTGCACAGTGTTTCTCCCCATCACAAAGTTCCCTTCCTCTAGGCTTATGAGATCTATTCTTTTGGGGATTCAGATGAGACATTTGAATATATTCAGCATTTTTCTCCCTCCATGAGCGTGAAGTGTGCCATTCCTGCAAGCACAGTCCTCAGGCTGTGCCCCTTTTTATCCAAATTGCTTGGTAAATTACAGTAGCATCTCTGGTAATGTGAGCCTGCAGGGTCTCTGGGTGGCCACTGTAGAAATGGGTGAAATTTGCATTTCAACTAAACTACATGCTGAATTATACCAGGAAAAATTTGTCCTTTGTGTTGGATGAGCAGCAGATAAGTACTAAAGAGTCAAAAAAATAAACCAGTAAAAACTGGTATCAGAAAAGCTTCTCGTTATTTCTAATCCATGTCAAAATGTAATTTTATTTTTTTTAAAAAATAAATTCTCAGTGGTATTAATCCAAATAACATGCGTGCAACATATTAAAATATGGTCAGATCTGGTGGCTTTACACTCCGTCAGTTAAACTGGCAGGTTGCCCTCAGTCTAGCAGACAGTGCTGCTTCATGTATCTAGCACAGGGACCACCCCCTTCCCCTCCTGGCTGGGGGCAGAGCAGCTCACTCTCTCCTCCTCCCACTATCTCACTCTCCCTTTCCCCCTAATTCAGTGTGTTTCTCGAGCTGCGGCAAGAAATTAGAAGATTTGGACAGCAGTTTAATTATCATGCCCAGGATGTGATACCATTGTATGGGGCTGTCCCCATATTTAAGCCCTGCTCTTTCTGTGCTATTTCGTTTAGCAGCTTTAAAATGGTGCACTGTGTAATTGGCTGCTGTGTCTTTCCATGCTCTTTGAGCACAAACCCACCCAAGCTAATTGCTTGTCTCTTTCTCTTTATGGCGTTGCTTAATATATTTTAAAGTTCTGTTATGGTAAAAATTAAACATCCCATATTATCTTACTGTTATAAACTGATTTTCATGGTAGAAATGTGGATATAGTTACTGCTGAATTATGTGTATGAAAATGATTTTTTTTTCCCCCCTTGTTCATGTCAGATCTTCATCTAGACGTCTGAAATCACTAGTCATATTCAGTAATTGTAGTCATTGAAAATGTAAGCTTTAATTAAGCTTAACACCTCTGGTCTCTTTCATTTCAGGGCATGACCATAATGTTTCGTCTGTAGCTATAATGCCCAACGGAGATCATATAGTATCTGCCTCAAGGGATAAAACCATTAAAATGTGGGAGGTGGCCACAGGGTAAGTACTATTAAGAACTGCTCTTCATAGCAGATGTTCAACACCTTTGTTTGTGGTTGTGTTTTGTTTTTTTGTGCGAGTGTGATGGTGGGTGGGATTGGCATTTCTGTTTTGTTACTGTAGCTCTTGGAGCAAACCCATCTCCTTGTGAGGTATGGAGAAGCTGATATGTGGTGCTAATGCAGATATATTCGTGTGCTTTACTTGTACTTCTCCTTATGGTTGGTTTGTTTGTATGTTTAAAAACAAATGTATAAATAATTCTCTTGTCTTAGGTACTGCGTGAAGACGTTCACTGGCCACAGAGAGTGGGTGCGTATGGTTCGGCCCAACCAGGACGGCTCCCTTATTGCCAGCAGCTCCAATGATCAGACGGTGCGCGTGTGGGTGGTGGCCACGAAGGAGTGTAAAGCCGAGCTGAGGGAGCACGAGCACGTGGTGGAGTGCATCTCCTGGGCTCCTGAGAGTGCCCACTCTACCATACTGGAAGCTACCGGCTCTGAGGTAAGAGACGCTTTACCCGATGCTGAGACAGCTCGGATCCGCAAACAAGCTTTGATATCTTGGGACTGGTTAACAGGCAGGACGAGCACAAAAACAATACTACTGATCTGCACGTTTTATTCTTAATATGTCTAAACATGGATCTCCTCAATGTTTTAAAATCAACATGATGTACTTTTTTGATCTGAAACTGAAGATGTAAAACCTTTTATAGCTGAACAAAACCAGTCTGTACTAGACCATGAAATGAAATTGGAAGGATTAAGACTTGGTACCCTCAGGTTATGATGGGACCATTTTAATTCTTGCCAGCCTTGTGACCAACCATATCCAATTTCCACTTTATCTGATGTAACATTTGCCCTCGCCGCATGTGGCTCAGTCAGGCTGCCAGAGTGCTCTCAATAACTCTTGATTATTATCATATAAAGAGCACTTCTGTGCTTCCCTCCAGCTAAACAACAACAACAACAACAATGAAACTTGGCATGTTGGCACTGTCAGACCAGTTCAGGTAAAATAGTTGTGGCATCTCTTGATGCCAATTAGACCTTCACAGCTGACAATTATGCAGTTTTGCATGATGAGTAGATCTGTAATGGTTTAGACCTACTAATCAGACATGTTGGTACATGTCTCCTCCTCCTTTTCCTTGGTGTGTGTGAACCTCAGCTTTAATATGTCTGCTTTCATTCCTCTAGTTGTCTCTTTTTCTGTGTCTGTATGTGCACTTCCTTGTTTGCACATGTCAGTACTTGAGTGACCATTTTCAGTTTTTGCTCATTTATATCTGGGTCATTCCATCTGATCTAGACCTCCCAGTTTGTACCATGGATTTTCTTGAAGGATGACGTGTCAACTTTAACTTTCTTGCAAAAACCTGTAGCTCTTTTCCTAATGACGTTTTAAGTTTGAAGTTTTGGCTGAATCTTCATAAATTCTAAGGCTCACCTACTGCGTATCCATCACAGGATTGTGTTTAAATTTAAATTGATCATCCAAGAAATTCTAAGATCATATGCAACATATATTCATGTACGTTTGTTGCTAATGTTATTCATTATCCCAAATGAAACGTTGCACAACACTCGATTTGATGTGTAGTTGAAACTGAAGTGCATCATCTTTAATCTTAGAGTATCTCAATCTATGCTGGGTTAAACTTGCAGGAATCACAGACATTTTTCCTTTGTCAGTGATGCTGTTAAAAAGGTGCCATTTGTATATTTTATTTCCACGTGCTTCGGGGAAATGGATTATTTTGTTACTGTTGACTGTAGTTTTGGGTTGTTTTTATGAACATCTTTAGGATTCAGAACACTGTGCTTGAACAGTTATCTGTCAAATGGGTATTTTATACCCATGGTCTCAGCCACCCTCTAATAATACTGTTTACAGTCCCTTGCCCTGATACAGTGTGCACATCTTTTTCAGCCCTTGTCAATTTTGTTTCTTTCTTTGTTTGTGGTCCCCCCCCTTTTTCCCGAGCTCTATAAATATCCCCCCACACTGTGCCAGCTCTGTTTCACACATGCGTGGTCCTCTCCATCCCTGCCTTATTTCTTTTGTTTGCTTGCCAGACAAAGAAGAGTGGGAAACCTGGACCTTTCCTGCTGTCTGGCTCCAGAGACAAGACTATCAAAATGTGGGATGTCAGCACTGGCATGTGTCTTATGACTCTGGTGAGTCCAGCAGATACATATGCTGGAGTTCTCAGTTCTGTACGTTTCTATGGGCTGTTCATGCCTGTGTGTGTTTGATGTGTTTTGATAACTTTGCTGTCTCGCACAGGTTGGACACGATAACTGGGTTCGTGGCATGCTCTTTCACCCCGGTGGAAAGTTCATCGTGAGCTGTGCCGATGACAAGACTTTGAGGGTCTGGGACTACAAAAACAAGCGCTGCATGAAGACCTTGAGTGCCCATGAACATTTTGTTACCTCTCTGGGTAAGTTTCTGGAATCACTTTCAATCACTCATCACTGTCTGACTTGTTTGTTTGTTGTGGTCGTTTTTTTTAATGCCTTTTGTTCAACACACCTCTGGGCAGTGTTACCTACTTCTCTCTCGAATGTTGAAAAGCTTTTTATTGTGGAGCCAAGAGGTAGGTTAGGTGCTACTGGGAGTTTGAGCTGGGGATTGTGCATCTCCTGGTCACACAGCAGTATCCTGGGGGCAGTGGGTGTATGTGCTCTCCAAGATCTTAACTGGCTGAGCTTTTTAGTGGATCAAGGCTGAGCAATTCTCCAGAGATGCTTCACAATCTATTTAACCAACTTCCCAGGAGGCTACTCTAAAGCCTCAGTCTGGCTTTTACATGCAGTTGCGCTCCTTTTACACATCATCTGAAGCACTGATTGATTTTGCTTTTGAGAGGCAAAACAAACCATTTAAGTTTTATTTTGGTCTCAAATTCAAATTTCTGTTTTCAAATACATGTACAATATATATATATTTTTTGCTTCATGTTATAAACTCTTAGCTGCATAATATTGCCTCTTTTCACAGATTTCCACAAGGCTGCTCCATATGTGGTCACCGGGAGTGTAGATCAGACAGTAAAAGTGTGGGAGTGTCGCTGATCTTCCCTACAGGACACCACAACCACCATGCTCCCTTTATTCCTGACCCATTCCACCCCCTACTCCATCTCCTCTGGATGCACTCGACCCAGCGGCTCTGGTTCAACATCTCTTGTCCTTTTATGTAAATTATTCAGGATGTAGATCGAGATATTAAATGTTATACACACACATGCATACATACATACACACATACATGCACACAAAAAGTATTCTTGCATGGTGAATCCAAAATTGTATACTGTAAATTTACATAACGTTGTCTAGAAGTACCATAGGTTTAACACGGGCTGAACTTTCATTCAGCCTACCGAAGGCATAAACTGACGGGGTTAATGTAGGGCACTGTACTGATAAATTGACAGTGTTGTCCTTGTTTGTCTATTTTTTTTTTCTCCTTCCCTTCCTGAATAATTATTATAATTATTTTATTGTCTTCTTGTTTTGTTTTTTACTTCGTTGGGATACCTTTTTTGCTTTTGTGTTTGTTTGTTTTTCCCTGTCACTGTTGTCTGTTGGTGCTTAGCTTGATGACCTTTGAGGGGGGGAAAAGACAACCGAGAGGAATACCTATAATCCTTAGATGGCGAATTGTCTATGGGGCTTGTTTTCGGAATAATCTGTAGCTTTGTACCATCATTTCTGAAGTGTGCTTACCATTCTCTTATTGTGGACCTAGATCTTTTAACAGCTGCATCATAGAATGTCTCAAACCATTGTCTTGAAATATTAGGGAATAAATCTTTATACTTGTCATGAAATGTCCTACTGAGAAAATACTTAGACACATTGTGATCCTGAAGGGCTGAGAGAAGAATCTCACTTGGCAGTCTACAGACTAAAATTCCCATCTTTTTCTGCGCAGACTAACCAGGCTTAATAGTAGGCAACAAGATGATTATTATTATTATTGCTAAATAAAGGCCATGTATATAGAAGACAAATCTTTTATGGACATTTTGATCCCTTGTTGGTTTTTGACTTCAGAAGCACTTCACAAGTGCTTTACAAAAATGTCTAGAATGTGCTTGAATTTGGCTATTGGGTGCTCTAACAATGTACTGTGAGTTTAAATAACTCCTTGACTTTAGAGAGCTCCTCCTCACCGAGTTGATGTGTTCTTGGCTTACATGTGTTCCTACTCTGTAAGAATCATGTAGACCCAATATTTAAGTTGTCTCGTTGACCCCATGGCAGATAATGTTGAGAAATGTCTACAGAGCAAGTTTTGCTTGTACAATGCGAAAGTAGCTCTGTTTTCACCCAAGACAAAGACATGACAAGGGCTCGGTGTCTCCCAGCAGTTTGCGAGGGATGTACAAAGATTTTCTTGAAAATGAAAGCTGGTTCTACTTTGAAAATTATATACTGGCAGTAGAAATCGGAGCCAAGTTTGCCACTGTAGGAAGCTCAATTCTGTACTGACTGACAGGTTAATGGTGTTTTTTTTTCTTTTTGTTTGTTTGTTTGATTTCCTTAAAAGTACCTAATGGAATGTTAGCAGTGGTTATGCTATTGTCTGGCTGTGCTCTTTGTAGAAAGGCTTGATGGAAGCTTCTACTGTAAAGGGGTTTTCACGTGGAATACCACAGCTGCTCTGGCTCAACATGGCACTGTCGGCCCAGAGAGGAGCACTGTGAACATCCCAACAGGAAAGCGCCACAAGTGCTCAAGCCATTACTGATGTCTTATGAGTAGCACATTTTCTCTTCATCTTGCAATCTGTGAGGATAAATGTAAAACATAAACACTATGGTAAATGATTTACTAGATCCCCAAAATGGAGA
Source organism: Sternarchorhynchus goeldii (assembly GCA_028565775.1). Taxonomy (NCBI): domain Eukaryota; kingdom Metazoa; phylum Chordata; class Actinopteri; order Gymnotiformes; family Apteronotidae; genus Sternarchorhynchus; species Sternarchorhynchus goeldii. Next base: position 12,033,705 of record JAOXYF010000013.1, read on the forward strand.
AAGACCATTCCATATCTTGTTTTTAAAAAAAAAAAAAAAAAATTCTGTTTTTTGCCAGAAAGATTTAAAGTTTAAAAAGAGAAGAAAAAAAAGAGTAACTTGCACATCCCTGCTCTTGTTAGACCTTTGGTCCCACCTGACTGAAGGTTACAGCAATTCAAGACATTAATAAAGGCATAAACAGATCATTTTAATTAGCTTTTTCATTACAATGCAATTATATAATAAAGAATTACACTGCTTAACCAGTCTGTTATCTAGCGATTTCCTGTTGTGTGTACTGGATGTACCTGCTGCTGCTGGGGAAAAATTTTTTGATGGTAACTAGTATGAGATGTGTACCTGTCAACATAGCACTGCTGCATGTAACAGAGCTGAAGGTTGAGCTGTCTGGTGGGGTCAGTGGTGGTTCAGGTGGCACTGAATTTAATGACTCATCTCAGGCTGTCCTGCAGTGTCTTAACTAGGTAAATCTGTCAAATCTAAAATTTCTGTGGTAAAAATGTAAGCAATTCCCTATTTCTTCTCCTATGACTGATAAAGGGAATATCTGTGTATAGTAAATAGTGCAGTTGACTAATGACTCCAGACACGGGCACCCTACCAGATAGGTCAGCTGGCATGATAACTGAAGAACTCAGTATGTGGTTGTAGGCAGACTGATCTGTGTGTGCTGTGAAGGAGGTTGACTCCTCTATCTTTGGTGACGGGATTGCGGCAGACTGAGGGAGAAGTGCCCACCCAAAAACAAACACCATTGATGCCTTTTACATAGAAAGGGAAATGGTACAGATTACAATTGTTGAATCAACTTGCTTTCTTGTACCTCCGTGTTGTAGCCAAGTGTTCGATAGGACAGAAAGTGACCCTGGTATAGTGTGGCTTTTTTGTGCTTAAAGCAAGTTGAAAGTACACCAAAGGGTGGACTCTATCCATACAAGTTTAGTCTAAACTGGGGTTGGACCTAAACTACAAACAGCAGGGATTTCAAGGGGAACATCCTTATTGGACGGACCTCCCCTCCAACACGTGATATCAATCTAGTATATTGAAATCCTGCACTGATAAATACGGCCAGGTCACATTGGAAGTAATCCAACCAAGTCTCCCAGATTGTTTGGCACTTGCTCACAGTGTCTGCTGCTGATGCTCCACAAAAAAAAGCCATCTTTAAAAAGCACTACTCCCTCTTGATTGGCAGACTTAAGGTTTCCAATAGGGCCATAGATCCAAAGCAAAATCAAGACTACAAGGAGAATGGGCTTGTCTCTCTCACATACACCTAGCTACCTTTCTTGGTCTGACACGTGAAAGTAAAGAATGAGTGATTCTTTTACATGTTCTTAATTGTGTGAGCACTTGCTACATGGGCTTCTATGTGCCCTACAAGAAAATCAGGTTTGCCACTCACGGGTCCCAAGCAATCCCAACACCGCACTCACTGGCTGGACTAATGTACATAATGTTTGTGGGTCCGTCCTCCAGCCACGACCTCACCTGTCAGCTCTGCTTGCTTGTGAATAGGTCGGAGGCTTCAGCCTTCAAAGCTCTAATGGGATTTTTGCTTTCATGGTATCACTGTTCACAGCCAATTGTTAACAATATATCTGGTTGTCATTATTGTTTGCAACGTAATTAAAGGAAAAAATGTCAGTTGGTGTCTCTCTCTCTCTTTATAGTGATGCTTATCATTAAAAGGTAAACTAAGCAAATAAAAAGGACTTTAGTCATCAGTCTTTGCAAGCTGATACTCAATTTACTCACTGTTCCTGGCAGTTACTTTAGTATTTTATTTGAATGCGCTGACACGGGTAACTGGAAAATAATTATGGGATAAGTAACCAAAGAGATCATTTCAAAGAGTGGCACAGCAACAAGTGAGTGATATGCGTGCATTACGAGGAAGCTTTTAGAAAATTAGCTGGACAGCAAAGGTACCGAAAAATAAAAACCAATTTTCGTGCAGTTATGTCTAGATATGCACTGGAACAATTTATAACAGCAAAACTTTCTGCAATCCCCTCTGTTAGAAGTAAATCATATTTGTCTTCAGAATATTGCTATTAAAATGACATGTATACATCAGGATGCATTAGTGCGAAACGTCTAAGGGCGTCGGGGCCAGTTACGTCATTTTTTGGTGTCGGCGCAGATTTGTGACGGCGACAATCCGGAACCAACACAACGTTGAAACAACGTGAGTTGAAGACGATTGATGCTGTAGTTAGAACCAACGAAGATTAATAACATGCATTACATTAATGTATCATTAACAGTACTTTATAAAAGAGGCTGTAGGGGTACAGTAGTACTGTTTTAGATATTTAGTCTAACTGAGCCATGTGACGCTTGAAAGCATGTGCCTCGGCTTGCTAGCTAGCATAGTTTTGCATGTTATAGCTAGCTAGCCCAACTTCTTGGCTAGTTAGCTAGCTAGGCTAACTCCTTCGTCTTTATGAATATCTGCATGCTTAATGTGATGTTGCACATTAGCTTGTCAAAATGACAAGCGCGTGTTTTTAGTGTCTTGACTCCTCTGATTAAATGGAAATACTGTTCACGAGCATTTTTGTATTGGAGTGCATTGTTGGCCTAATGCTTGCACTGTTTTGTAAACTGCCTCGACAGCGTGTCAGCGGGAATGGCACTGAATAAATCCATGCATCCTCGAAATCGTTACAAGGACAAGCCACCAGACTTCACATATCTTGCCTCCAAATATCCAGACTTTCAGAAGCATGTGCAGACCAGTTTGGTCGGCCGGTCAACGTGAGTAAACGCTCCCCTGTGCATCTCGCTTCATAAGCGTATTTTAACATGGTTGACGGGTTTTACTCAGCTATGTTGTCGCTGGTCTCCATTCGTAAATGTGGGTAGATTTTTGTGGCAGTTAAAGTTGAAGAATTACTTGTGAGATGTTTCAGGGCGGCCGTGGCTTTTTTTCATCACTTACCTTGAAATGTGGTGGAGGATAATTAAATTCGAGCTCTGAACATACACAACCGAAGTTGGTTGTCCATACGTTTGAAGTGAGAGATTTGACTGGATAGAACCTCCTTGCTGAGACTGGCAGTAGCAGTGAAATGAGGGCTTACACAAAAAGGCAAGCAACATTTTAGTTATGTAGGCTATATTTTTCGACTTTATTTAAGACCTTTCTCTTCAGGGTGACAGCTTGTTCCAGTGTGGCATGACCCAGAATCATGAATCAAACTCTACATCACGTATTTACAAAACATCTCAATATTTCCATTCTTAGTACCTCTTGGTGGTGTTATATGCTTGAGCTAACCTTGCCAAGAGATGCACATCTCTCTGAAGGTCTCCAAACCAACCAATCAGTATGTGTAATAAGTGCTAGGGTAAGGGCCTCTGCTCTGCTGAGTTTACAGCTGGTGTTTTGAGGTGCTGCAGGGCTGATGTCAAAGTCAATGAGGGAATCTCTCTCGCTCCAGGACCTGGCTCAGCTGTCTGTCTCTCAGTCTGGAGTACAGCGTCTGCATAGCCTTAGGGTTTACACACACACTCACTCACACACACACACACTCTTTTAAAGACTTAGTCCTGCTTGTTAGTGAAACTGTTTATTTTTCTTTGACTGACAGCAAAATTACAGTGTTTCTGTGATTTATATATGTACTAGTAGACTGAACCAGATGATTCTTGACACTGTGAGGCTCTCGCCCTTTGTTCTGTATTGTTTCAAAAGTACGGTGCTACCAAAGCCTTAGAGTGTCTGGAGGCAAAGAGAAATCCCCCTTTGCCCCTTTGCCACAAGGCTTGGAAAGGTGGAGAGGACCTGGTAATTGGAACACCCAGTGGTGCCTGATACGCAGGACCATGTTGCTCACACAGTGTGCGCTCTGACTCTTGAGGAGCCCCCTCCCTCTGTCTGCTCTCACAGCTGGAGTGACCTGAGGTTTTACGAGTTGGATATTTAAAGAAAAATGTAGGTCTCTTGTTCCTCTTGTACCTTAGTTCAAATGTAGTTTTTAAGTGTAACACAAAAAAGCAGTATGTTTGTATGTGTGGAATTATGATCAGTTATTTAGAAAAATATTGTGTAAAAAAAATTCAATCACGTTGTAATTAAAGTAAGTGGTACATTTGATGGAATTGTCCTAGTACATTTGTGAACACAGGTAAATGAGAACACGTACAACAAGGCTATCTGAGAGGTGAATACATGTACACCACAACCAGTCACAGGAATTTCTACTGTTGTTTCCATGTAAAGAGATGCACCGTTTCGTTTCTGATATGGTTAACTGGGATGGAGAGAGATTGCTGCATTGAATGTGGAGGTAGTAGGTTTTAAAAAGATTAAAAAAAAAAATCCCATGTATGGGATTTTCATTCCCGTGTTGCTCAGCCTTCAGAGCGTCTCCTTTGTTGAGATCCCGTTGACTGTCTGATGCGCGTCTCTCGCCTCACAAAGCCTTAGCAGCACTCATCAATACAGCAGGACAAAGAGACGTGTGCAAGTGTCCCTGCATGGAGGGGGAGAGAAAAAAAAAGCCCGCAGAGCTGTGGAGATCTTCTGCACGCCCCTGGGCACCAGGAGGGGTCCAGCTGAGAAGCCGTCCTGCCGCCGGCAGCCCTGCCCCGCTCGCGCGCTCTCCCTACCTGTCTCCTCCTCCGTCTCTCTCTCGCCCTGTTTTTCCTCCTCTCTCGGCTTCAGCTGCGCTGTCAGATTTGGCTGTGGAGGAGCTTTTTGAAGCTGCAGCATGAGAAGTGCCCTGCGTCGCGGGCCTCTCCCTTTGATTCCCTAATAACGAGGGTTTTGGAAGCTCAAACGATGCCCTGCAGCTACGCGACGCTGCGCTCTAATTAGCGGGGTGTCCAGAGACGCTCACCCCCTCGCCATGCGCCAGGCCGCCGGGCCGGAGACGGGGCCCGTTTCCGAGGACCGCTGGTACACCGATCCCGCGTTACCTGGTGTTCTCGAAACACACGTTGGCTCCTCATGTTTAATGCATGCCAGCATCAACTCAAGCGCCCACAAATCCCCCTCACCTGTTTCTAAAGCAAGTCTCGAACATTTGAGGCTTAGGCTAGCAGTCTTGACCCAGAACTGGGTCAGATGCATTTATTATAAAAATGTATTCAAGAACTGCTGAAGTCATTATGCTGGAAGGGTCCTAGTACTTAACAGCCTGTCAGTATAAACTCTGAGTTTTACACATTTTGATGCTCTCATATTTACTGGAATATAATTCTGCATGTATACTGTTTAAAAAGAAATGTGTGCTTCTAAAGGAACTGATTTACACACACTGTTCATTGGGATGTGAATCTGGCGCGAACCGTTTTCCTAGTCAGCGTCTCTCTGGGGGATTTTCCTCCTGCGGTGCGGTGAGGTGAGCCAGGCTGTGTTCACACGTCTCCGCCGGCTTTTAGCAGGCCGTTGTCACGGAGCTGCGGCAGCTGTGGCCCCCGGAGGAGCCTTCTTCTTTGCGGTGTGTGTGTGTGTGCGCGTGCTTCCCTGTTTGAACCAGCCCACGCGTGCACACAGACACCCAGAGCTTTGTGAGCTACGCCAGCACGGTGTGGTTGGCCAGAAAATGGCATTGTGTAAATGCAGATGAATTCAGCGCCCAGCGTCTGCGGCAGGTGTTGGTGTGCGTGTGTGTCAGGACGTGTGGGCGTTCGGCGAGAGGGAATCTGCCTAAATGCTTCTGCCGTTTCTTAACAGGTGCGAGTTACAGTACACCCCCCTCCAGCCCCTCCACCCACCACACTGACCTTCTGCCTAGCTCTTTGTCTCCGTCCCTCGTTTTCAGACAAACGTTCTCTCCCTTACACACACTTGCTCACTCTCCTGAGATGAACACCTTCCTCTATTTAGACAAATAAATAAATAAATGTTCACTAATCCTTTCCTTAACCAGGACTTCACAACGCTCTTGCACAAGTTAGTTCTCAGCTTTGGGATTTACCCAGCTAATGATTCTTATGCTGTTTGTACATCATTAGTCTACCAGTTGAGAGTAAGTCCCCTTTCCCTCTCCCTCCTTGGCTGTGCTTCTTAGATTACCTTCCTTAATTTTTTTTCTAAGCATCTCCAGCAGGCATCGGGAAGACGGGGTTAATCTGCAGAGACGGCCCTTCTTACGGGGGAAGGGTAGAGTAGGAGACGGGAAGCGGATCCACTCTGCCTTCGCGTCTCGCTTCAGCTGGAGGTGGTGGGGAGAGAGGGAAGACTTGGCCCACAGATGTCATCCACGGGAAAAATAACGGAGAGATGAGATTAAGAGGCGTAAAGCGGTGAGGCCCACGTCCATCACGGGCGTGCGGGCGGGCCGCTCTCGCAGCCAGGCGTCTCCGGAGAGCATTAAAAATTCAGTTCTGGGTGACATTTAAATGTTCGGTCTGCTTTCTCCCGAGAAAGAGACGTGGAGCGTTTTGGGAGCCGTTGCTGGTTGGAATAGAGCTGCATTAATCTCCAGAGGCGGCTCCCGGTGAGGCCTGCATTATTGATGCCATGGAGGGTTGTCCCCAGCTGAGGGCTCTCATCTCGAACCGGGGAAATAATTGCTTCAGCTCACTTTACAAATGAGATGCGTGGCTGAGATGCGTGGGGGGGGCGGTCTTCGCTGGGGCTCCGCGCTGGCCCGGTCGTTTCTGCAGGCGGCCACCCCGCTGCTCCTGGACGTTCCTGACGTCGTAGCTGCCTCGAGAAGGCGTGATTTATTCATGTGCGGTTAAATCCACATTAGCATTAGCCTCGTGCGTTAGCAGTACCCTGTCTCCCTACTTAGCTATTAGCTGTGATGTGCTCTCTCCGTGTAGATAATGGCATGACATTTTCTTCCACTGTTTAAATACATTTGGGTGCTTTGAGTGTATCTGGGCAACTGTAACCTAGCTGCTCGTTTGGCGTTCAGGTTTTACAGTGGCGCAAGCGTCTTTTGTTCTGTGAGTAAAGAGCGCACCAGGTTCTGGTTGTGAAGGTGACCTTGCAGATAGCGAGTCTGAAGTACAGAGCTTTTGTTTGTGTCGGCACCCCTCTGTGTGGTGAATGAAGCACCATCTCATCTCGCTCTCACCTCCTTGTGTTCTAGCAACAAACTGCATTATTGCTGACCTGGATCTCCCCGTCCTGCTCTCTGTCGACTGTAGCTGTGTGTATCTCGGTTAGCGTTTGTCCTGTCGGTGTGCGGTGAAAGGTGTGGGCGAGCTCACAGCATTGGTGTAAACCGTCGCTTGCCCGCTTCGTTTCCTCGGAGACGTTAGTCTTTCCCAGCGTAAAGAAACCGCTCTGACAGTCCCGCCTCGCCTCCCGTAGTGACGGTGTACGCGCTCGGCGTAGCTCTCGCTCCTCTCACACACTGACACACATTCTCAGCGCTCGTGCGCTCGTCGTTCCACCGCGGGGCTTTGCGCTCGCGCACAGGCCAACCATCACCGTGGAGACGGGAGCTCAGAGCCTTGTTTCCGCAGCATTCTGGCTCTTTCCTTTTAACGGATGCTAAAAATAGAGGGCATGCAAGCTAGCAACCACATCAGAATACAAATTATGACCTGGCTGCATTGACACAAGAAGAACAAAGGCCTGGTTGAACGTCTGTTGCCCGTTACATGAGGACTAAGTGTCAGTTATATTCTTTGGTCGTGTGTCTTTTTTTTCCCTCATGTCATTCCTTCTGTCTTAAAGCCACGTGGCTGTTTCTGTATGAGAACTTTCTTCCCCTGGTTTTCCTATCACTAGGTAGTGAGCCTATTTATCCGTTACCATGGCAACCATCAACTCCCCCCCAATTCATATTTAATACACCCGTCACCTTCAAGGTCACATTCACAGATTAATAGACGTGGCTAAAATACTAGATTCATTAGAACTAATGTGGCCTGCCACTCTTGGACACATTGCTATTTATTTGTTGAAATGAAAGGTATGAGGTTAAAAATTTTATGCTTTTATAGTTGGTCAGATTGCCAGATAAATTTCCCTCCAGATGCGTGATCATCTGTGCAGGTGGGCAGGTTATCTTGCTTATGTCTGACCTTGGTCCTTCACTTGCTCCCAAAGACAGGCAGAACGTGCTATCAGCACTCTTGATTTTACTACAGTTTGACACAGCAGTTCATCTTGTATTTCCTATCTGCTACTGGAACCTCATTGGGTACCAGTGAAGGCAGCCCCCAAAGGAACATGACCTGCTCCTCTCCATCTTGTTTTCTGATTACAGTAGAATCGTCCAGAGGATCTTGTGGCTGGACAAAATGCAGTCTCAATAATACATAATGTATTAAGTGCATTTTTTTTGTCTGTGTTGTCTGACACAAAGTGTTTCGAACACTTTCTAAGGGAGCATGGAACCCTTCTAGAGCATGCTCTAGAACATGCACAGCACAGTTGAGATCATGAAGTGCAAGACGAAGTTCTCCTTTTGCTCCCCCTGGGAGAGTAAGAGGTGGGAGAGTAAGAAATGAAATCCTCCCACCTCACTTTCTTCCAGTGCTCATCTTTATTTACATTCTATTTAATTTTAAACATTTAAACATTGTATTTAGTTGCAAAAGGTTTCGAAACTCTGCCGCAAATATCGTTTTTTCCCCCCTCAAGCTAATGGTGCCTAGTTTTGTGTAGGTAGGTCTAATTTGCATCCCGTGACGATTTTCAGTCTTCCCTGCCGGTCTGTTTTTAGAAGCGTTCCTGGGTAAGTGAATTCCTGTCAGTGGTCGTTGGCTTGCCACACTTTATTCTCCTTCCCAGGAATCTCTTCCTGACGCCTCTCGTGACAAATTCGCACTTTCTGGGACTGCAGCACCTCCGGATGGGAATGTAGCTTCACTGCCATCCTCAACACTGTCTTGCTCATAAAATCGTATTACTGGAAGAAAGACAATCGTTACAATCAAGATATTGTATAAATAATGTGAAGATAATGAGTAAAGATGATGTGGATGTGTGAACAGAGATTGGGGTTGGTGCAAAATACGGGGTGGTGTGGTTTTTTTTTTGTTTGTTTGTTTTGTGGGGGGGGGGGGGGGGTTTGCGTGGGGTTGGGGGTATTCTCCACCAACCCCACCACGTCCTACCCAA
>JAOXYF010000013.1:12042853-12060294 GCA_028565775.1 Sternarchorhynchus goeldii
TAATGAGTATACAGGATTAGCCTCTCAGGTAATGAGTATACAGGATTAGCCTCTCAGGTAATGAGTATACAGGATTACACAGCAACATTTTACATGCCACGACTAGAATCCATGCTCTCCTGCTGAGACCCACTACACACACACGCACGCACGCACGCACAGCATACACAGGCCTTTTCTTTCAGAGGTGCCAGCCACTCCACCTCGCTAGGAAGCGTCTAATTGCATCTTGGGAGGTGTGACTGTAGATGCCTTAATTACACCTACCCGCGTTCCCCTTCCACGAGGCGTGCTCTTAACTCTGCAGGACGTGTTATGGACTGGGACGTGGGCGTAAGCTGGGGACTCCCCGGTGTTGCTAATGCACACGTTCGCGCCATTATGGAATCGGTGCGAATGGAGAGCCGTGGAGCATTTGTGAGCGTCTGTGAGTGTCTGTCAGCGTGTACATCAGGGTGATTAGCACTGATGAAATGAAAGGCAGTTTGCTGTGCCTCGCTGATGGGCTTAATGCAGTGTTTTAAAACTGATCTTTCTCGCTCCGGTTCTCTCTCTCTCTCTCCTCCCTCTCTCTCTCCCTCTCAACCTCTCTCTCTTTCTTTCTCTCTCTCATTTTCTCTCCATCTCTGCATTTTTTTTTCCTCCACCCGATCCACCCTCCTGCAGGGTGAACTTCAAGGACCCTGAGGCGGTGCGAGCTCTGACCTGCACCCTGCTGAAGGAGGACTTTGGCCTGACTATCGACATCCCTTTGGAGCGTCTCATCCCTACCGTCCCGCTACGCCTCAACTACATCCACTGGGTGGAGGACCTGATCGGGGGCCAGGGTCGGCCACGCAGTGGGATCGACATCGGTACTTGCTCTCCTCCGCGTTAACGCACCCCTCCCTTGCTGCTCTAATCTGGCTCTTGGACCAGGCCTCGGCGCAGGTGCCGGTGGGTCTCCTTCGAGACAGACATGGCGTGGGGAGCGCGACTGTGCTGGCAGTCTCTGGCTTCCTCAGTCTAGACAAAACTCCTCCGCTAAATCCAACCCCCTCCCCCTCCTCCCTGCCCCGCGGATCTCCAGCCGTGGGGAGGACGTCCCCATCCGTGCTCTGCTTTCTCCATCTTCTCCTTGGGCTCTCGGGGGGAATCGGCTCAAATCCTCACGCAGCTGTCCCTATGTTTAGCTTTCCCATCAGTTTGTTGGTTCGTCGTTACGTGAGGCTCTTTATTGAGTCTATTTGCAGTTTACTGTCACACACATGATGAATTGGTGAGGTAGGAGCTCTTGGCTCTGGCCACACAGGCTCGTTTGTGTGTTCGCTGTCCTGAGAGGAAGCTTTTCAAGCACGGCCGACTAGATAATGGATGAGCAGGACCTCGTCTGCCTTCCGTTTATTGCATTACAGACGTGATCTGTCCCTCTGAACACCTCTGTCCGTTCGAGCAGCTCATTGTGCTGAATGGATCTCATCTTCTAGGCTCGTAGAGTGTAACATATATGGTCCTCCATTATACATAAATCTACTCTTTCATTGAAAATGAAAAAAATTCATCTAGTTTATATTCATGGTATATCACCAGTGAAATACAAATGAAACTTTTTAAAATTATTAATATATTTATTTTAAAGAACAGTACTACGGAAAAAATCTCACTTTTTATTCATGTCAGTGAATAAAAAGTGGAATTTTTTTTTTTCCTGTGTCAGTTTGTCTGTTCTAAATTTGGTTTATTATAGTAGCCCTGCTGCACAGAGGCTAAAAGGGACTCTAGGTGTGGATGTGAGTGATGAAATCTGAACAGTCCTTTTCTTGACTCCTGTGCTGGGTGATTTTTATTTAGTATATTGTAGTTACTTTTGAAGGTGCTGCTGTGTATCTAAAGGACGTGGAGTATCTCGACGACGTTGACGTTGGCCCGAGGCCGTCGGTGAAGGTTTTGTCCTCTGCGTGTGTGTTTGTGCAGGAACGGGAGCCTCCTGCATCTACCCCCTACTGGGAGCTTCCATGAACGGGTGGTACTTTCTAGCCACAGAGGTGGATGATATCTGTTATAATTACGCCAAGAGGAACGTCGAGCAGAACAACATGGCGGACCTCATTAAAGGTGTGTGTGTGTGTGTGTGTGTGTGTGTGCGCGCGCGCGCGCGAGAGAGGGAGCGGGAGAGGCAGTGTGTGTGAGAGAGAGTGTCTGCATATGTAATTCAGCAGTAAGTGCCTTCGTGTGTGATCTGTGTTGCAGTGGTGAAGGTCCCCCAGAAGACTCTGCTGATGGATGCATTAAAGGAGGAGTCAATAGTTTATGACTTCTGCATGTGTAATCCTCCGTTCTTCGCTAACCAGTTAGAGGCCAAGGTACCGAGACGTCTTCTCAAATCACGCAGCGTCACTTTGGTTCTGGGACGTTCGCAGGCACACGCTCACTTGATTGGTCCAACAGCTCTGCCTTATTTAAGGATCTGTGCGATGCACCTGCGGTCTGCTGACAGTCTTGCCGTTCTCAGCCTGTGTTCTGTGTGCCCAATCAGGGCGTGAACTCGAGGAACTCTCGCCGCCCTCCACCCAGCTCCGTCAACACGGGCGGAGCGACCGAGATCATGGCAGAGGGGGGAGAGCTGGAGTTTGTGAAAAGGATCATCCACGACAGTCTTCAGCTGAAGAGGAGACTTAGGTTAGACAAACGCACACTGGGACAAACACGCACGCACACGTGTTCGAATCCCAGGGGCGCCATCGGCCCGCCGTGTCGAGGGCTCGGAGGGAGTAGAACTGGTTGTGTTTTTTGCCCTGGGAAGGGTGAGCTCTCCTAATTTAGGTCTGCAGTAAGAAACGCAGAAAGAGTGTCTCAGTGACGTAGACAGTAGGGAGGGCTTAATGCATGCATGCATGTTAACATTATATATGTTAAATAATAGTATAAAGTGGGTGGATGTCTTCGGGTCTGTGTGTTATAAGCTGTTGGGTATATAGATTTTTGCATGTCATTGTCTTGTATGTAGTTTGTGGTTAGACTGTACATCACTGTGCTCACTAGCTGTGGTGAATGTGCGTTAGAGATCAGATTTACATACATATTGGCTCTGCAGCTAGGGGGCAGGTTTACAGTGGGACTGACTGAAGCATCCACCTAACCCCACCCACTCCTCTCAACTAACCCCACCCACTCCTCCACCTGCCTCAGTGCCCAGTTTCGCTTCAGACAAGTGATCTGTGGAGCCGTGATGATGCCACACAGCCGCAGTAGCGCAGAGAGGCGTGCAGCTGCAGACCCTCGGCCCGTGTGTGTGTGCGTGTGCGTGCACGCGCGTGTCTGTCTGGGGGGGGGGTTGGGCAGATCGAGGCTGCAACGAAACCGCCATCCAGAGTTTGTTTAATTAATTGGCAGACAAAGTAAACAATTACCCATGCAGCATCCGGCCCACCCGCCTGGAGCAGCTGTGCGTGCACACACACGTGTGTGTGTGTGTGTGTGTGTGTGTGTGTGTGTGTGTGTGTCAGAGCTGTCAGCAGAGCACTGGAGTGAGACCAGCAGGGAGGGGGACTGTGGCAGCTCACATTAGACCTGATTAACAAAGCCCCACCTGGGACTCCCAGGGGACAGGAGTGTGTGAGGAGGCAGGGTAAGATTTCTAGGGGTTTTTACGTTTTGTAGAATTCGCTTTTGTGTGTGGTGATACCTTTGTGTAGGTCTAGGGTCTCATGGGTGCGTGTATCGCTGAGCGAGTGGCTCACTGTGTGCACGATCAGGACTTGCACACACACGTGAGCTTGTGTGAGAGTGTGCACGTCAGCGCATGCATGTGTGAGAGCGCTGGCAGGTGCTTGTAGACTAAGCCAGACTTTCTGATTGGTCTTCTAAGATCACACTTCCTCTTTTAACTATACACTTCTGTAATTAGTGCAGGTCTTCTTCCAGCCTCCCCCCTCCCTCTCGTACACACACCCCCTATACACACACACTAAATACAACTAAATACAGCCCTGATTTCACACAATGCCATGGGCTGCATCTTCATGACGCTGTAATTAGCCGCTTCCTCCTAGACTCCTAGTAAAAAGAGAAAGTGTTCAGTACGTGGTTGTTTGCCGTGATTCAGTACGTGATTGTTTGCCGTGATTCAGTACGTTGTTGTTTGCCGTGGTCTAGCCGGTGTTCAGTGAGCCTCCCTCAGTAGTGGCTGTTCAAGCTCCCCTCTGGCTGTTACAGTCTCTCTGTGCTTGACAGAGTGAGGAACATCTGTGGATATTACGAGTCTTTAATATTTCATACAGCAAAATGAAACGGGTTCAGGAGGCCCCTCAGGCTTCCCTGGCTTCTCTTGGGTCAGGAGCTGCTCTCTCCGCGTCCCGCGCGCCGTCTCTCCGCGTCCCACTGTCTTTGTGTGTGTTGCAGGTGGTACAGTTGCATGCTGGGGAAGAAGTGCAGCTTGGCGCCTTTGAAGGAGGAGCTGAGAAAGCAAGGGGTGAGTGGTCCTGGGTGTGGGTGTGGGTCTGTGCGTGTGCATGCACGCACATGTTTGTGTGAGTTTTCTCATGTACGTGTCCTACTGATTGATCCAGTATCTCCTCACTACTGACAGTTCAGGTTAATTTAACAGAATAAACTGTCCTTGTGTACCAACACAGCACACCGTTAAACAGAGTCCCTGATGGGCTAAATTTCATTAGCTCATTAGTCACCGTTGGCTTCCATTGACACCCCACCCCATCACCTCTCCTCTGCTCCCACGTGAGGAGGAAGCCCCTCTTATAGTAACCAGAAGCTATCTGCTCTGCTCACAGTATGGTGTTAGGCTGGTGTCACTCACAGGCCCACGTGTCTCCTCCCATCTCCTCCTCATCAGGAGGTGTCATGGTGCTGTCACCTCTCATCAGAGCAATAGAGTGATTCCCCCCCCCCCCCAAAATGGGGCTCTAATTAATATGCTAATGATGCTTTCCCCATTTCTGCCTCCAGCTCCTCCTTTGCTTCTGTCTTTTGTTCCAGAGCCCTTCATTTACACTTGTAGGGGTCAGAAGGGCATGACAGTCACTCCTCTGCACCTCTTCGTTACACGGTAGTGGTGTGAAGTCATAGCCTGTGGGAAGGAGGGACTCTAACAGTCTCTCCAGCACCCAGGCTGTAGATCCAAAGAGACTGGTTCACACCTGGGTGTAGACTCTAGTCAGGTAGAAGCGATTTGACCAAAACCCCATAGATGTGCTAGTCACACTCAAAACTCCTTTCATGAACAGAGCTGAGCCCCGATGTATAGAGATGATTCCCAGTCTTTTATCTATGGCGAAGCACCGGCTTTGATTTCTTGATTTCTTTTCCCCAAGTTTTAAGGAGTTTTTTTTTTTTTTTCTTTTTTTTTTTTCTTTTTTTTTTTAAAACGTTACTGGTTGCTTTTCTCCTGCATGTTCTCACAGGTCCCCAAAGTTACTCACACGGAGTTCTGTCAAGGTCGCACCATGCGTTGGGCCCTGGCCTGGAGCTTCTACGAGGATGTGACTGTGCCGGTAAGTTGGACGAACCGCCCCTCTGCCTCCGCCTCCCCTACCCGCCGTGGAACCACGCCCACCGGGACGTGCTACGCTCCCGTGGAGGAGACGCCACCGCCCTGCACGCATGGGTGTGGCTTCGGCCCGCGGGGATGAAGCCAGGCCTGAGTTTCTCTCAGGGCTCTGCGCCTGTGTGAGTAATTCAGGCGTAGCCCGTGCCACCGGCCGTGCTCCTAAAGGCTCGTGTGACTTCCTCGGCCGCCGTAGCCTGGCAACGGTCGTCAGGGCAGCGGGGCTGATGTGTTGAGCCATGCTTTTTGAGGGAGGGGGAGGGGAAGCTGTTCTGGTCTTTTAGAACTCCCACAGTCCCAGATGTCTTTCTCTGCAGAGGCACTTGAGCAGAAAGATTGGCCTACATTTCTGTCTGCATGCAAGTCCTGCCTTCATCTCAGCCTTGGCTAGTGCATGTACACACACACACACACACACACACACACACCCACCCACCCTGGAGCTGTGTGGACATGTTGAGCTTCAGATGAGCTCTGTTATCTGCATTATTTTATCTGCACCTCCGTCATGTCACACACACACACACACACACACACACACACACACACACACACACACAGCACTCAGAGCCTCTCACGTTGATGCTTCAGGTTCGTATCTGGGACCAGCTGAGTCGTTAAACGACTGTGTGAAAACCAAATCAGTCTGAGTGCCACTTTGTTCCTTAAACCCACATCAGATATATGAGTCAAACCACGTCAGGCCAAGAGAGACGAAGACTTAATCACAAAAATATTAATAATTAGTATATTGGCATTTCTACATATGACTTTATGACTTTGGCAGTGAGTGAATTTGTTGGTATCTTAAGATTTACTATTAAACCTAATTGTAAAAGGCATCTGGTGTAAACGAATTCTGAATAAGCAGCACACCATAAATATAAAGTAAATGTTATAGGGGAGAGAGGGAGAAAATGTGTGTGTGTGTGTGTGTGTGTAAGTAAGAAAGAGTCCTGCACTACTTGCAACATTTACAGCATTCGAGTGGTTTAGAGCAGTTGATTTATAGCAAGGTTGGAGATGGAAAGGTCAAAGGTTGGGGGGGGCGGAGCCAGTGAAGAGAGAGCAGCATTTTCAGCAGGACACGAGAGCAACGTCTCTGCTCTGAGTTTAACGATTGCTTTTCCGCTGGCCTGTGTGTGCTCAATAATTAAGTACTGACCTTCTGTCTGCGTGCTTTACCATGACCCGGGTTTGAGGTGGCGTTAGCCGCTCTACCAGAGTGAAGCACACATGTTCGGACCTTCAGCTCTCTCTGTTCATGTCCTCCACACGCGAGTAGAGAGGTCTGTGTATGCTCTACACAAAGACTGACTTGATGGATTTTATTGATTTTTTTTTCAAAAAAACAGTTTTATCCTTCTCTTTCTCTCCGTCATGCTGTGCGAGACTGTATCAGGCAGTGAACTGAACCTTGCTTAAGCACTTCATAACACGGACCAATCAATAGGGTATCATGCTTTCTGCTCTGTTTGAGACCTTCATGGGGGGGAGTGTGCACTCTCCTACTGGGTTTGTCCTATACAGAAGCTTGTTGCCTGAGGATGAAATCGCAGCGATGGACAGTTCCTGAATTACTACAAGGTTGCATAAAAAAAATAACATCTGCTTAAGGTGATGTGAGGCACTTAGTAGTTTAATTGAAAATGGATGAATGGTCTCACTATACCTACTAATGACGCCAATGTTATTGCAATACTAAAAGTCATAAAATGGCTCCCCCTGGTGTCTCGTATAAATATTGTTTTAAGATTAAATGCAAAGCAGCATTCTGTAAAATTCTGTTTTTTGTTTGTTTTTTAATTCATTGTCAGAAGTCCCTGCTATTGTCTTATTGTGTACTAAGACAAAACAGACTAGTAAAAATTATAACAATTATAACAAGTAGAATTAATTGTAATCTTTATTATAATTTAATCATTATTTATTATAATTAAAAACACAAATCTGTGGAGACAATTCCATAACCAAACTAATACATATCTGTGTAACAAAAATACAGTGGCAAGCATTCTGCCATCTGTTATATAAATAAAATATACACACACATTTTTGTGGGATGATAGAATCTGATTTTAGTGCAGTGCTTGCTAGAGCTTGAAATGCATAAGTGAGCAGAACAGCTAAGGACCCTCCTGGAAGGACAGCACAACCAGCAGAGATGGTGGATGCTAGGAGTCCTGCATCACAGTGTGTGTCTGCGTGCGTGTGTGTGTGTGCGCGCGACCAAAAGGTTGTATCGGCCTGGTGAGGGCTCTGGGGAATAGAGAGAAAAGAGCTTTGGCTGAAAAGCCAGTGAAGCTCCTGGATTGGAGCTGCGTGCGTGCGTGCGTGCGTGCGTGCGTGCGTGTTGATCCCTGAAGAGGAGGCTTCTGCAAGCTGCTTGTGTTGAGTGTTTTCCACTATGTTTGTTTCTCCAACTCAGCCAGCCTTCACCCTCCCTCTCCCACACACACTCATGTGACTCAGTCCTCAGTCATGGTGCACACTGGTGTTTAGGAGAACAGGGACAAGGTTCTCTCCCACTCTTCCCCGTTCTTTCTCTGTGGTATCTCACTGGCTGGTGTCTCCGTTTGGGTTTGCTCTAAGAGCGATAAGCCTGCTTGGAATATTTGCTATGTTAGTGGACATGCGTAGACGTGTGTGTGTGTGTGTGTGTGTGTGTGTGTGTGTGTGTGTGTGTGTGTGTGTGTGTGTTCATTCATTTACATGTGCCATGAACTTGAGTTCTTTTCCTGGTATGTCTGTCAGCGTGTGTCTAGCACCAGATATATGACACACACACACAACCCAGACAGCTGCAGTATATTTACACTGTTTACTACCGTGTAAACCAAGGTCACTGATAGAGCAGGCCACACCTTTGGTTTTGTTTGTGCGCTGCTGCCCTCTGCTGGCCACCTCTTGCGCATCGTGGCAGGCTAACGTGGAGATGTCTGTGCTGTGCGTGTTAATTTTTTCCCCGAACTTTGAGGAGACTCAAGTTGATCAGAAAGTTTCTCAGCGATGTCACTTTTGCAGAATTAGTGAATTCCAATGAATTCCAATGAACTTTTCAGTCAGCTAAGGTTTAACAGGTGTGTGTCTGTGTGTTTGTGGCTCAGTTTAACAGCTGCTTGTGTCTTATCTGTGGTTCAGTTTAGCAGCTCATTGTGTGTCTGTCTGTGGCTCAGTCTCCACCATGTAAGAAGCGTAAACTGGAGAAGACGCGCAGGCCC
This sequence comes from Sternarchorhynchus goeldii, assembly GCA_028565775.1. Lineage (NCBI taxonomy): Eukaryota > Metazoa > Chordata > Actinopteri > Gymnotiformes > Apteronotidae > Sternarchorhynchus > Sternarchorhynchus goeldii. The sequence continues at coordinate 12,051,617 of JAOXYF010000013.1, forward strand.
CTCACCTTCACTGTGCAGGGGCCCACGGCGGCCGAGCTGCACGCTCAGGCCCCCAGCATCGGCTGCACGACCTCCACTCCAGCAGAGAGCATCGTCGCCTGGCTGGAGAAGATTCTCACAGATCTGAAGGTACACACACAGGCTTCGTAGCGGGCTGAGAGCTTGAGCTACTGCTGTTCCTGTCGTTTCGCAGAGAGGTCAGGAGGTCATATGCGTGTTCTCAGGTGTTGCACAAGCGCGTACTCTCCAGCGGCCCGGAGCTGAGCGTCCTGATCACAGCCGTGGAGAACACCTGGGTCCACGCCCGGCAGAAGCGGCGTGAGCACGGCCGCCAACTCCGCGAGCTGCCCCGAGCTGAACCTGGGACAGAGCCTGCCTCCGGCACCAGTGGCTGCACTGCCCCGGCACCGGCAGGGTCCGCCCCCAGGCACCACGGCGATGAGAAAGATCCCGAGACGCAGCAGGAGTCTGAGCGGGGCGCGGACGACTCTGTGGAGTCCCCCAGCACCGACACGCCCAGCGCCCAGGAGCGAGGTGCCAGTGGACCCGAGACCTCTCTCAGGCCCTGCCCGGCCCCACACTTCCTCTTTAAGTGCCTGCTGAATGTGATTGAGGAGGAGAGTGACGTGGTGGTGGAGATGCACTGGGTTGAGGGACAGAACAAAGATATGATGAACCAGCTGTGCACGTGCTTAAAGAACTCCCTCTTACGCCAGGTAGCCCAACGCGTGTGAGCGTTACCCTAATCTCTAACACCCTCTCCATCCTCTCACAGCAACTACTGATCTTCATCACATTGCTGTTCCATAACGAGCTATGAGCCATACTGGAGTTTTTTGACTTGTAAGCCTATCAGTATATATTTGTAATGGCAGTGTTCAGATTAGTTTGTTTGTTGGCTTTAATACATTTGTAATAAATATTTTAATGAAATTTGTCATTCTGTATCTTGCTTTCTTTTAAATTTCTTGTTTATTCCTGTCCTGTCAGTAGGAAAAGCCATTTCTTATGCCATTTGTGAGATTATTTCGAGATTGAAACGTATTTATTTTGAGCTACTGAACTGAAAAGCCACACAAGGCATGTCGTATTTCATGGTGGGGTGTACTTGACCTCACTTCAGCACTCCGATGTCCATATACTCTTAGGCAGATTTGCTCAAGTACAGCTCAAGCAGTCTCAGCCTTGTAATTGCAAAACGTAAAAATATGTCGGTATGAGCAATTTACTAGTATCCAGTTTTCACAAAAAAAGGATTTTTGAGTAAGTGTTCATTATTCTTGTCAGTTGTTTCATTTAGAAGGTTTTCTTCCTAAATGACACATAATCTGAAGTTTTTGATATGTAGCACCAGTACCTCCCTGTGGATCTTTATCAGGAATTGTGGAGACATTAATAAATGTTCAGCTGTTTGACCAGCACTGCACCTTCTAATAGTGGAGAATGGTTGTACTTTGTGTGTTTCCTGTCCCTAGAATCCCTGGTTTCCTTGCCGGATGTCAAGCATAGAGCTGAGGGGTATAACGGGACAAGTGCGGGCGGGGGTTCATGTGAAGGTCTAGCGAAGTTCTCACCAGACTCTGAGATCAACCTCCTGCTGCCATCGTAGCAGCACCATAGGCCTGGGGGGGGGCTGGAATGATGACCTCCAAAAGAACGTGTGGAGAAACCCGTCTTGCTCTGGTACATGTTGCTAAGTATTGAAAAAGAGACTTTCCTAGCACAACAAGACATTACTGGGTTCCCTGACTGACCTCTGCCGGACCATTTGAGACGTACTGCTACTTTACATCGTGGAAATCGTGCTATTCCTTAAAACGGAGCAGTTGCTAGGCAGTTTGGTGTGTTACCAGGCGCTTTTTGAACACACACACCCCACAGTACCAAACTCCTGCTCCTGAGGTCCTGCAGTACAGTATTCCTTAAGTTTCCATGGATACAGCCACATGATTCAGCCCTACATTCAGCTGCTGCGTGGGAAATGGCAGAAATGTTCTTTCACGTGGAAATGAGTTTGATTGGTCCTCCGTCTAGACTGTCAAGAATGACGGTACATATGAACTCTTCGAGATGCGGTATAACCTGCAAAATGCAATATTCTTTAGCTTTTTTTATTGCATTAAGTTGTGAAGGGGTCGACTGCCACAAAGGCAGCCTTTAAAATTACGAGAAACGTTTGTTTGAGTTATCGTATTCTAATAAACTGTCGTTTGTTTTCTGCTAGTCCGTATGGAAGTATTAATTGACTCAACCCTGAGATGCGCCGGCGCGCAAAACAAATGCACCGAATGACACCCACGTGAGCAGATACCATGCTTTCTTGTTCTCCGATCTTATTGGCTGCTCGACACTCATGTTTTATTTATGAAGTACGTGCTTGACTCCGGAAATATCTTGCATAAAACCCGGAGTAGATGCATAAACGTGAATAGCTACATATAAATCCTAAGCAGATCTGTTTATGTATCTTTGAGTTATTCATTGCCTGCATTTATTTAACTAGATCGTTGCGCAATATTTCAGTTTGACTGATCTAGCGCTGATTCGATATGTTTTGCGAGTTCACGCAGCGAGATTTTGGCCGAATTTATCCATGTTTTAAAATCCCTAGACCAGGGAGGAGTTAGAGGCGGGCTACTCATAACGGTCTGCGTGATGCTCCGACGTGTGGACTGAAGCTCACACACCGCCATCTTGTTGCGACTGATCTACGTGCGTGGAAGAGTTCCTACAAGGGGAATCCAGTTACATCTTTTTTTTTTTCCTCCGCCCGAGATATTGGATTCTCAACGGAAACAAGTTTTAACTGACGCTAGGCGAAAGCGATTTAGCGATTTTATTTGAGGAATTTAGTTAAAACAATAAAACTTGCAGCAGAGATGAGTATCGAAACGCTTTTAGAGGCAGCCGAGTTTTTGGAATTGCAAGCCCTGCACCAACAGAAAACACGTGGTAAGAGAGTACAGTCATGGGACTGTGCGTGTGTATTCACAACGACTATTGCAATCGAATAGTACCCCACGTAACACGGCGGATTTAACCTGTGAAGTTGCCGACTAGTCGTTATTCTGATTTAAAGAGTCCTCAACAGGACAAAATTGGTTGCGAAGAAAGAACTGTCAGTTATAAAATTACGTGCAATTAAAATTGTTTTGTAAAAGAAACAAAATGAAATGATCTAAAATGTTCCATAATACTCTGTGTACTTCAGTGGTTTATTGGTGTATTTGCTGTAGTCAAAGTATATTTTTTGCGACTCATTTTCAACTTTATTATAAGCCTGTCTTCTGGTATTTTGACAGATATGCACGACTCTGCTTGGAATACAAATTAGCCAAGTCGGGGTGTTTTTGATCATATAGCGTAATGCAAGGTTTCGCTTTTAACAAACATGTTCTTAAGGGCGGTGGCAACGATTAGTACGTGCGCGAGTGCCAGTTGCGCTTTTACATAATTGCCTTACATTGCTGAGGTGTCGAGTTACAGGACTTAAAACTGGCGCTGGTCTCTGAGACTGGAGAGAACATTTTTATGTCTTGTATCGTTTTTAGATATTTTGTGAGTATGAGTTATTATTTGCATTAAACTTCGTTTTAAACATAGACCTGCCCCCCCCTTCTGTTTTTGCGTCGTCGTCTGATCAGTACATTCTTGCTGTTGCCTGCTGGTGACGTGTCCAGTAATCACGCCCTGTAGTAAAAACCGCGTGGACGAACCCACCCCCTTTTACCATGTGCACGCCAGACACTGTATGTACGGAGAAAGGCAGAAACCTCCACGTCATTACGCATACTTTTGAAAATGTTAATTATATAGTACACACGTATTACACTAAAATGCTATACTAAGACCAGCCAAACTGCTGTATTTCCTAGTTCTGTATTAAAATAATAATGAGCTTCTCTTGCTTGGCATCTCCAAAGCTGTTTCAGAGGTTTCGTGCATGGTGTTTCTTATAAGGCTCACAAAGTGTTTGCATGGAAAAAGGTTAGAAGAACTTCATGGCCAAAACAGGGTAATTTGTGTTTGTTTGTTTGTTATATTCGTTCGTTATAGTCTCCTCTGTCGCACATCATGCTGATTTGATTTATACTGCAAAATCATAAACCCACCACTTTATTGTACCGTGAAGACATTATTTCCGGTGCATTTACCCTTCGCACCTCGTCTATGGTTTAGTTTATTTGCCAGTGGACAAAGGAGAGACTTGAATGCCTACATCACAATTAAAACTATAAGTAAATGTAGTCTGGGGTTTAACTGTAATGACATTAGACGTCATGCGCGTAAAACTGGTCATTGTTTTCTTTGCTTACGTGAATCATTTGACACGTCTCTCGCTGCACTGCTTCTGAAAAGTGTTCCCTTTTGAAACCCTAGCAAACATATCGTCTGTTCCTGAGCGGCTTGGTGAGCCCTCCCTTTACAAGGTTACCGTCTTCCAACAACGGGAACCGATAGATTCGGTTAATAAAACCGGTTGAAACGGAAGAGCGCAAATTGTTCTTGACATAAGCGTTGTTTCATGCCATTGTTTTTGCGGATACATCGATGAGATCACCTCCGCGCGGGATTTGAACCATATGAGTGCATTGGGGAAGATTGTGGAGAGTGTTTGAAAGGTCATGTTTCCGCCCGTGTTGATCTGGAAGATTGCTCCTTTGTGTCTTGTGCTTCTTGTAAGTGTGTTTCCATAGTAACTGGACAGCCGCCCCCCCCCCCTCGCGCCCAGTGTATTTAGTGACAGCAGGAAGCTTGATGTTTGACTAGCGTCGTGCTGCCTGGTTTGGGGTGGGCGGTTTTACTCGGATTGGCTCACAGTGGGTTGCTGTGTCCGTGTGCTACCGGGTTAGCATCACGAACGCCTCACTTAGAACATTTAAAGTGGGAAGGAAATTTGATTGGGATTTCACTGCAAAATGTGAGTGCGTCTTTCTGACAGACGTTGCTTATATGGTTCACAATAAACTCACAGGAAAAACATCGAATTTCCTTCTTGAAATATAATGACGTTGCAATAAATCAGTTAATTATTGCCCTCTTATTATTGCTTGTGACATTTTTGTAAGATATTTTTTATAGAGCGCTCTGATTGCTTAGTGGAAGCGCTTCAGTTTGCTGTCATCACATACGCAACGAAGCACGTGCTAGGCCTAACGTGCACCCTCGCTGTTACACGCGCTGGTGAGGAGATTACGGCATCGCCTACGTGCGTTCTCCTTGAAACTATTTTTCGTTTGCCTGTTGCACAGTGATTGTGCGGTTGAGGAGAGTTTTTTTTTTTTTATGATGTTTGTTTCCCCTCGGGTTGCTGGCCTGACCGTTTTGGCCGTACTCCTGACGTCGTGCGTATCTGTGCGCTGAAGTAAGAGGCTTAGCGGGGGTGTATCCAGCCTTTCACCAGCCTTTTCTGACTACAGCGTGACTTCGATTAGCCTAGGTAGCAAAAAAATGAGGATTTATGGGAAAAAATTACCCACTAACAATTCGCTCTTCAGCCCCTGTAACGGGTACCTAATACTTTAATGCATCTCCGTTTTGGTGGCAATTTCATCAGGAACTTAATGGACGTGATATGGCTGTTGATCTTAGGCTAGAAAAGCTAGAGTTTAGATTAGCTTTCTGTTTGTTTGGTGGTAGAAAAGAAGTAAACAAAAAACAACAACACTTAATTTCTCCAGTTGACTGACTTTGAATAGAAGTGGAAGCACGAGAGGTTTCGGTGATCGCTTCCTTTGAGAGGTTCAGTTTCAGGCTGGTGGTAATTGTACGATTTTTTTGTTGTTATTATCCAAGGTAGCAGTCTTGCATGCATCCTCTTCCAGCGGTGACTGTTTACTCTCAGGTTGTGTGAAACTGCGTGTTGTTTATTCTCCCTCAGGCCCTGGTAAAGGTCTGATAGGCAGACCTCTGAATGCATGTGTGTTGTAAGATGATGTTGGAAGAGACTGGGGGGGGGTGTATTAAAACTAGCATCGTGTTTCCTTTCTAAGACTGAGTAACTTTACCCTGTGGCCTGTACAGTGTGTGCTTTAGTTGAACAAACTCCAGCTCACTAGTATGTTGTAGGACTAAAAAATATCCATCTCTCAACCTTCCCCTTATAAAGCTCCTTTTAGAAAATTGTTCAATAGAATGTCAAGTCAAATTAAGGTTTCCTACTGCAACTGTACCACTTCCAGGTCCTCTTCTGGGATCGTGTCGTTGCAGTCTGAAAGAAATTTCCCAGTTCTGTCTACCATTTGCCAGTAAGCTTGTTGTGGGTTGTTTTTGTTTGAGAATTTGATTGGTCCCTCCTTCCCACAGAGGAGAATGAGCTTCGGGAGAGGTTCCGCCTCGAGCAGGAGGCCGGGAAGCGGAGAGCGGAGGTGGCCTCCTACGTTCAGCGAACACGTGCTGGTCACGTGACCTCAGCAGAGGGATCAAGTCTGTCCCATCGACATGCCTCCGTGCCTGGCCTGGCACTTTCTCCACCGCCAACCCCTCTCTCTGCCCATTCCATTCCCATCACAGTCATTCCCATTCCTGTGGTATCAACAAACCCCACCCCCATGCCTGCAGCCCTCAACTCTCCGCCCAGCGCTCGCCTTACCCCTCCCCGGAAGGAAGCCCACTCAGTCACGGCCCATCATGCACTGCATCCGAGCCCGCTCCTGTCCAATCAGGCGAAGGCAGCACCACCCACATCGCCGGGCCAGTCCAGCGGCGTCCAACAGTCGCAGCCGTACCCCGGCTCCATCGTTGCAGCCCCCCAGCATGCTCTACTCCCCCAGGCAGGGCTGCCACCAGCACAGCCCATCCCTGCAGCCAAAACCAGCCCTCTAGACGAGACCCGCGGCCTGGACAGCAAGAAACGACCTGGAGGGTGAGTCGGGCGAAGGGGAGATGTTATGGCAGCACCATCCAGTTGGTTCGAGCTCAGCAGTCAAATGAACTTGTCTTTGATTATGATATTCATGAGAACATGTGATCTCATGATTATCAGCCCAATTTTTGTCTGCTAACAGTCTTTAGTTGCGTTCTTTCAGATTTTCAGATCAGGAGTGTCATAGTTTAGTAGACCACTTATCTAGTTGGCAGTAATATTTCTGTGCGGTCCGTGTTTTCAGGGCGGGCACACGGGAAGTGCATAACAAGCTTGAAAAAAACAGGTGAGTTAATCTCGGTCTTTGGGAAACGTTTTCATAACGTTGGGTAGATTCATGTTTAAGCTTCTCTTTTTTTATGGAACACACAAAAATTGTATATTAGTCTGCTGAGCTTTGGGCTTTTATAGAGAAGTCATTTCATTTTATTTTTTTTTGTTATGATGACCTCTCAGATGCACCTGAAAGAAATCACCAAAAACTGCTGCCCCAGTTTGAACTAAATAGTTGTAAACTGAACTAGGAGATGTCCATAGATGTGTTGCATTGTGGGTTTTGTAAGTACCAACTGTCTGCCTTTCAGACGTGCACACTTGAAGGAGTGCTTCGAGACCCTGAAGAAGAACATCCCCAATGTAGATGAGAAGAAGACCTCCAATCTGAGTGTTTTGAGAAGTGCACTAAGACACATTCAGGTAGAGGATTGACTTGTATTTCTGCATTGCTTGGTCTTTGGTAGGTCAGGGTTCAGCGGAGCGTCCTGCCATCTTGTTTCTGATATTGTAACTCCAGGGCATGATGGCGTTCAGACAAATCTTTAGTGTGATGTTTGCGGCCGTGTTGTCTGACGTGGGAACAGGCTATATGTTTGGGGGGGAGGGGGGTGGCTGTGATTGATGTGCTGAGCAGCATGTGGCTGGGGAGAGAAGAAGAAGTCTGTCGAGTAGATCAGAGAGAGCTGTGAAACTTCCTCAAAAGGCTTAGTGGGTTTGGTGTTGTTTCCTGTCACTGATGGGCAGGTTCTTGGTTGTGTCACGAGGCATAATTCCACGTTAACATAGAGCCATGGGAGAGTAGAGGTTTTGGTCTGCTACCTTCTCCAAACCAGCTGGACTCTGATTCTTCTCCGTGCTGGTAGTGTGTAGAACGGTGGACACATTTCACCACACTGACCTGTCTATCTGCATCTCTTTTGGATTTCATCACTTTGTCCGTCTCTTCTTTCTTGTCTCTCTCTCTTCTCTCCTTTTCTGACTGTGACAGACCATCAAATAAAATCAGTGGGTATTTAAACTTATATTCTCCTGTAGGGGATAATGAGGGAAGACGGTGTTTGCGGTCCTGCTGTCACAGTCTGTAACGATGACCTCATCGAAGCAGGTGCAGCAGCGTGGTGAGCGCTCTAGGGAGGGGGTGGGGCATGGGCGGTTCCTGGCCCTCGAGGCCACGCCTCCACCGTGGCTCTTGTGGTTCTGCGCCTCCACCCGCTGCTTATCAGTGCATTCCTCTCCGTGCCATGTGACCTGGGTCTGTGGGCTTCTGGGAAAATCACACTTCCTTGTTTTGCTCCTTTTCTTGCTGAGTCAGGCTGAGGCATTTCAGGCCTTGGTTTTTTCCCCTTATTTTGTTTCCAGCATTAAGTGTTTCATAAAAGAGCTCCGTCATGAAACCTTCTAAAACGGCACTTCAAGTTTACTTCATTTGCTTTGTCTCTGCTCCCTTCCTTTCTTTCACTTCCTCTATCTGTTTCAAAGCCTCCTTCCACCTTTCCGGGGGGGGGGGGGGGGGGGGGGGGGGGGGGGGGGGGGGGGG
>JAOXYF010000013.1:12060502-12086065 GCA_028565775.1 Sternarchorhynchus goeldii
GAGTCAGCCCTCGAAGCCAGCCCTACCCCGCCCCACCCCCCTACTTGCCCCCTCGATGCCCACTAACAGTGCCAAATGACCCCTGTGCTGTCTACATGTTGCGAGTGCAGTGGGAGTTACATCCCACTGAGTGTAATGATGCACTAATAAAGTGTAATGACATGCTTATAAAGTATAATGACATGCTTATAAAGTATAATGACACGCTTATAAAATATAATGACGCGCTAATAAAGCGTAACGACGCTCCAGCCTTGCGGCACACGACGATGTGCACCAAGTTTGACCTCGTATGACTTTTTGCACATTGCCTGCAGATCTGGTTGACAACTTCCTGCGTTCTGTGAAGCTGACAGGGGCTTTAACAGCACGGTGAGTCTGGTTTCGGAGTTTATCCCAAGCCGAAGGGTTCTGTCGGAGGCCTGGGCATCTTCACGCTGGACCGCTAGGCCTTTCTCCCCTCACCAAACCCCGTTTCACCAAACACACGCAGAGACTTTACAAGCTCAGAGGAGCCATTCCCAGGATATGTGGGATTAGCTGTGCTGGTAGATGTGCATATTTGTGTCTGTGTTTCCTTTTTCTGGAGCGGGTACGTCGTTGGCGAACGTAACCTAAGACAGAAGAGCATCGATCGGCCGGTTGAACCAAACCATTCAAGCACATCCTTCCCCCTGCTGAAGTGTTTCTAGTCAGGGCTGGCTGGGGCCCCTGGACTGTTCTTATTTCTGTAGACACATGTGTGTAATATTGGTAGCTATACAAGTGTATCAAAGTCAAGGGCATTTTGCACAGATACAGGCTCTGAAACCCTCAGACTTCCATTATGTGGTGTGAGAACGCTGACCAGTTGCGATCGTGAGTCACCCGGAAGCCGAATGTTCTGTTAATGTTCAGTTATTTATGCTGACTGACAGGAATTTCACCCGTTTTCTGTTCGAGTTACATAATACTCGTCTTTACCCGTGTAACAGTTAGATTTGTAGCATTACAACAGTGTTATTTGTTCGATGCTGGTTTTAGCTGCCTCTGGGGCTTCACAACACTAGGTGATTAAGTGAACCACTTAGCAACAATAACAAAAACTCTGTTCTCTTATATTAACAGAATAGAGCCCAGTTGGAAAGATTTCTAGGCTTTTGAACGATGGTGTTCGATCCACGGCTCACTGTCGCTGGAGCGTTTAGCATTCGTCCTCCTGGCCTGTGAGAGCTCTGGTCAGGCTAGGAGAGTGCAGCTTAAACCTTCACCAACAAAAGGCCCTCCAGCAGAGTAGCCCAACAGCTGTGCACTCCCAAAAGGCTTGCTCAGGGTGTGTGTGTGTGTGTGTGTGTGTGTTGGGGAGGGTTTGAGTCAATTTTTCAGCTCCTCACATAGCCGTTTTCAGCTCCCCCCAGACAGTAATTACTGCTCCAGCTCATGCTTTTAGTGGGTCATAATAACAGTGCGTATTCTGATTGGCCGAACATGGCGCCGTCTGTAATTCACACTGAATAATAGGTATAATCTGACTCAATCATACTGGTCCAACTCAAGGTGCAAAATCCATGCTTAAACCAATCTGGTAGCTGGACCTACAGCGCAGAGCATGTGAAGAGGTCAATCAGACCCTGAAACATGTCTCTGCCTTTTTGCTCTGCTGCTCAGTGCTGCTGCCGTTCCCTCCTGCAGTAGAATGTTTGCATGGCCTCTCTTTTGTTTGTGGAGACGTTTTGATCTTGTTTAACCGTGAAGCCATTTTTTGAGCAGGTTTTTTTTTTTTTTTTCCCCTCGCAGCAAACCTGAAGGGAATAAGTGTGCTTGGAGAATGGCACGACTGAAATCAGCCAGAAGAGAAGCATGGCTACACACACACACACACACACACGTTCTGTCTCTCTCACAAATTTTTTCCTCCATCGACCTGTCTCCTTATGCTCTGTACTGACTCACCCGCTCTCGCATCTCGGCCTTGCTCACCTCTGCGCTCTCTCTCTCTCTCTCTCTCTCTCTCCTCCCCTCCTTCTGTCTGCTGCAGAGTTGAGTCACTGAGCCGTGTTGAACCCCCGCCCCTCGGCTCTGCCATGTGTGTTTCACCCGTGTTGCGTGTGACTGTGTCCTTACAGTGTTTACCTTCTCCACATGACCTGGCCTGCTCCACATCGGCACGGCCTGCTCCACTTCCACCCACGCCCACGTACGGGTGGTACTTTAAGCGGAAAATAGGGAGCACGGGCGGGGAGGGGGAGCACGGGCTTACGAGTAAGCAGGAGACAGCGCTCTTTATTCCTAGCCACATCAGCTCCTCTCTCTCCTGCTCCCAACAAAAACAAATCTCCTTTACTGGGATCCCTCACCGTTTGTCTAAAAGCACCTTTATTTAAGCAAGTTTCTCCCGTGAACTCCGTTTCCGTCTCTCTTTGCCCTTTGTGTTTCCAGTGGGTTGGCGTGTCGTCGGCCGAGGCCCGACCTGCACGCCAGCGTCTGTACCAGACCCCCGGGAGGGGCTGCGCTAAGGTCACTGGGTTTGAGAGTGTCTGCACCCACCAACATGTGAGCGAGGCAGCTAGCGCTCATGCTCTTATCCAGGACTGAATGCCGAGTGTGGCGAGTGGCTTGTCTCGGGTTTGCTGCATTGTGAAAGGCATTAAGGAAAACGCAGGCACACTCTTTTCAGCTCATTGAAAGCTCTTGTGTGGTTTCGGGGTGTTAATTTATTCCCCCGGGTGTTTAGTTCATTCCACAATCCTTGTTATACAAACCAAAGGAACATCTTGCACCTACCAGAGAATAGAAGTGTTCAAATGCATCTATTCTAGAACATTTTCAAGGACTGTACAGCTCTTGGGACCAGTGCACATTGCAAGCGTGAGAGCTGTTGTGGACAGCTTGCTGGTAATCGTGTGGGATGCTGCTGTGTTCTTCCTTCATGCTGTCGCTGGTGTGAAGCCCAACTGAAGTCCCAGGGTACAGTAGGAGGAGCCCCTGGGGTAGAACCGGCGGGGCAGAACCAGCAAGCAGGCTGAACCCCGCCACGCTCTGCAACGCATCTCCACCCTCAGCCAGCTCTTCTCCGGCTGCTTGGGAATCTGGTTCCCAGGGAAACGCCGCTGCTCATTGTTCTCGTCGTTGCCTCGACAACGGCAAGGACCCCGCCATCTAATTTACTGAAGCCAAAGCACCCACCCACACCCCTCTTATGGCCCAAGGCTGGGGGTTTTAGGTGGGGGTGCCATGTGCTAATTGTCGTGCAGCCCAGACGGCTCTCCAGACAGGAATGTCAAAGCATATCCAGGCTCCCCAGGAAGGCGTGGTGAGCTCCGTAACCTGCTTCGCACTAATGGGGCACAGACTGTGATTCCTGCCTGCGGCTCACCCAGTTCCAGAAGAGCTCGATTCTTAGGCCTTGTGATCACTGATGCGTAAACTTTAAGTGTATCTCCTGGGATATCATGGGAAATGTTCTTAAATAAATGTGTAGTACAGCAGCTGTGGTTGGTATGTGTAAATCTCTCCAGTTCTGGGTGTGAACTTTGTGCCTCACGGACCGGATTCCTAATCCAAGCTGAAAACCTCAAACTTGAGCCTGTTTATTCATACAAAGAGCCTGGCCAAGCGAGGACAGTGTCCCCAAAAACTCATTAGTTTCAAGTTTCCATTCTCAACATGGTTCTAAAAGCAGTCACTTCTGTTGATGTGCTAAGATGTGGCAAGTTTCAGTGCGCGTGGGAGTGCCTGTGCTTTATCTCCTGTGTGTAGTCCATGGAGCCAGAGTCGTCACTGTGTACAGACACTGTAATCTTTATCCATCCTCTTCAAAGCTCTTAAAGGCCTTAGCTACATACTGATTGGCTGTGAGGTGCTCAGCTGACCGAGCAGGGGAAACTAGGTCACTAAGGCACAGCCCTATTGTCTAATAAATCTCTCTCTGTCCATCTCTCTCTCTCTCTCTCTCTGTCCATCTCTCTCTCTCTCTCTCTCTCTGCGTGACTGTGACTAGTGTTTGTGTAGGCAGAGTGCATCTGTGGGAGAAGGGGGCGGGGTCATGGAGCTTTGTCTGTGCACTAGCATGCCGGGAAGCCTCTGACTCAGTGCTTTCAGCCCAGATGTCCATCTGTAATTGGTTAAGCAGGCTTCCCACAAGCTCCACCCACAGCACTTTACTCATGCAGAGCCCCCGTAGCCCTCCCTCCCTTCCCAGAAGTGGGCGGGACCTGATGGAATTGGGCAAAGAGCAGTGGGAGTTGATGCCTTTGGAACCGGGAAGGGGAGGGGCTTTGTGAAAAAGCACAAACGCGCTGGGGGGATTTCACCAAGAAGCAAAGCTCTGTATAAACACAGAGGCTGCATGTTCTGATCGTAACTCGGTGAATCCAAGAAATTCCACCCAAGACAGTGTCCCAACCCTACAAGATTAGTCAGAGCTCGACCATAGAACAGGGGGTAACAACAGATATGGCAGGGTTGAACTGCTTTATATTTGAGCGTAAAAACTCCCTGGATCCTGATGGGGATTTTTCTAATGTGGATTTATGGGCTGGAGGGCAGTGAGGTGAGCAGGAGATCAGGAGGCGGTTACTAAGTGTCCAGGCATGCAGCCCTGATGCTCTCTGCACCATGCTTTCCTTTCCCTGCTGTTTTCTGCTATGGTACAGGGAGTTCTTTCCTCCCACAAACCATGACATCAGCTCTCTCCGTTATCTCTGCTTCAGAGAGCACTGACAGGCTTGTCTCTTGGCTTCTTTTCAAAAACGTGCAAAATGCTTTTCTTAAATGGTCCAGAACAGTTACAAAATGGGTTCTTGGGCAGATTTAATCTGTAACTGCGCCAAATTACACTCTCAGCAGGCATGCTTCGTTAAAGATGTTTTTAACGTAGGACCAGTCTGCGGCCGTGTAGAGGAACTGACTGTGTGCACGTGTGTATTGAGGGTTGTGCTCACTGCTGGTTTCTCCTGTTTGCAGACTCTGAAGAGGAGGGAGAAGGAGTATGAGCATGAGATGGAGCGCCTGGCCCGGGAGAAGATTTCCATGCAGCAGAGACTGGCCGAGCTGAAGAACGAACTCGGCCAGTGGATGGACGTGATGGAGATGGACCGCGTGCTGCACCAGACCGTCCAGCCCGAAGACGACCAGGCGTCCACCTCCACAGCCTCAGGTAGAGCACCTCCACCCAGCAACAGGAGGTCGGCCAGACCTGGTCCTCAGACATGGTTACCGATGGTGTTTGTTTGGTTGTTGCTTTCACAGAAGGTGAAGATAACGTGAACGAGGACGTGGAACAAGAGGCTTTGAATGTGCCTGGTTCTCAGCTCAAAGCACCTCACGTCCTGCTGCCAGAGTCGAGGAAGCCTCAGCTGCTCCCTCACGTATCCATCCCCCCTGATCCATCCCAGCCTCCGCTCCCTCCTGCCCCGGCGGTCCAACCGGCCCCGGCGGTCCAGCCGGCCCAGCCCCCCTCAGCCTCCGTGTCCCCGACGCCGGCCCAGACGCCGGCCGCCCCGCTCCTCCGTCCCCAGGCCGTGGCCACCCCTCCGAGCCTGGCTCCCCCGGGGCACGTGCATGTTGGCCTCCAGCCCAGCGTCATCGCACACGCAGCCGCCTCGCACGCCTCTGTCATCCAGGCCGTCAACCACGTGGTCCCGGCAGGCGCCAAGCACATGGCGCACATCGCCCCATCCCCCTCCGGCCAGGCTCAGCTGGCCCACGGACCTCAGCCCATCGGGCACATTGCGGTGCACCCGGTGGCCCACCTGGGCCAGCCCCTGCCCACCCTCTACTCCCAGCCCGTCACCGTGGCCCAGCCGGGAGTCATGAGCCACGTGTCCCACGTCCTCTCCCACGGTGCTTCCACGCCCAGCTCGCAGGCCGCCGCCCTGGTGGCCAAGCAGGCATCACAAGTGGTCGCCCATCACCCACAGCTGGTGGGCCAGACGGTCCTCAACCCCGTCACCATGGTGACTATGCCCTCCTTTCCCGTCAGCACGCTGAAGCTGGCCTGAGGCGAGTCTGACGTGGGCTCCTCCCCTCGCCCTGAGGAGGGCGGAGCAAGGCATGGACTCTGGCTGGGGCAGGATTTACTAGTTCAGTCACATACAGCATTACAGGAGATAAACTCAGCACATTCCAAAAGAAAAACGAATATATCAAAAGACTGCAAGAATAACATCTATATAAATTTTTAACAATCTATAGCTACGTAATGATATATGTTTAAAGACAAAAGAATTTGTATCTTTGTGTGTGGATAAAAATCAGAGTGTCATGGCCGGAGTTCTCTCGTGCTGCTGTGTGTGTGCGCGCTTGTGTGTGTGTGTGTGTGTGCGCGTGTGTGCGTGCGTGCATGTGACTGAAGGTGTAGATAGTGCGATATTAGTACTCTGTGGCTTAGCATGGAATCTGTACCTCACTCTCCTTACACAATAATTTAATAGTTCATATGAACCCTATTTTAAGGGTGTAGAAGGTGTGACTTTCTCCAGATTCATTTGATGCATTATTTGAATCAGGAAGGCCGAACCAGGCCCTGGTGTTGATTTAATTCTGTTGGACTGTTGGTGGAGTAAAAGCTACTGTGATGGCCTTCAGGCATTTGTGTTATTAGATGACTTAAACATCATGCTAAATTACTACAGATGTTCCCATATCAAGCATTTGGATGTTTTTTGCCACTGTGTTTTTAATTGTACTGGGGAGTCTGTGTCTGGCACTGAATGTGCTCCTTTATTGCTCTGATTGTAATGTTTTTGGACCAAGAGACTCTGGAGCGAAAACCTTGCTGGTGCCTTTAACAGTGCCCTGTCCAATGCTGCACAGACGCCCTCTGCTGTCCTCTCTCTGCAACTGCACTCACCCAACACAGCCAATAGCCAAATAAAACAGCTGCATACTCTTAATTCTACTAAGATGCACAGATGAAATTAGCACAGCCCATCCAGAGATTCTGAACTCCATTGTGAATGTACTTTTTCCTGAAGCCACACATTCAATGCCTTCATTTCGTCCTTGCTAATAAATGTGAATCGATTATGATAACCGGATCAAACCTGGCAGTACGTGTGTGTGTGGTCGTGGTTTGCACGTAGGTCTGTACGTAAGCTGTGTGTGTTGTGTTTGTATGCCATGATTTTGACTTTTGTCGGGTATCTCATGCTCCCGTTTGATTAATGCTGATTAGTTGGAGTGTATTTGATGGTACTTTTAGTGGGGACTCGGAGGGGTGGCAGTACATTTTCCAAAGCTCCAGTGAGATCATCATTAAGTTGCATGACCAGCAAGACTATCATTCTATAGGAAATGCGGAGAGCCAGGGTTTATATAATTATATATATAAAGTATGTGTGTGTGAGAGGGAGAGAGAGACGCCGACGCCAGACGTCTCACCAGCAGTGGCTCACTACTTCTGGTGAAGCTGTGGAAGCAGGTGAAGTGGACGGCCACGTTAGAACACACGGAGCGCTCCAGGACACCTAGCACTGTGATGCTGCTTCACACAAGCCTTGAAATGACAAGCAGCTGAGAATATTAACCAACCCAATGACCGCCACAATAGGAGTCCCCTCCACAGGCCCTAAGTGTCGCATGTAAGAAGAGTTGAGAAAGTTCCTTCATTTTTCGTTGAAATAGCCGATTTAGGTTTGGGTATACATGAGTACACATGTACCCAGTTCACCAGGTTTGGTTTTGTGTGTACATGAATGATGATTTGTTTTTATGTTGAAGTTCTGTGGGGTCCACATGTCCACTAGTGGATACTATGGGACAAACATTTAGACCTGTTCCCACATTGATATTATATATACAAAAAGTGTGTTTTCCCTATGGAGAAAGTTTATGTTGTATATAGCCTGTAAACCTGGGGCTGCATAGATCTGACTGTCCATCGTGTTAAAGTTATATAAATGAAGAGGAAGAGCAAATTATAAATAAAAAACCTTGTTACATTGTTGCCTGTAGTATTCTTCTGTCTTTATGTTCACTGCGGTATAATGTTGGTCATCCCCGTAACTTCACTGCTAAACACCAAGTATAGTTCTTTTTTTCCAGTCTGTTGCGTTTCTGAGCACAGAGGCACTGAAAAAGAAAAAGTGGCCTTGTACATGAATGTCCAAGACAAACTGTTACGGAATGAAACGTGTAAAGAAAAGGGTTAGTCTGACGATCAGCCTCATCTGTTAACCAGCGCGCGGAGCTGCATGTCACCTGAAGCCAGTGCTTGGTGCTTTCCACGGGATGTAGGTGTGATCACAAGGCAGCTGTTGCTCCCCTCCTTATGTGGTCCTTAGAAAACTAAATGTGCCATTAAATTCGTTTTAGTTAGTATTCGTATTTCTCATCTTGCATTAGATGCACTCACTGTTTTCTGAAGCAGTGAGATTTTACACCTAAGACTGCACCAGATCTCATTTCTCTCATGATGAAGCTGACATATGTCTAGCAGATTTCTAGATGGCAGCCTATTATAGCAAATTGCTCCTTTGTGAAATAAAGGCCACAAGATAAACTCTTGATTGTACATTCATTTATTAATAAAGTCTGCAAGGTTAACTCTGATTATATATTCATTTATTGCACGATAAATGTGGTTGATATGAGGCAGATCAATTTGCCTTCCTCTATTAATACAGCAGGTAGCTGAACACGTTTGTATGCGTTCAGGGTTGTACATGTACAAAACTGGAAGTTTTTTTGCAAAATAATAAACAAGCGAAATTCAAACCTCAGCGTAAAACCCAGCCTGACAGGAATTGCTTGTAATTTTTGTTGAAAATTGCAATATGTTTATAAGTACAGTTTTAACCAACACAAACCCTCGTCCACTGGAATTTGAAGCCGTCATTTCTGGTTTATCTGTCGTGATAAATTTACGAAGAGTGTGGAGGCGTGTCTCCCTGCCTGTCCGTTATTTGTCATGTGACCAGGCAGCTACGCAGCCTAAACAACACCGCGTCCAAAGTCCATGAGATGTTACACCGGAATCTGTCACCACCAAATTCTGTAACCAGAGAGAGTATTTCTGCCTTCTTTTGAGAAGGGAGCCATTACCACACAGAATACACATATTTTTACTCAGTCAACTATTTCCTTACAGTAACATCTGTAAAACTGTTATTTAAATAACAAATGTTATTTAACATCTGTAAAACTTAATTTTATGAACTTTCTACTGACATATCATGCCTGGGGTAGTTAGTATGATTGACCATCACTGCCTCTTTTCCCATAGGAACTTGTAATAACCAGCAGTTACATGCTCTGGCCAAGGATTGATCCCAACTCCAATATTTATGAGTGGTTTATGTGAACCCTTTTCTTCATGCCTTTTCTCGACATCACTTGGCAGAAAATCTGGCAAAGACAGATTTCGGTGTAACACCGGAGTCAACGAACCTGCACTCCAGATATTGCAGGTGGAGGGCATTGGGCCTGAAGGGAGATAGCTGACTCCTTCACATGCTGGCAGAAGTTACAGAGAACTGCAAAAACTACTTATAGTACCTTAAAAGGCATTAGCATCACAGATGACATCAAGATCACTGTCAGTTAAAATAGAAAATCGTGTGAATGTTGCTTTGATGTCTCTGAACTACATTTCAGCACTACTTATAACACGTCCATGACTGCTTATAACGCGTCCTTGACTGTTTACAGTTATGACTTCCTTCACATGCCCTTGAATCTTGTCTTCTTCTTTCTCACAATTGATGGCGACAGCCAGCCCTGTTCGGCCCTCGTTGTCCAGTTCGGCGGCCTGGTTCTCGTGGCCTCCGCCTTCAGACTCCAGATCTTCCATCAGAGGTTGGTGTGGTGTAGGGACAGCGTGGAACATGACGAAACCCACCGTGATCACAACTAACGACACAACATAAAGCGTCGAGAACTACAGAGGAAAGCAGTTGTAGAAATGAGGTCAGCAAACCCATTCATACTTTAGTACAGACAGAAGACAGCTCTCAATGACACGAGAAATATCTCAGTAACTTTGTGCAAGAGATTACATTTAAGAAGATAAAATGAGATACTGAGGAAAATGATAATACATGAACATGTAATCAGCAACAAGTGGTACAGAGCGACCTGCTGGGAGGTTAGTTTAATACAGAACTGTAGTCTGAACACAACACAAGAACACTGTTATTATTGTTCCCACTGTTCCCACCAGCATTAATATACGCCTCTGTCCATGAACCCATCCAACCGTTCCCTCATCTCAAACGCACGCTGCCTCACACGTCAGGCACTTTCGCTACAGCACTCACAGTGTACTGGAACAGGAAGAGACCACAGAACAGGCTGAACAGGTCGGCCGTGAGCAGGGAGAGGTTGACGGATGCGGCGCTACTTATTTTCATGACGAGGGGCATGCAGCTGTACAACGTGTACATACACGCAGCGAACGCGCTCAGGAGCAGGCCTGAGGAGAGGGGAGAGCGCATTTCAAACAGTCCGCGTGATCCCTGACCGGCAGAATCCGCGTCCGGACAGCAGCGTCCTGCCAACAGGGTCACCACAACAATGAATTACGAGCACTTGCTCACTCGGTACATGTTTGCTTACTGATTTCCCAACTCCACTGGATTTTCGCCACCTCCCTGTGCTCTAAGGCGCTTCTGTAATAAAAAAAGTAAATGCACAGTGCATCAGTTTGCTGTATTTTCTGGAGAAGGTCACTGGTTCATTGAAAAATAAGAAATTAAGCATGGAGATATGAACCTACAGTGAAACAGTTCCTGCAGTAAAGACTGAAAAGACACACAACTCGCAAATTAACTTATAAACTGACATACACCCTAATGAATCTTACAGCTGTATTCCGCTGACCAGTGTTCCAAAGAGGCCCAGCATTCCCAGGAACTCCACTCTGCTCCTGTTCTTGACTGTGTACTCCTGACACACGTTGGAGATGGCATACAGAGTTGCACTAAGGATAACCAGACCGTCTCCCAGCAGAACATTACTGGCTGTTGGCATAAGAATGAAGGAAAATTGGACTATCTAGACCTCTTGTTACAGTGCCTACAGTTCATCACATTTGCCCCAGCTGGTAAAGAAATGCAAAAATGTTAGTCAGTGGTAGGGTAAAGGGTATGTTATGGATTAGCTATGATTTCTTTGATCATATTGCATTTTAACATTGGCATTTAACATTCCTTGTTTAAGGGAATCTTAAGGATGTTGATATATTCGTATGTAGAAGATAAGTCTAAGATAAGATAAGCATAGCATCCTCACTCGACCCTTGTTCACGGCCTGACAGGAGATCGGCTCCAACCATGGCCCCCACGCCAGCCAGACACACACACACAGCCACGTAGTGAATTATTCTGTATCGTGTCTTCAGGAAGAACCAGGACAGGATCATGAGCACAGGGATAATGAAACAGTCCAACAGCTGGAACACAGTTGTTTAGTCAAGTTGGTCACAGGGCAGTAGCAAAAGATTCTCACATGCACTGTTTCATCATGGAATTTTCATCTGGGTCCAGAGAAAAGGTTTTCACCTGTATACTGGTTAATGTGGTGTACTGATATGCTTTCACAACTGCATAATTTGCCTCCACATCCACTATTCCCAGCAACAAATATTTCCACCATTTTTTCTTTAATATCTGCAAAATATTTCCTTCACCTACATTAAAAGAGAGGCATCCTGAATGTTACATAGAATAAATAGATGTAGTGATATCACTTAAAATGTTGTATATTATCAAACTATTTGAAATATGTAGCTGAAACTTATACGATAACACTTTAATTTCGATAACCACTTAATGTAATAGATCGACTGGTAATGAATTTTTTTCATGAAATTGTTAAAGATTTCGGCTTTAAATTGGACAAGAAATGAAATTGACCTGTTCTGAAAAATAAAGCCACAGTATATGTGATACACAGAAGTGTGTAATTCATAAAACTCTGCAGCATTGGTATATCCAGGTGGTAGCCTGAGGCCAGGTACTGGGATGTCACTGCGGTGCCACAGATCAGCGCTGACAGACCCTGACCCATTGCCAGGGTTTTCAGCAGTGGCCTAAGACAAATACAGTATGTAGAATGAATTTCCAGCAAAATTACCAAGACTGAATATCAATAGCTAATAACATTGACTAAAGCTATAAGAGGAAATTATGCACTACTTTTTTACTCTTTATTCCATTGCTAGAAAGAAAGATTGGAGATAACAGCTGGACATTTAAACTTTAAACTGAAAAGTCAAAGAGCAGTGTAAAACATTAGGGGAAGGAATGTCTTTACTTACCATGAGAAAATATCTCGCAAACTGAAGTGCTGGAGTCCCCTGGATACTTTCCTACAAAATGATTCACGTTGGTCATGATTCATATTGCTATTTCTCTCTTCTTTTATCTCATTCCTCAACATCTGAAGTGATCTGCAGCCAGTCAGTGTTCCTCTGAGGAGAATACAATAAAATGGTTCAAACTATATAATCTTAACTATGTAGGTGAATCATTTACAGTCTGCAAAACAATGTTGCCTCCAAGGTTGTGTGTGGAAGGGGGGTAGGGTTGACGTGCACAGAAAGATGTTCACATTTTACAATGCTGTAATAGATTAAAAGATTAAGTATAGCCGCATTGTTAATTAATGATACATGGTGATAGATAGATGTAGCGTCATCTATTATTTTCTGTGTGTGTGTGTGTTTATGTGCACCTTTATGATAGTGACTGAGAAAGAGATTATTCGTTTAATAATTCATTAATGCATTTATTCGCTCAAATGTTTTTGAAAATTTGATGGCTAGGGGTTGGTTATGCTCCAGCCCAGTTGGTGGTGGTATTCGGTTGTTTTATTCATTGCCTACAATGGAAGTGGAAGTAGGTGTCGTCAGCACAGAGTAATAGCTCACTGTCAACCGGCTGTTTTGGTACAATGATGGAAGAGGATGAATTGGAATTTGTGGAGGATTTAGACGCAATTTTACATCTTACTCCCGAAGTACAACTCGCTATTGAACAGGTAATTAGTTATTTAATTGAGAATGCAGTTTTTTTTCCGTGGCTGCAATTAGTGTGATACCCGGTAGGACACTGGCTAAGTAGCTAGCTAATACCTTGCTAAGCTAGGTTAGCTAGTTAGCTAGGTAGCTGTTACCACAGTGATTGGCTGCAATAACTACGAAAGATCTGTCGCTAGTTGGCTAGCTAGCAACCTAGCTTCCGTCAGTTTGTGAATTTAAATAATTGTGTCATTAAACAGCTATCCATTTAATGTAATATACCGACTGGTAATGTGAAACTAACCGAGTGTTAAATAACGTTATTGCACAATGCGCATTTGACGTTAACTAGCCAGCTATATCGGTAGACAGGGACTAACTTCAGACAAAATCCAAAATAAACGGTACCCGAAGGCAACCTGTGAATGGTGCGTAGCAAACAAGACAAATAAACAAATAAACAGTAAAAACTCAGTCAAACGGTTCTTATTTTCTAGATCGCTGGCTAAGTTTACGAAGACTGGTCAAACCACACATCTCTAGTTTTCATTTACCTATGTTAGCTAGCTAGCTTGCTAGTTATATAATTCAAAAGTCACAGCTGTCTAACTAATATTTTGTTTTCGACTCTGCTTTTTTCTTTTATCTTTCCATTATCTTGGCATCTTCAGGTTTTCCCCAGTCACGATCCACTTGATCGAGCTGATTTTAATGCGGTTGAATATATCAATACTTTGTTTCCAACTGAACAGGTATGTAAAAGTGACAGTTTCGATTTGACATGGTAAGGACTAAA
Organism: Sternarchorhynchus goeldii; assembly: GCA_028565775.1. Classification (NCBI taxonomy): domain Eukaryota; kingdom Metazoa; phylum Chordata; class Actinopteri; order Gymnotiformes; family Apteronotidae; genus Sternarchorhynchus; species Sternarchorhynchus goeldii. The sequence continues at coordinate 12,074,239 of JAOXYF010000013.1, forward strand.
GCCTAAATGGAATATATTGAAATATCAACATTTCTAAACCTAACTTTAATATGTTGGAACATGATTTCAAAATATTTTATTTTGCGTGGCATAGTCTCAATGTGCAGTAATTTTATTGCATCGTTATCTTGACCTCAGCAATTGCAATTCTCAGCATCAGTATTGAAATCCCAGGTACACACTTCAGTACTTGGGTTATTAAGCAAAAAACAAAATAACACTGAAGCTCCTCTTTTTATGCAGTGAAATTCGATGATAAATTGCCAGAAACGTTTGATGTCAAATGCATAAATGCATGAACAATTTATCAAATAAAATGTCTTATACGTTTTGGAGCAGAAAATGTATTCTGTGAAATGTTGGAATGAAAAGTTGTGTTAGCCTCAGAATTATTTTACAAGTTTACTGAGACAACTGCGATAATTGAGGCATTTTTACTGTTCGCCGTTGTACCTTTGTTGACCACTAGGTAGTGCTATTTGCCTTTGATGAAGCACCAGAGCCCACTTTTTAAACACTACACTTAATGCAAGTCCATGAGAAACTAGGAGATAACTTAAACATATTTGAAAATCTTGAAGTAAATTACATCTTGTTTTTAACAGTCGCTGGCTAACATAGATGAAGTAGTGAACAAAATTCGACTGAAAATCAGGTGAGCGTCACGTCTGCCATATAAAGTATATTTTTCCGACACGTTGCACAACGGTTGAAATTTTTTTTTTCTTCTCTGTTCCTTATTTATGTCAGGCATCTGGATGACAACATCAGGACTGTGGTGAGAGGACAGACTAACGTGGGTCAGGATGGCAGGCAGGTGAGTGGGCCAGGTGTCTTGTTCTGCAGTGGTGTGCACTCTTGTGAGAAGTGTATGCAACCTTCCTGAATGGTGAAAACGAATGCTGTGTTTGTGCACTTTCACCACAGTCATCTGAGAGAGCCTCGGGAAGGTGTGCAGGGCGAGCATGGGTGTGATGTGAATGAGTGAGACAGGGACATGAGTGAGACGAGGGCGCGATGTGAAGGAGTGCGTGGAGTGAGACGAGGGCTCAATATGAAAGAGTGAGTGGAGTGAGGCGACAGGAGTGAGATGAGGGCGTGATGTGAAGGAGTGCTGTGGGGACAGGAGTGAGTTGGCACAGGAGTGAGTCGTGGGTGTGATGTGAAGGGGCGCTGCAGGTACAGGAGTGAGATGAGCAGCGTACTGTAAGTCAGGCCTTGCCTAAGGGCTGCAGCATAATGATGGAGGAGGGTGCTGTAGAGTGACTCTCTTGTGATTAATGTGACTCCACACCCTGGAGGACTGTACTCCATCACTGTGTTCCTACATGGACAGAAATCTTTCCGGGACTTTCATACCTAACCAGTCAAGTCTTGCTGATCGTGCACAAATGCAGTCACTGTAATTTCAACACCAGCCTCTCAGCGATGTGTAATAGCTGTTCATTATGTCCCTTGTGTTCTCCCTCGTTTTTACTGCTGTGGAACAGGACAGGATTAGTCAGAGCCGTCACCTTCCCAGCCCCACGCTGTCTCCCTCTCTAACTCTTGAAGAGACGGCACATTCCCCTGGATTTCCCTCTTTTCGGCTCTGGTTCCATTCGGCATTGTGGTTTGGTGTCCTGCTGCTTCTTGGAGCTGGTGGAAAACCTTGATTCAACACAGATCCGTGCTCAATCAGGACGACAGGCAGAGGTGAAATGTGACACCTAATTGCGAGCTGTGAGTCTGGAGCTTGCGAGGGCTCGGAGGGGTCCTGTTGCCCCTCCCCTAACCAGTTTACCCTGGAATTGGGCATAGCGCCTGTGGCTGGGCCGAGGCTTGAAGTCTCGCGGCCCGTAAGCCCCTCTGAGATGTTTCCACGGATCGAAGGAAAATCCTTTCTGCAGATGGAATTGCTGGGAGGTGTGGGTTACAGATGTAGAGACTGGGGTGGGGGGTGGGGGGCGTTGGAGGAGTGAAAGCTAGGACTGGAAAACACACTGCTTGTGCTTTGTTATGTCTGAGCAGTATTTATCATTAGGGTGGAAACATGCTTCTGGGCCAGTCTCTGGGGCTTGCATGATGATGATAATTCTAGCTGTGTGGAGGTGGTGGAGAGTTGTTTTTGTGTGTGTGTTTTTTGTTTGTCTTCAGACACTCACTTTTCTTTTGGAAAAGTCTTAAGGTAGCATTCCTCACTTGGCCTTTTGGCCAGTCAGGCTGAGATGGTGTCAGCCAGTGGCCTTTGATGTTGAACTGGAGCTAACGTCCAGATATGCTACAGTATCTCCTGCTTTGCACGACAACCCAAGAAGAAAAAAAACAGCAAAGTGTTGTTGTTGTCTGCTGAGTGGATTCTCTCCCTGGCAGGTGTGTGCAGGCTGCTTCAGTGCCTTGTTTTGGAGGAATCTGTCGTTTGATCTGTCAAATTGCACAGCCGTACGCCCCACTGTCCCTCATGAAGTTTTTCCCTCCCCTCACACGTTTTTAGTATTTTTCAACACTTTTCCACAAGGACATGGATATGGCCAATATGTGGACTGACTGATAAAGTCCTTTTAAGTATATTTTCTGAAGTGGAAAAGAGATTTACAATATGGTGAACATTATTCGACATTGACTAGAGTGGAAAATCAACAATGGGCCAAACCATTTGGTGCCAATTATCAGTGTTCTGGGTCACCCTTGCCGGCTTCCCCTTTGTCTAGCTTGGCTATTGCTGTAATGTGTATTATTTTCTTTGATGCAGATAAAACTTTCATATAAAAAGCTTTGCCATATTGTGTTCCCAGATGGAGTAGGGGGATGGGGGTTCAGATGAGTGTTTTATGACTGTCAGGGAGGCAGTTGGGATCAGGATGTCTCATGGAGTTTTTGGCACCTGGAGAAGCTTATTAGGAATGCTGAGAAGGAACCTCCCTAAGAATGAAGCATAAATGTTTAATCTATATACAGGAAGGAAAGTTTATGGCTTGTGGGTTTCTATTCTTTGCACACAAGTCATTTTTTTATTTTGTTTCTGTATGAAAGGCTCAAAATGAGCTTGGGCCTCGATATATATTATCCAGTTTACACAGGATTCTACTGTTATTAACTGCCCAAGGAAATGAGAAAGAATTAAGAGGTAGAAGCTCTCTCAAGTAACGATGTAATGCAAAACTAATTGTAAACGGCAAAAACTGCTGATTTTTCTATGGAGGAAACTCGTACGCCTGTAAGAGACGTTTGCTGTTTTGATTCGTGTAAACTGATATTCCCTTTTAATCAGACTCTTCAGTTTTTACTTCTTCTCCAGTAAAATTGTGTTTTTCAGTCTCTAGTTTTGGCCAAAGACAAGGAAGTACAGCGGGAATGCCACCTTGTCAACATCTCGTTCTGTGTCGTCCTGCAGTCTGTGGCCTGCTATAAATGTCTGAGGGGAGACATCCCCACACTACAAATGGAGTCCACATGTGTGGCAGCCGTACACCACTCCACCAAAGCCAGATCGGGCCCCTCTCTCCCCCCGTCAGGGAGGGAGGGGAGTCCCTCTCTCCCCGTCAGGGAGGGAGGGGAGAGAGATAAGGAAGGGAAATTCAGCCTCTTACTCTAAAACTCAGGAAATGAACCATTTGGAGTGCCTAACCTCTCCTCATCCTACTATCTGCATATCTGCATTGCTAAAATATGTTGAGTGCTTTCCCAGCCATTTCTGCTAAGCGGTGTCTCAGTGCACAGAACCGTGTCCTTACAGCCCTGCTTAGCAAATCCACGGAGAGGCCCAGTGCCAGTTCAGAATTCATGAAAAGCGTGGAGAACCTTCAGCTTGGTTTGCAGTGGCTCTTGTTTGAAAGTGTTTTCCTGAACGCCTCTCTGCCCGGGTGGGCATGCGGCTGTCGGCGTGTTTGTGTCTGAGCGTGACAAAACAAGTGAGCGTCCTGTGTTTTGAGGAGGCTTGTAAAAGTGATAAATTCCACGGGGCAGCTGGTGCCTGCTGTTAGCATTCCATCTCCCTGTGAAAGGGAGTGCGAGCCAACCTTCCTGCACTCGTTCACCGCAGCCCTGGGCCCCAACGAGTCTGCCGTCTGCGGGCGCTCTGCGTCCGCGCTACAACATGCACAGCTTGGCATTATCAAAAACAACAACAAAAAAAAAAACTAAAGCCCTTCACCTCTGACCTCGTATTAGCAGCATCTGTTACTGCCCATGACCTTGCAGTCAACTCGCTGTGAGGGCAGGAGCACCTTGGGGCCAGGGTGAGGGCCAGGGTGAGGGCCAGGGTGAGGGTCAGGGTGAGGGCCAGGGTGAGGGCCAGGGTGAGGGCCAGGCCGACGCAGCGGGGGTCAGGAGGATGAACATGTGGCAGGCCTGGCAGGCCTCAGTACAGCTGCTGTGTGCTTAGCCTGCCAGAATGTGAGGGTGAATGGTAGGTGAGGATTTTATGTGCATTTGACCCATTTGGTTGTCATTTCTCTGGGAGAGGGAGAGGGAGAGAGAGAGGGAGAGAGAGAGGGGGAGGGGGAGATGCTTAGTAAAAGGAGATAAGTGAAAAACACAGACCAGAGAGATTCTTTATTCTGCACACTTGACTCCTTCCATGTTTTCATATTTACATGTATCTGCTAATGCAAAAATTCCAAACAAATTTGATTTTGATATTCAGTTTGGAAGGTTGTCTGACATTAGATACACTTAAACGCTGAAAGGGATATTTTCAAATGCGCATAAAGGATCTATTTTCTTCCGTGACCAGCAGTTCTATAAACCATGGAGGCTATTGTTAGAGTTGTTGGATGAGTTATTAATTCTGAGACCTTACTGACAGCAGCATGTAAGTGTTTCAGAGAGTCAGTGAGGCCTATCACACATGCAGCATCTTTGAACTTTTGCCTCCATTCCAGGTGCTGGAGGAGGCGCAGAAAGCCATCCAGCAACTGTTTGGCAAAATTAAAGACATCAAGGACAAAGCGGAGAAATCTGAGCAAATGGTGAGTAAAAATAAGCCTTCCGGACAGGAACCTGGTCATTTATGGCCTGAAAGATGAACCGGTGCAAGTAGGAGTCTCGACTCCCCTGAACACCCTCTTCTCCAGCTAACTGGGCAGGAGGAAATTGTAACATCCTGCGGTTTTCATGCACTGTAGCCCTTGAAGCACATGGTAATGCGCTAGCTATCTGCGCTCTAGCGGTGCCGGGTGGGTCACGGGAAAGGCAGGGGCTGGCGGGCGTGCTGGCTGGCTAGAGTGTCAGGACAACGGGTAGAACTGTGTGAAACCTCCCAGACCTGGATACCCTAGAACCATCAAACCTTGAGATGTTTTGTTTTCCCTGCACAGGTAAAGGAGATCACGCGGGACATCAAGCAGCTGGACCATGCCAAGCGTCACCTTACCACATCCATCACTACTCTCAATCACCTTCACATGCTGGCTGGTGGCGTGGACTCCCTGGAGTAAGTGGCTTGTACTCCTACAGTCAGCCGACTCAGTCCAGAGAGGTTTTTGTTAAAAAATGATGAGATGCGGGAGTGCATGTGCACTAGGAGATGTGGGTGTGCATGGTGTGATTGTTTGATTTATTGATGAAGCTTTTTTTTCAGGGCCATGACACGCAAGAGGCAGTACGGGGAAGTTGCCAACTTGCTCCAGGGTGTGGTTAATGTGTTGGAGCACTTCCAGAAATATATGGGCATTCCTCAGATACGGCAGCTCTCGGAGAGGTGAACACTGTCACAATTGCTTTTAGCGTTTCTCACCCTTTTTTTGATTTCCGCAGACACCCCCCCGCCTCAGTGCGCGCGCACACACACACACACACATACACACACACACACACACACACACACAGTGCTGCAGTCTGACTTCAATCATATCAGTCTAGACATTTCATGTACATTCCCGCATGTGAAGTGAATCGTGGCCCAACTGTATCGTCAGACGGTCTGCCTGTTGTTTGAATGAACTGCAAGTGCAGACAGTGTTTATATGACTAATTCTCTGCAGTATTTCCCCAAATTGACCAGCGCTGAGGATATGAGGATCCTGTTTGTTTACCACACATGCAACACAGGAAGGAAATGTGTGCTGAAGATCCTCTTCTCCATTCAAGTGCTTTTTGAGGCACATTCCTCCAGCAGAGAGGAGCTCTTTGTCCTGTCCCGTCCCCAGCATAGTCCCTGTCCCTGCAGGCTCAGAGACTGGCTTCTTTGTGAGGCCTGAGAGAAGCCCTCTCAGTCTCGCACTGCGTGTCCCCATGACTCGCAGCTTCCCACCTCTTATTTCTGTTGGAATCTCTGATCAAGCTGTTGGTTCATAAGAAAAGGGCAAGGAAGGGTGTGTTTTGATGTGGAAAACTATTCCCCCGGGTTGTTCCAGTTCCTTAATGTTTATCTGGAAAGGCCTGTGGCTTCAGCTCAATGTTGCTGCTCTCACGGTGAGCCATTCCATCCCATCCTCTCTCAGGAGTCCTTGGCCCAGCTGAATACGTGTCTTTGCACAGGCCTGATTTGGAGCTGAAACAACAACATGGGGCAGTGATTGCTAAAGTGCTTTATGCTAATCATCCAGTCATTTCTCAGATGCTGCTCGGCACCTCCTGACCTTGCTCTGACTCACTTCTTCTGGGGCTGTGGAAAAACATTGTGGGCTGTGGAGAGTTTGGCGTTTAGTGTGTAAACATGTTAGACCCCTTTGGAGTTTGGGTGGGTTGTTATGTTTGAGCACAATGAGAACTTCCTTATTTTGAGCATGCATTGTGCACAGATAGAAGCGCAGCGAAACGCTTCGTTGACCGTATCTGATCGGACGTCGCAATATGCCGTTTTAACTCATTCCAAACACAGAAGTGGAATGTTTTCATTTTTAGGTGTGACCCACCCTAAATAGAAACGTTCTCAGCTCGGAAGGGCTGGCAGAGACATTTGATCAGAGACGGCAGCTGAGAGCGTAAGCCGCAGAGCAGACACCGCTGGCTCTCTGGAGCGCTTGAGAGAGGCTCACACGAGCAGTCGTGTGCCCAGTTGGAGTCCGGTGGCCGTCTGGCAAGCTCGTGAGGACTCCTCACTTCCTTTTGCTGTACTTGTTTAATCTGGAAGACACTTGTTGTTCCTGTGATGAGATCTGGCTGCGTCCCACACCAACTGCGAAATTTAGAAATGAAATGGCATCCTCGTGCTCTCCTGCTGTGGTGTGATGCTCCTGCACCTCTTTGGTGTTGCCTTCAACTTGCCTTGAACCTGCTCACTGCAGGGAGATGCGAAACCTAACAAACTTCACGAGCGCTAACACACAGATATATAAACAGTGTCAGTGGTGAGGTGGTTGCACCCGTCTGTTTTTCTGTGCTTTTGCACATTATTCATATTTGTAGATATTTTTTTTATGTCTTGCAGTGATAAGTAGAGTGTAGGGAAACGGACATTATCCATTTGCTTGGTAAATAAACAGGCATTAGTATGGTTGGATGATTTATTGAACAAATATTATAATTCACAGCATGATTCATATCAAGCGTTTCGACGTGGTTTAAACACTTAGTCATTACCACTACATTGCTTAGCATTAGACTTTGACTATTAGTCAAGATTTATTGAGTGCCAGTTTCTAAAATAAGCACAGAACATCTGCTAAATATGTCACCACGCTTACTTTGCAAACGGCGTGAATATTTGTCTCCCCACTCACCGGCCACTTTAAAGGAAACACTTGCCTTGTTTTTTTCCCCCCATACTGACCATTTAATGCGGGCACCAGTCTCACAGGGGTGATTTAGGTGTAGGCTTACACTCGGTAACCTGTTTGTTGCCGTACGCAGTTCAGCTCTACCCTGTTCAGTGCTGCTAAGATCCTGACCAGATGTCTGGCTGGCAGAGAACCCTCATCTTTGGTTGCGGTACTGATACGTTAAGCTGGTGCAAGCTTCCCCGGCCACAACAGCGTTGCTGGTTTTTTTAAGTAAATGAATTATTTTTACATGTCAGTTCTGCTTCTGGGGGATTCGAGGGTCCACCGCAGAAAAACTTTGTCAGCAGTAGTCCTGTGGTCACACACTACCACGGATGGGGGGCTAACGGACAGCTAACGCAAACCACATGGCCAAGGAAAAGCAGCATACCATACGTGTGTGCTACCAGCGGGTACCCAGAGGTGTTTGTAATAAGGTGGATGGTAAGGGTGAGCGTAATACGGGCCCTAACTAAGTACTCATCACTACACCTTTCTTCCCCTTCCATCAGAGTGAAGGCAGCACAGAGCGAACTAGGGACTCAGATCTTGGCTGACTTTGAGGAGGCTTTTCCTTCCCAAGGGTCCAAGGTAAAGCGCAGTAAAAATGAAAACAAAAATCCCAAAACACTGTGCTACTGTGTTTTATTAGTAAAGCAAGCTGTATTAGTAAACATTGTGGTGGGATTTGGACTATAATGCACGGACTACATTCATCAAAGACGCCATGCTAATAAAACTGCTATCCTTCATACTGTGTGAACCCTGGCTGTGTGGTGTTAACAGCGGACTGGAGGTCCCAGCATTGTCCTCAGAGATGCCTGTCTGGTGGCCAATGTCCTGGATCCTCGCATCAGACAGGAAATCATCAAGAAGTTCATAAGACAGCACCTCTCTGAGTACCTTGTACTCTTTCAGGAGAACCAGGATGTGAGTTTCCTCACGTGCCCGACCTTTCTCCGTACCTGCCTGGCGAGAGTTTCCGCCGGGAGTTCTGAGCGTGTTCTTAATGCAGGTGGCGTGGTTGGATAAGATCGACCGGCGCTACGCCTGGATCAAGCGACAGCTGGTGGACTACGAAGAGAAGCACGGCCGCATGTTCCCTGAGGAGTGGTGCATGACGGAGCGCATCGCCGTGGAGTTTTGCCACATCACCAGGTAACGGCGCTCGCACCACACAGCGCTCCAGCACGCTCTTCAAGGCAAGGCTTTACATTGATCGTGGTACCGGCCCAGTGTGGTCACTTTGCTCTGGCCTACTGCTGTATCGTTAAAATCTGATAAACCAGTGAAATCATATTGCACTGAAAAGAAGATTAGAGCACTTCGCCTAAAAACATTTTAGCATACATGATCATTTAAACGTGTTTATTAAACACTTTATTGTAGAATTACTGAAAAAACTCCCATAAATTTACTCGGGCCATAATTTTTAGAAACTCATGTAACATCGTATTACAGTATTTTCTAAAATACTCTGTTCTGTGCTGAAATATGTGCAACCATCCAGAATGAGTAAGATGACTGATAAATATATGTATATTGTATAAATATTTGTTGTAGTTGATTGAAATGTATTGGCTGAGTGATTCAAGATGTATACTGCCAAGTCTGTGAGGTTTGGTTGAACTGTGTGTGTGTGTTGTGCGTTCATCAGGACCGAGCTGGCCAAGCTGATGCGGACCCGTGCCAGGGAGATCGAGGTCAAGCTTCTTCTCTTTGCTATTCAGAGAACCACCAATTTTGAAGGACTGCTGGCGAAGCGTTTCACTGGTAGCACCTTGAGCAGCAGCCCTGGGGTCAGTGAAGAGGGGCCTCTCTGGGCTCTCGTCCCCAGATCACAGTGCTTTGTGCTCAGACACAACGGCTGCAAACTCCTGACCGCTTTCTGCAACGTTTCCTTTGTCCACAGAAGACACCCGAGACGCCCCTAGAGCCAACTAACCCGTTTCTGGAGGACGAGTCCGGGGACGAGAACGCCTCTGAGAAGGATGAAGATCTAGACAGGGTGAGGCTGTTCGTCCTTACTGTGATAAGCTGACAGTATTTCTCATCCCAAGCTAGTTTTGGTCCTCTCTCTCCAGGCCTCAGTCAAGGTCCTCAGAATGAGCTGAAGCAGTTGGTTGTTAAAATATTTATGTGTAGGGCAGATGGAGCTGAGGAATGTACTGAAAAAAACCCCACTGCCACCGCCAGTGACCCCATGTGTGGATCAGTTTTACCCCACCCAAAGCCTGATAGAACCTGATACTCTCTTCATTACCACTGTGTTGTGCAATAAACATTTTTACACAGGACTGTTTAATTTCACAACAGTTGGTCTACCCAGTTCGTTTTAAATACATCGATCTTACAATTTCTATGCTTTTGAGCTCTGGATCTCATGAATCACTTCAGTTGTAATACGTGAATCCAGATTAGTTTTTCTTTCTTTCTTTCTTTCTCCAGTTTCGAAGTTTTTAAATGTCGTGATGGCAAAACATACAAAAGTTGCAAATGAGTTTTAACGACGAAATTTCCTTCCGCTTTGTTTGTCAGATCTAAAGCCGAGAGAAGAAACGTCTTAAGAAAGCATTGGTTGACTAATGTTTTCCTGTTTTAGCCCAAGAAGCCCAAGGCCCCAGATAACCCGTTCCATGGCATTATTTCCAAATGCTTTGAACCTCATCTCTATGTGTACATCGAATCGCAGGACAAGTGAGTGAAATGTTTAATTATCCAAGCACAAAGTGACCCAAAACACCCTCCACAAGGGACTGTTGTGCGGCAGCAAACATGACAACCATGAGCAGGGATTTAAGAGATTGACTTTGATGTGCTGTGCCGTACATGTGTGTGCACGGCGTATCCAGTCCTGTGTGTGTGGCGCGCACGTGGTTCGTGGGGGTCTCCTACAGTACAACCTCATCGGTTGTCTCTCCATCTTGGTCTGTATCCCTTCCATTCTATCTCCCCACTGAGGCAGAAATGTTTCCCATTAGCTGCACTAACCACAGCCTCTGTGGTCTGCTGATGGCTTCAGAAATGCTACAGCAGCAAAACTCTTTCTGTGCTTTCCTGCTTTTCCCTTAATGTTCTGTCTCTTTTTCTCTCTCTCTCTTTCCCCCTTTTTCCCTCCCTCCTTTTCTCTCCTACTTTCTTAAACTGAGGCTCTAAAGAAGGTCTACTCTGGTAATGGCTCATTGGCTAAAGTAGACTGACCTTTTGCTGACAGTGGCTCCCTTTATTCCAGTCCAGCCTGACCTGTTTGGCACGAAAGTGCTCCCATTCTTTACTTGGGCGTTTGGTATCTGGTGACTGACTGCAGAAAGGGAGGACCCTCTGTGGTGGTGCACACAGTGTCCTCGCTGTTCCAGATGGTTCTCACACCTCCTGTATGGTGCCAGTCACATTTCTAGTGACATTTCAGTGCTGGATCAGTATAACTGACATTTGCGCCTCTGTCGCAGGAACCTCGGGGAGCTGATCGACCGCTTCGTGACAGATTTCCGAGTGCAGGGTCCCCCCAAGTCGGGCACGGAGGAGGGCGGGGCCGTCCTGCCCAGCTGTGCCGATCTCTTCGTGTACTATAAGAAGTGCATGGTGCAGTGCTCTCAGCTGAGCACAGGCGAGCCCATGATTGCCCTCACCACCATTTTCCAGAAGTACCTGCGCGAGTATGCCTGGAAGATCCTCTCCGGGAACCTGCCCAAGTGAGTGGAGACCCATGGCACTGCAAATGCCCCCCCCCCATATGGTTTGACTTTTCTGTCCTCTTGGCTCCGCCTCCACCCCTCAGTGACTGGCTTTTGATCTTTGTAGTCGCTGGAGCTGTGTGTGTGTTGTTGTGATGGCTGGTGCCTAATGAGTGCAAAGTCTTCTCTGTGTGGCCCTGTTTCAAATAGTCTCTCTGTGATGTTCTGCTGGGAAAGAATAAACACCACCCGCCATCTTGGGTGGCGCGGCTTGTATTGTCTTTTAAACTAAAGGGGGCTTTTTTTGGAGTGGCTGTTGTGGGTTCACTGGTTTTCCTCACATGTAAACAACATGGAACTTTGTTTGGGTGCTGTTCAGTTTAGGGTGCATTCTGGTAAGTGTGTGTGTGTGTGTGTGTGTGTGTGTGTGTGTGTGTGTGTGTGTGTGTGTGTGTGTGTGTGTGTGTGTGT